>WOAB01000641.1:0-21442 GCA_027886185.1 Rheum nobile
TAAGGAATTCGAGGCAGATTTAATCTGCATAGCCATGGCTCCATACGACATTATTGTGATACCCCGTAATTTTGTAAGGTTATATTGGGAATTATGGAATTTTCCCGGGTACCCGTTGTGTACGTCGGATTTAATTCAGGTAGCTTGAGACATTCTGTAATGTGCTCTGTATCTGTAATATTTTTCTCAGTGAAATAATATACAGACAAGGTGCCTTGGAATTTAATTGTCGTTCGCGTACGATAATTTTTATCCCGGTTTATCGTCAAGCTCGTTCAAAGCCGAATGGGCGGGAAAAGGGGGAAACGGCGACCGCCGTTCAGAAACGGCGCCCTCCGTGGTTGGGCCCGAGATGTCAACGTGTCAGCTTCTAGCTGGCCGCGACAGGCCTAGCGACGGCGACTGCCGCATTTACGGCGACCGCCGCGTGCCCGCCGTAGGCAAAATTACGGCGACCGCCATGATTGTCCACTGGGCATTGGCCGTTGGTCGCCGGCGTCGTTCGAGACGCGCCGTTGCGTCGTTAGCCGCGTCTGAGGGTTTGCAGATCACTCCTTGGGGTTTGCCTATAAATAGATCAGCTTGGGCATGGGTTTTGGGTCATCTACAACCCCGAATCGCTGCCAAATTCGCCTCTCGCCGGAGTTGTGTTTTCGCCGGAATTTGAAGGTCTCGCCGGTGTTGCTTTGGTGTGGTTCCTGAGTGCCTTTGTGAAGCTTTTGGTTTGCCTGGGAGGTTAGAAGCCAAAGCAAGTCGAATGAGGCCGAACCGCTTGTGTTTTGGGGTGAGTTTTCTCTCGTTTCAGTCGGTCGTGTTCTTCACGGCGACCACCGCCAAGAACAGCGACCGCCGCCAGTGCCCAGAACTCCTTCGTGGCTTTGGCTTGGTCGGTTGTCGTCGTGGCGTCTTTCCTTTCGTGTTCTTTCGCCGTGTTTAGATTCGTACTGTTTATGTCGGATCTAACTTAGGGTTCCTTTTATGGGTCGACTCAAAGGTTGTTGTGCTGTCAGAACTATACCGTGTCGAGCCCGGAATCCAGTGACGTCTTTAGACTATTCTGCGGAGTAAGGTTCGCTCTTGCTCTTTCGTTCCATATTTACATTAATTATCAGTAGTTTATCTGAGTGATTAATTTGGAATGAATATTCTGTTTGTCTGGAAACGGTTTTGATAAACTGTTTTGAAAATCATATAATAGGTTGTATATCTGTTAGAACAACGCTATTATCTGTGATCGCCTTTCGGGCCTTTATGTGGATTTATCCTATAACTGTGGTGGTGCTGTAACTGTTTAGTTAGCACTGTTAGATAGGAACGTTACTCGGACTCTATCCAGTCGTTTCTTTATAATCTGGTAGAGGGGTGGCTCGTCCCCATCCAATACCATTCTAAGATCATGATCGGTCTCTTACACATGTGTGTAGAGACAGGACACTTAGCTGGTGTCACAAACCTTTCGGTATACGTCACTCTCGACGAAACGTATACTAAGATGTGTCGTCCCACTGGTGGGGTACACATGTAAAAGTCTATAACGTGATGTGTGTTTTTGAAACATAAATCAGATAAGTGCTACCTTGACGCACATAATTAATACACCTTGGGCGAGTAGTGCAGCTAAGTTCAGTGCAGCTAGAAAAACTCGTCTTGACTTGAATGTAGTACGTTCTCTTTCCAATCTGCATTCGCTGTAGGCGATGAGGTTGGTCGTGAACCGAAGCATCTCAGTCAGTTTTAAATCATTGTTGAATGATTCTGTAATATTCCAGATTTGTCATTTTCTTCCTTAAAGACTCATTTCCGTTGGAGTCTTCTTTCGAGTCGATTTCTGTGAAGGTTCAGTCTTCCAGAATCTTCTCTTGTGCATACCTCTTGTTTATTCCAGTAGGAATATGATGGTTGACTACCGTTATCGGTTATTATCCGAGAAGCGGTGAGTCTAACCTAATATGACTGCTTCGAACCAGTCTGCTTTATACCCTTGCTAGTCTATTCATTTAGACTAACCAACCAATATTTTTCCCTTGCATGGTTGGCTGGTGTCATCCGTTCAATTCGGCACATCAGTTAAGAAGTAGCTCAGAAGATTAGAAGGGCTATGGAGTCGGCGGTGGTTTTTGAATGTTTTAAGTATTTCTTTAATCAGGTTATGATCCTTTGGACAATAACTCCGTTTGTAATGTACTTTCTTAGTCTTCCACTGTGTTTGGTTTAAACTATGTTTTGACCTATTCGGGATTGGGTTGTAATCCCGTAACTCTTATTTCCCTTGACAATGTTATGTTTTGGAGTTTAATGCTTGATCTTTGTGTATCAATTGCATTTCATAAATTGTATTTATTTGGTAAAGCCTTGGGTGATCTCGGTAAGGAACACTGGGGTCACTGGCGGTAATACCTTTCCAAAAGGGTTAAGTTTTGGGGGTGTTACAGTTGTGGTATCAGAGCCAAAAGTTTTAAAACGGGTTTGAGATTTTATAAATCATTTATCCGTTTTTGAAAATGCTTTAAAGATGGCTCTGAATTTTCATTCTGAAAAGAATTTAAAAACACCGTTCATAGTCATGTCTTCTTTATAGTCTGATATAGTAAGCTTGCTTCAATGTCTAGAAAGACTAATTCCTTCCTTATTGTTCGATAGGATGGGTGTCTGCTTTTCTATTGGTAGGGGGTCGGAAGACGCCAAGTCGGATCAGCCGAGGCTAGATTTTCCGTTACCTCAGCGATGTTTCGAGGTTGGAGGCCCGAGTAGCCCACCCGAAGACGTCAAGCACGTTCTCCCCGAGTCAGTTGTCCTTGTAGCCAGGAATGCTATGGTCCCTAGACCTGCACCTGTGCCGCCACCAAGGGTGGAGGGAGTACAGGAATGGGAGCAGGAAGACGAGTTGTCAAGGTATGAACAATTGGTTTACCAAGACGACTTTCTGCTGGGACCAATTCCCGAGGAGATCGAGTACGAGGAGGAGGAAGAGGAGATGCTTGAGCAAGATCCTGTCGACGACGAGGAGATGATCGAGGATGATTCCGAGGATGAGGATCCCATCGAGGATGATCCCGAGGATGAGGATCCCATCGAGGATGATCCCGAGGAAGAGGATCCCATAGAGGATGATCCAGAAGAGGATCCAGAGTTGGACCTTGGAGGGCAGAATCAGGAGCCCGGTACAGGATTGTCACCAGTGCTAGAGTACGCACCCATGTCAGAAGCTGATTGGGAGGCACTGTATACCGAGTACGGTATTAGGAGAAGTGACAGGGAATCTCAGCCTATCCCTACTCCAAGGAGATGGAGGTCGGAATCCGAGCTGCAGGAGATTCTCCGCCAGAGCGAGGTAATCTCCGCAGAACAGCAGCGTCAGAGGGATGAGCTGATCGCCAGTACTCAGAGGAGGGCTGGAATAGGAGGACCAGTCATGGACGACCCATACTTTTCTATGGCTGAGCTAGGACTATGTGCTTCAGGGTCAAGCAGGGTGCGAAACCCATCGCCAGAGCTCGATGGTGAGCCTAGCCCGAAGAGACCATGCACGAGTAGCCAGTCGTATGAGAGACATTTTGGAACGCCTTGAGGAGGAGTGGCGTTGCCTATCATAGTAGTTTCGTTTCTTAGTATTCCAAGTTGTACTTTGTGTAATATTTCAGTATTGCGGCAAGTACTCTGAGAAACACTTATATCTTCGAGCAATGTTGTCCAAACGCTCGAATGATAAACTTATGTGTAACTTGTGTAAGAATTCGAAGGTTCATCTAAAAAATGCCAAGTTGATCTATTCTAAGTGATTTATGTACATTGATATATTGCATAAGTATATTGCATAATATTAATGTATTGAATGCTTGGAATTGGATCGGTAAACAGATGGTGAACCCAAGAAGCACGAGAAACTCGACTCGAGCCGGTGTTGGGACTAGCCAAAACCCCAGACCAGTAGGAAGAGGTGTTCAGGATGAACACGAGTCTGAGTCTCGCGTCCAGCAGAGGCGTGAAGGTCAGGATCAGACCCAGGCACCGACGCTATTTGACGCCGCAACTATTGAGGCGATCCGAGGGATCGTGATGCAGGCTATCACAGATGTCTTGAGACCAAGTGCGCCTCAAGCACAAGAAGTGCCTATTCACGCAGCGGTTCCTGATGTTGTGGAACCCAGAAACCCCGTGATTCAAGAGACTGCCGTTAGGGCGAGGGACAGCTATGGTCGCGCTCTTAAGACCATTACTTCCATGAGACCCGACTGCTATAACGGGAAAGGGGAGCCAGTGGCAGTGACTCATTGGTTCTCCCATATGGAGAGGCTGTTCAGGAACGTGGAGTGTACGGAGGCCGAGAAAGTCCATATCGCTTCTCTTCAGCTGAAGGAGGAGGCTAGCGAGTGGTGGGAGAGCACTGGTTTGGCTGAGAGCCCAGTGTAGACTTGGTCGATGTTCAAGACCAAGATGGTTGATCGCTTTTTCTCTCGTGCTATGAGAGAGGAGAAGCATAAAGAGTTCTTGTACCCTCAGACTGATGGTCTGACAGTGACCGAGTTGGCATCTAAGTTCAACCATCTTCTATAGTATGCCACTGCCGAGATCACCAGCGAGGCTCAAAAGATCTGGTACTTCCACGAGTGGATGAACCCGGATATCAAGCCATTAATGGTGTACCACACATGCTCTACCTTGGAGCAGTATGTGGATTGTGCCTATAAGCTGGAGGTAACTCTCGAGGAGTCGACCAAGAGGCGCAACCGACAGAAGTTGATGCAGAATCAGAACCATGGAGGTGGTTTTAAGCGCCCTGCGCCACCGTCTAACTTCGCCAAGTCCGGCCGAGCTAAGACGGAGATGACGCAAGGGGGATCGACTCAGCAGTCAGGGCATACCAGGAGTTCAGTTCAGTGTTATAACTGCGGTACTACTGGGCACAAGAGCACTGAGTGTCGGAAGAAGAGGAGGCCATGCTTTGGGTGTGGACGTGATGGTCATCTGAAAAAGTTCTGCAAGCAGGGGAAGCAGAAGGGAGTAGAGTCGTAGCAAGGGTCAATTCATCAGAGCAACCGACCTAGGTTTAAGCCTGCCGAGACTCCTAGCCCTTCAGTGGAGACGACTGCTCAGAACAGGGGAAAGGCCCCAGCTGTTTCTGGATGTCAGGGCCAACGCTTGTACGAGATGCGTGAGACAGATGGAACCAACGCTCCGATTGCTCAAGGTACTCTATACCTTCACTCTACTTCAGTGTGCATTCTGTTTGATTCTAGTGCTACGCATTCCTTTATTTCGGATAGCTGTGTTAGCAAGTTAGACTTAGTGTGCAATGATTCGTGCGACCCTTTCGTCGTTAATCTTCCTAATGGAGAACGTTTGGTGGGAACCAAGCATTTGTCCGACTTTCCGATTACCATTTAGGGTAAGGAATTCGAGGCAGATTTAATCTGCATAGCCATGGCTCCATACGACATTATTGTGATACCCCGTAATTTTGTAAGGTTATATTAGGAATTATGGAATTTTCCCGGGTACCCGTTGTGTACGTCGGATTTAATTCAGGTAGCTTGAGACATTCTGTAATATGCTCTGTATCTGTAATATTTTTCTCAGTGAAATAATATACAGACAAGGTGCCTTGGAATTTAATTGTCGTTCGCGTACGATAATTTTTATCCCGGTTTATCGTCAAGCTCGTTCAAAGCCGAATGGGCGGGAAAAGGGGGAAACGGCGACCGCCGTTCCGAAACGGCGCCCGCCGTGGTTGGGCCCGAGAAGTCAACGTGTCAGCTTCTAGCTGGCCGCGACAGGCCTAGCGACGGCGACTGCCGCATTTACGGCGACCGCCGCAGGCAAAATTACGGCAACCGCCATGATTGTCCAGTGGGCATTGGCCATTGGTCGCCGGCGTCGTTCGAGATGCGCCGTTGCGTCGTTTGCCGCGTCTGAGGGTTTGCAGATCACTCCTTGGGGTTTGCCTATAAATAGATGAGCTTGGGCATGGGTCTTGGGTCATCTACAACCCCGAATCGCTGCCAAATTCGCCTCTCGCCAGAGTTGTGTTTTCGCCGGAATTTGAAGGTCTCGCCGGTGTTGCTTTGGTGTGGTTCCTGAGTGCCTTTGTGAAGCTTTTGGTTTGCCTGGGAGGTTAGAAGCCAAAGCAAGTCGAACAAGGCCGAACCGCTCGTGTTTTGGGGTGAGTTTTCTCTCGTTTCAGTCGGCCGTGTTCTTCACGGCGACCGCCGCCTAGAACAGCGACCGCCGCCAGTGCCCAGAACGCCTTCGTGGCTTTGGCTTGGTCGGTTGTCATCGTGGCGTCTTTCCTTTCGTGTTCTTTCGCCGTGTTTAGATTCGTACTGTTTATGTCGGATCTAACTTAGGGTTCCTTTTATGGGTCGACTCAAAGGTTGTTGTGCTGTCAGAACTATACCGTGTCGAGCCCGGAATCCAGTGACGTCTTTAGACTATTCTGCGGAGTAAGGTTCGCTCTTGCTCTTTCGTTCCATATTTACATTAATTATCAGTAGTTTATCTAAGTAATTAATTTGGAATGAATATTCTGTTTGTCTGGAAATGGTTTTGATAAACTGTTTTGAAAATCATATAATAGGTTGTATATCTGTTAGAACAACGCTATTATCTGTGATCGCCTTTCGGGCCTTTATGTGGATTTATCCTATAACTGTGGTGGTGCTGTAACTGTTTAGTTAGCACTGTTAGATAGGAACGTTACTCGGACTCTGTCCAGTCGTTTCTTTATAATCTGGTAGAGGGGTGGCTCGTCCCCATCCAATACCATTCTAAGATCATGATCGGTCTCTTACACATGTGTGTAGAGACAGGACACTTAGCTGGTGTCACAAACCTTTCGGTATACGTCACTCTCGACGAAACGTATACTAAGATGTGTCGTCCCACTGGTGGGGTACACATGTAAAAGTCTATAACGTGATGTGTGTTTTTGAAACATAAATCAGATAAGTGCTACCTTGACGCACATAATTAATACACCTTGGGCGAGTAGTGCAGCTAGGAAAACTCGTCTTGACTTGAATGTAGTACGTTCTCTTTCCAATCTGGATTCGCAGTAGGCGATGAGGTTGGTCGTGAACCGAAGCATCTCAGTCAGTTTTAAATCATTGTTGAATGATTCTGTAATATTCCAGATTTGTCATTTTCTTCCTTAAAGACTCATTTCCGTTGGAGTCTTCTTTCGAGTCAATTTCTGTGAAGGTTCAGTCTTCCAGAATCTTCTCTTGTGCATACCTCTTGTTTATTCCAGTAGGAATATGATGGTTGACTACCGTTATCGGTTATTATCCGAGAAGCGGTGAGTCTAACCTAATATGACTGCTTCGAACCAGTCTGCTTTATACCCTTGCTAGTCTATTCATTTAGAGTAACCAACCAATATTTTTCCCTTGCAATGTTGGCTGGTGTCATCCGTTCGATTCGGCACATCAGTTAAGAAGTAGCTCAGAAGATTAGAAGGACTATGGAGTCGGCGGTGGTTTTTGAATGTTTTAAGTATTTCTTTAATCAGGTTATGATCCTTTGGACAATAACTCCGTTTGTAATGTACTTTCTTAGTCTTCCGCTGTGTTTGGTTTAAACTATGTTTTGACCTATTCGGGATTGGGTTGTAATCCCGTAACTCTTATTTCCCCTGACAATGTTATGTTTTGGAGTTTAATGCTTGATCTTTGTGTATCAATTGCATTTCATAAATTGTATTTATTTGGTAAAGCCTTGGGTGATCTCGGTAAGGAACACTGGGGTCACTGGCGGTAATACCTTTCCAAAAGGGTTAAGTTTTGGGGGTGTTACAGTTGTGGTATCAGAGCCAAAAGTTTTAAAACGGGTTTGAGATTTTATAAATCATTTATCCGTTTTTTAAAATGCTTTAAAGAGGGCTCTGAATTTTCATTCTGAAAAGAATTTAAAAACACCGTTCATAGTCATGTCTTCTTTATAGTCTGATATAGTAAGCTTGCTTCAATGTCTAGAAAGACTAATTCCTTCCTTATTGTTCGATAGGATGGGTGTCTGCTTTTCTATTGGTAGGGGGTCGGAAGACGCCAAGTCGGATCAGCCGAGGCTAGATTTTCCGTTACCTCAGCGATGTTTCGAGGTTGAAGGCCCGAGTAGCCCACCCGAAGACGTCAAGCACGTTCTCCCCGAGTCAGTTGTCCTTGTAGCCAGGAATGCTATGGTCCCTAGACCTGCACCTGTGCCGCCACCAAGGGTGGAGGGAGTACAGGAATGGGAGCAGGAAGACGAGTTGTCAAGGTATGAACAAGGGGTTTACCAATACGACTTTCTGCTGGGACCAATTCCCGAGGAGATCGAGTACGAGGAGGAGGAAGAGGAGATGCTTGAGCAAGATCCTGTCGAGGACGAGGAGATGATCGAGAATGATTCCGAGGATGAGGATCCCATCGAGGATGATCCCGAGGATGAGGATCCCATCGAAGATGATCCCGAGGAAGAGGATCCCCTAGAGGATGATCCAGAAGAGGATCCAGAGTTGGACCTTGGAGGGCAGAATCAGGAGCCCGATACAGGATTGTCACCAGTGCTAGAGTACGCACCCATGTCAGAAGCTGATTGGGAGGCACTGTATACCGAGTACGGTATTAGGAGAAGTGACAGGGAATCTCAGCCTATCCCTACTCCAAGGAGATGGAGGTCGGAATCCGAGCTGCAGGAGATTCTCCGCCAGAGCGAGGTAATCTCCGCAGAACAGCAGCGTCAGAGAGATGAGCTGATCGCCAGTACTCAGAGGAGGGCTGGAATTGGAGGACCAGTCATGGACGACCCATACTTTTCTATGGCTGAGCTAGGACTATGTGCTTCAGGGTCAAGCAGGGTGCAAAACCCATCGCCAGAGCTCGATGGTGAGCCTAGCCCGAAGAGACCATGCACGAGTAGCCAGTCGTATGAGAGACATTTTGGAACGCCTTGAGGAGGAGTGGCGTTGCCTATCATAGTAGTTTCGTTTCTTAGTATTCCAAGTTGTACTTTGTGTAATATTTCAGTATTGCGGCAAGTACTCTGAGAAACACTTATATCTTCGATCAATGTTGTCCAAACGCTCGAATGATAAACTTATGTGTAACTTGTGTAAGAATTCGAAGGTTCATCTATAAAATGCCAAGTTGATCTATTCTGAGTGATTTATGTACATTGATATATTGCATAAGTATATTGCATAATATTAATGTATTGAATGCTTGGAATTGGATCGGTAAACAGATGGTGAACCCAAGAAGCACGAGAAACTCGACTCAAGCCGGTGTTGGGACTAGCCAAAACCCCAGACTAGTAGGAAGAGGTGTTCAGGATGAACACGAGTCTGAGTCTCGCGTCCAGCAGAGGCGTGAAGGTCAGGATCAGACCCAGGCGCCGACGCTATTTGACGCCGTAGCTGTTGAGGCGATCCGAGGGATCGCGATGCAGGCTATCACAGATGTCTTGAGACCAAGTGCGCCTCAAGCACAAGAAGTGCCTATTCACGCAGCGGTTCCTGATGTTGTGGAACCCAGAAACCCCGTGATTCAAGAGACTGCCGTTAGGGCGAGGGACACCTATGGTCGCGCTCTTAAGACCATTACTTCCATGAGACCCGACTGCTATAACGGGAAAGGGGAGCCAGTGGCAGTGACTCATTGGTTCTCCCATATGGAGAGGCTGTTCAGGAACGTGGAGTGTACGGAGGCCGAGAAAGTCCATATTGCTTCTCTTCAGCTGAAGGAGGAGGCTAGCGAGTGGTGGGAGAGAACTGGTTTGGCTGAGAGCCCAGTGTTGACTTGGTCGATGTTCAAGACCAAGATGGTTGATCGCTTTTTCTCTCGTGCTATGAGAGAGGAGAAGCATAAAGAGTTCTTGTACCCTCAGACTGATGGTCTGAGAGTGACCGAGTTGGCATCTAAGTTCAACCATCTTCTATAGTACGCCACTGCCGAGATCACCAGCGAGGCTCAAAAGATCTGGTACTTCCACGAGTGGATGAACCCGGATATCAAGCCATTAATGGTGTACCACACATGCTCTACCTTGGAGCAGTATGTGGATTGTGCCTATAAGCTGGAGGTAACTCTCGAGGAGTCGACCAAGAGGCGCAACCGACAGAAGTCGATGCAGAATCAGAACCAGGGAGGTGGTTTTAAGCGCCCTGCGCCACCGTCTAACTTCGCCAAGTCCGGCCGAGCTAAGACGGAGATGACGCAAGGGGTATCGACTCAGCAGTCAGGGCATACCAGGAGTTCAGTTCAATGTTATAACTGCGGTACTGCTGGGCACAAGAGCACTGAGTGTCGGAAGAAGAGGAGGCCATGCTTTGGGTGTGGACGTGATGGTCATCTGAAAAAGTTCTGCAAGCAGGGGAAGCAGAAGGGAGTAGAGTCGCAGCAAGGGTCAATTCACCAGAGCAACCGACCTAGGTTTAAGCCTGCCGAGACTCCTAGCCCTTGAGTGCAGACGACTGCTCAGAACAGGGGAAAGGCCCCAGCTGTTTCTGGAAGTCAGGGCCAACGCTTGTACGAGATGCGTGAGACAGATGGACCCAACGCTCCGATTGCTCAAGGTACTCTATACCTTCACTCTACTTCAGTGTGCATTATGTTTGATTCTGGTGCTACGCATTCCTTTATTTCGGATAGCTGTGTTAGCAAGTTAGACTTAGTGTGCAATGATTCGTGCGACCCTTTCGTCGTTAATCTTCCTAATGGAGAACGTTTGGTGGGAACCAAGCATTTGTCCGACTTTCTGATTACCATTCAGGGTAAGGAATTCGAGGCAGATTTAATCTGCATAGCCATGGCTCCATACGACATTATTGTGATACCCCGTAATTTTGTAAGGTTATATTGGGAATTATGGAATTTTCCCGGGTACCCGTTGTGTACGTCGGATTTAATTCAGGTAGCTTGAGACATTCTGTAATGTGCTCTGTATCTGTAATATTTTTCTCAGTGAAATAATATACAGACAAGGTGCCTTGGAATTTAATTGTCGTTCGCGTACGATAATTTTTATCCCGGTTTATCGTCAAGCTCGTTCAAAGCCGAATGGGCGGGAAAAGGGGGAAACGGCGACCGCCGTTCAGAAACGGCGCCCTCCGTGGTTGGGCCCGAGATGTCAACGTGTCAGCTTCTAGCTGGCCGCGACAGGCCTAGCGACGGCGACTGCCGCATTTACGGCGACCGCCGCGTGCCCGCCGTAGGCAAAATTACGGCGACCGCCATGATTGTCCACTGGGCATTGGCCGTTGGTCGCCGGCGTCGTTCGAGACGCGCCGTTGCGTCGTTAGCCGCGTCTGAGGGTTTGCAGATCACTCCTTGGGGTTTGCCTATAAATAGATCAGCTTGGGCATGGGTTTTGGGTCATCTACAACCCCGAATCGCTGCCAAATTCGCCTCTCGCCGGAGTTGTGTTTTCGCCGGAATTTGAAGGTCTCGCCGGTGTTGCTTTGGTGTGGTTCCTGAGTGCCTTTGTGAAGCTTTTGGTTTGCCTGGGAGGTTAGAAGCCAAAGCAAGTCGAATGAGGCCGAACCGCTCGTGTTTTGGGGTGAGTTTTCTCTCGTTTCAGTCGGTCGTGTTCTTCACGGTGACCGCCGCCAAGAACAGCGACCGCCGCCAGTGCCCAGAACTCCTTCGTGGCTTTGGCTTAGTCGGTTGTCGTCGTGGCGTCTTTCCTTTCGTGTTCTTTCGCCGTGTTTAGATTCGTACTGTTTATGTCGGATCTAACTTAGGGTTCCTTTTATGGGTCGACTCAAAGGTTGTTGTGCTGTCAGAACTATACCGTGTCGAGCTCGGAATCCAGTGACGTCTTTAGACTATTCTGCGGAGTAAGGTTCGCTCTTGCTCTTTCGTTCCATATTTACATTAATTATCAGTAGTTTATCTGAGTGATTAATTTGGAATGAATATTCTGTTTGTCTGGAAACGGTTTTGATAAACTGTTTTGAAAATCATATAATAGGTTGTATATCTGTTAGAACAACGCTATTATCTGTGATCGCCTTTCGGGCCTTTATGTGGATTTATCCTATAACTGTGGTGGTGCTGTAACTGTTTAGTTAGCACTGTTAGATAGGAACGTTACTCGGACTCTATCCAGTCGTTTCTTTATAATCTGGTAGAGGGGTGGCTCGTCCCCATCCAATACCATTCTAAGATCATGATCGGTCTCTTACACATGTGTGTAGAGACAGGACACTTAGCTGGTGTCACAAACCTTTCGGTATACGTCACTCTCGACGAAACGTATACTAAGATGTGTCGTCCCACTGGTGGGGTACACATGTAAAAGTCTATAACGTGATGTGTGTTTTTGAAACATAAATCAGATAAGTGCTACCTTGACGCACATAATTAATACACCTTGGGCGAGTAGTGCAGCTAAGTTCAGTGCAGCTAGGAAAACTCGTCTTGACTTGAATGTAGTACGTTCTCTTTCCAATCTGCATTCGCTGTAGGCGATGAGGTTGGTCGTGAACCGAAGCATCTCAGTCAGTTTTAAATCATTGTTGAATGATTCTGTAATATTCCAGATTTGTCATTTTCTTCCTTAAAGACTCATTTCCGTTGGAGTCTTCTTTCGAGTCGATTTCTGTGAAGGTTCAGTCTTCCAGAATCTTCTCTTGTGCATACCTCTTGTTTATTCCAGTAGGAATATGATGGTTGACTACCGTTATCGGTTATTATCCGAGAAGCGGTGAGTCTAACCTAATATGACTGCTTCGAACCAGTCTGCTTTATACCCTTGCTAGTCTATTCATTTAGACTAACCAACCAATATTTTTCCCTTGCATGGTTGGCTGGTGTCATCCGTTCAATTCGGCACATCAGTTAAGAAGTAGCTCAGAAGATTAGAAGGGCTATGGAGTCGGCGGTGGTTTTTGAATGTTTTAAGTATTTCTTTAATCAGGTTATGATCCTTTGGACAATAACTCCGTTTGTAATGTACTTTCTTAGTCTTCCGCTGTGTTTGGTTTAAACTATGTTTTGACCTATTCGGGATTGGGTTGTAATCCCGTAACTCTTATTTCCCTTGACAATGTTATGTTTTGGAGTTTAATGCTTGATCTTTGTGTATCAATTGCATTTCATAAATTGTATTTATTTGGTAAAGCCTTGGGTGATCTCGGTAAGGAACACTGGGGTCACTGGCGGTAATACCTTTCCAAAAGGGTTAAGTTTTGGGGGTGTTACAGTTGTGGTATCAGAGCCAAAAGTTTTAAAACGGGTTTGAGATTTTATAAATCATTTATCCGTTTTTGAAAATGCTTTAAAGATGGCTCTGAATTTTCATTCTGAAAAGAATTTAAAAACACCGTTCATAGTCATGTCTTCTTTATAGTCTGATATAGTAAGCTTGCTTCAATGTCTAGAAAGACTAATTCCTTCCTTATTGTTCGATAGGATGGGTGTCTGCTTTTCTATTGGTAGGGGGTCGGAAGACGCCAAGTCGGATCAGCCGAGGCTAGATTTTCCGTTACCTCAGCGATGTTTCGAGGTTGGAGGCCCGAGTAGCCCACCCGAAGACGTCAAGCACGTTCTCCCCGAGTCAGTTGTCCTTGTAGCCAGGAATGCTATGGTCCCTAGACCTGCACCTGTGCCGCCACCAAGGGTGGAGGGAGTACAGGAATGGGAGCAGGAAGACGAGTTGTCAAGGTATGAACAAGGGGTTTACCAATACGACTTTCTGCTGGGACCAATTCCCGAGGAGATCGAGTACGAGGAGGAGGAAGAGGAGATGCTTGAGCAAGATCCTGTCGAGGACGAGGAGATGATCGAGGATGATTCCGAGGATGAGGATCCCATCGAGGATGATCCCGAGGATGAGGATCCCATCGAGGATGATCCCGAGGAAGAGGATCCCACAGAGGATGATCCAGAAGAGGATCCAGAGTTGGACCTTGGAGGGCAGAATCAGGAGCCCGGTACAGGATTGTCACCAGTGCTAGAGTACGCACCCATGTCAGAAGCTGATTGGGAGGCACTGTATACCGAGTACGGTATTAGGAGAAGTGACAGGGAATCTCAGCCTATCCCTACTCCAAGGAGATGGAGGTCGGAATCCGAGCTGCATGAGATTCTCCGCCAGAGCGAGGTAATCTCCGCAGAACAGCAGCGTTAGAGGGATGAGCTGATCGCCAGTACTCAGAGGAGGGCTGGAATAGGAGGACCAGTCATGGACGACCCATACTTTTTTATGGCTGAGCTAGGACTATGTGCTTCAGGGTCAAGCAGGGTGCGAAACCCATCGCCAGAGCTCGATGGTGAGCCTAGCCCGAAGAGACCATGCACGAGTAGCCAGTTGTATGAGAGACATTTTGGAACGCCTTGAGGAGGAGTGGCGTTGCCTATCATAGTAGTTTCGTTTCTTAGTATTCCAAGTTGTACTTTGTGTAATATTTCAGTATTGCGGCAAGTACTCTGAGAAACACTTATATCTTCGAGCAATGTTGTCCAAACGCTCGAATGATAAACTTATGTGTAACTTGTGTAAGAATTCGAAGGTTCATCTATAAAATGCCAAGTTGATCTATTCTGAGTGATTTATGTACATTGATATATTGCATAAGTATATTGCATAATATTAATGTATTGAATGCTTGGAATTGGATCGGTAAACAGATGGTGAACCCAAGAAGCACGAGAAACTCGACTCGAGCCGGTGTTGGGACTAGCCAAAACCCCAGACCAGTAGGAAGAGGTGTTCAGGATGAACACGAGTCTGAGTCTCGCGTCCAGCAGAGGCGTGAAGGTCAGGATCAGACCCAGGCGCCGACGCTATTTGACGCTGCAGCTGTTGAGGCGATCCAAGGGATCGTGATGCAGGCTCTGACAGATGTCTTGAGACCAAGTGCGCCTCAAGCACAAGAAGTGCCTATTCACGCAGCGGTTCCTGATGTTGTGGAACCCAGAAACCCCGTGATTCAGGAGACTGCCGTTAGGGCGAGGGACAGCTATGGTCGCGCTCTTAAGACCATTACTTCCATGAGACCCGACTGCTATAACGGGAAAGGGGAGCCAGTGGCAGTGACTCATTGGTTCTCCCATATGGAGAGGCTGTTCAGGAACGTGGAGTGTACGGAGGCCGAGAAAGTCCATATCGCTTCTCTTCAGCTGAAGGAGGAGGCTAGCGAGTGGTGGGAGAGCACTGGTTTGGCTGAGAGCCCAGTGTTGACTTGGTCGATGTTCAAGACCAAGATGGTTGATCGCTTTTTCTCTCGTGCTATGAGAGAGGAGAAGCATAAAGAGTTCTTGTACCCTCAGACTGATGGTCTGAGAGTGACCGAGTTGGCATCTAAGTTCAACCATCTTCTATAGTATGCCACTGCCGAGATCACCAGCGAGGCTCAAAAGATCTGGTACTTCCACGAGTGGATGAACCCGGATATCAAGCCATTAATGGTGTACCACACATGCTCTACCTTGGAGCAGTATGTGGATTGTGCCTATAAGCTGGAGGTAACTCTCGAGGAGTCGACCAAGAGGCGCAACCGACAGAAGTCGATGCAGAATCAGAACCATGGAGGTGGTTTTAAGCGCCCTGCTCCACCGTCTAACTTCGCCAAGTCCGGCCGAGCTAAGACGGAGATGACGCAAGGGGGATCGACTCAACAGTCAGGGCATACCAGGAGTTCAGTTCAGTGTTATAACTGCGGTACTGCTGGGCACAAGAGCACTGAGTGTCGGAAGGAGAGGATGCCATGATTTGGGTGTGGACGTGATGGTCATCTGCAAAAGTTCTGCAAGCAGGGGAAGCAAAAGGGAGTAGAGTCGCAGCAAGGGTCAGTTCATCAGAGCAACCGACCTAGGTTTAAGCCTACCGAGACTCCTAGCCCTTCAGTGCAGACGACTGCTCAGAACAGGGGAAAGGCCCCAGCTGTTTCTGGAAGTCAGGGCCAACGCTTGTACGAGATGCGTGAGGCAGATGGACCCAACGCTCCGATTGCTCAAGGTACTCTATACCTTCACTCTACTTTAGTGTGCATTCTGTTTGATTCTGGTGCTACGCATTCCTTTATTTCGGATAGCTGTGTTAGCAAGTTAGACTTAGTGTGCAACGATTCGTGCGACCCTTTCGTCGTTAATCTTCCTAATGGAGAACGTTTGGTGGGAACCAAGCATTTGTCCGACTTTCCGATTACCATTCAGGGTAAGGAATTCGAGGCAGATTTAATCTACATAGCCATGGCTCCATACGACATTATTCTCGGTATGGATTGGTTGACGCGTCACAAGGCGGTGATCGACTTCAGTTCAAGAACGGTGATGGTGTCATCCGGGGGCCAATTCGTGTGCAAGTTCAAAGGTTGAAATGACGCTGATAACGGCAAGCTGATCAATGCGATGGCTGCGTTTAAGCTACTACGACAAGGATGTGTCGGGTACCTTTGCTACTTGGATTCGCCCGAGGGGGATGGACCTGAGGTTCTTGATATTCCTATAGTTAGGGAATTTTCGGATGTCTTTCCGGAAGAAATTCCTGGATTACCCCCGAACCGTGACGTTGAGTTTTCTATTGATCTCGAGCCTGGTACGGCGCCGATTTCCAAATCACCGTATCGGATGGCTCCGGCTGAGATGCAAGAATTGAAGAATCAACTTGAAGATCTTCTTGATAAAGGTTATGTCAGGCCGAGTGCATCGCCGTGGGGTGCCCCGGTTTTATTCGTCAAAAAGAAGGACGGATCGTTCCGACTTTGTATCGACTATCGAGAGTTGAACAAGGTGACGATCAAGAACAAGTATCCTTTGCCTAGGATTGATGACTTGTTGGACCAGTTGCAAGGAGCAAAGGTGTTCTCCAAGATCGACTTAAGATCTGGATATCATCAACTCAGGATTCGGGAGCAGGACATTCCTAGAAATGCGTTTAGGACCAGATATGGTCATTACGAGTTTGTAGTGATGCCTTTTGGGCTTACAAATGCTCCAGCTGTCTTTATGGATTTGATGAACCGATGTTTTCACCAGTACTTGGATAAGTTCGTGGTGGTCTTCATCGACGACATCTTGATCTATTCTCCGAATGAAGAAGTCCACGAGGAACATCTACGGATTTCCTTGTCGATCCTTAGACAACATCAGCTTTATGCTAAATTGTCTAAATGTGAATTCTGGATGAAGGAAGTGGCTTTCTTAGGCCACATGATCAATAAAAATGGGGTTATGGTTGATCCCCAAAAGATTGAAGCTGTGGCTAAGTGGACACAGCCTCAGAACGTAAAAGAGGTGCGCAGTTTTCTTGGACTTGCCGGGTATTATAGAAGGTTCGTAGAAGGATTTTCAAAGATCGCTCTACCTATGACCAATCTACTCCGCAAAGTCCACAAGAAGTTTGTCTGGAATGACAAGTGCGAGGTCAGTTTCCAGGAGTTGAAGCGACGGTTGACCTCAGCACCCGTGTTAGCACTCCCAGAAGGGAATGACGATTATGTGGTCTATAGTGATGCTTCCAAGTGTGGTCTTGGTTGTGTTTTGATGCAAAGAGGCAAAGTCATTGCTTACGCATCTAGACAACTCAAGACTTACGAAGAAAACTATCCGACCCACGATCTTGAGTTAGCAGCGGTTGTCTTTGCGCTGAAGATTTGGAGGCATTACCTCTACGGTATAAGATGCCAAGTCTTCACCGACCACAAAAGTCTCAAGTATATATTTACTCAGAAGGAGTTAAATATGAGGCAACGCCGCTGGCTAGAATTGCTCAAGGACTACGACATGGAGTTGTTGTATCATCCGGGCAAGGCTAATGTAGTAGCTGATGCGCTAAGCCGGAAGACAACGCACGAGACTGTGGTTGCGTTGCTTACTGCTCAGACCAAGCTAAACCAAGAGTCATGCGACATTGAAGTCTTGTATGACCAGCGTAGAGGGTACCTGAGTATGATGGAAATTCAGGCTACACTGCTGGATCAAATCAAAGAAAAGCAAGTCGATGACATCATCTTGGTAAAGTTAAGCAGTGAAGTGATGGATGAGAAAGCTCCCAGTTTTGTGGTTCAGGATGATGGATCACTTTGGTTTCAGGATCGGATCTGTGTGCCTGACACAGAAGGTCTTCGTCAGTTGGTGATGAGAGAAGCTCATTCATCTGCTTATTATGTGCATCCTGGCTCTAGCAAGATGTACAAGGATCTCAGGAAGAAGTTTTGGTGGCCAAACATGAAGTGGGACGTAGCAGACTTTGTGGCAAAGTGCTTAACTTGCCAAAAAGTCAAGATCGAACACCGCAGACCAGGTGGTGAGATGCTACCTCTCCCCGTGCCAGAATGGAAATAGGAGGACATTTCCATGGACTTCGTCACTGGGCTACCCAAGACTCGAAGTCAGAGAGATGCTATCTGGGTAATTGTGGATAGGCTTACGAAGAGTGCTCATTTCATAGCCATCAAGACCACATGGGAAACCCATAAGCTAGCCGAAGTTTACCAGAAGGAGATTGTCCACTTACATGGCATTCCTAAGACCATTGTATCGGACCGAGATGGCCGTTTCATGTCAAGATTCTGGAAGGAACTTCATAAGGCTATGGGGACCGAGTTGAGGTTCAGTACAGCGTTTCATCCTCAGACAGATGGCCAGTCTGAAAGGACCATCCAGACTCTGGAGGATATGCTTAGAGCTTGTGTGCTCGATCGTCCGACTAGCTGGGAGGACAGCTTGAGTCTGATTGAGTTCACGTACAACAATAGCTGGCATGCTTCAATCAAGATGGCTCCGTTTGAAGCTTTGTATGGTCGCAGATGCAGATCTCCGATTTGTTGGGACGATAATGCCGACAAATTATGCTTGGACCAAAGTTGGTCGAAAGGACGGCTTCATACATTGCTTTGATCAGACAAAGGATGTTGACCGCTCATAGTCGACAAAAGTCCTACGCAGATCGGAAGCACAGGACTGTCGAGTTCGAGGTCGCTGACAAGGTTTTTGTCAAGGTATCGCCATCCAAAGGAGTTTTCAGATTTGGTAAGCGTGGGAAGCTTAACCCTCGCTACGTGGGACCATTCGAATATCTGGATAGAGTGGGATCTCTAGCGTACCGTTTGGCGTTGCCGCCATTGGCTCACCCGGTGCATAACGTGTTCTACGTGTCTTTACTCAGAAAGTATGTACCAGATGAGTCTCATGTACTTAGCTTCGAGGACATCGAGATCCAAGCTAATGGTACTTATGAAGAGTTGCCCGTGCGCATTTTGGAGCGTCGGGAGAATCATTTGCGCAACAAGATCGTGCCTTTGGTACGAGTGTTGTGGTCCAAGTCGGGGACCGAAGAAGTTACTTGGGAGACGTGGGAAACCGAGTCAGATATGCTCAGGCGTTTTCCCGAGTTATTCTCGACCTAAGTTTCGGGGTCGAAACTTCTTGTAAGGGGGAGGATATGTGATACCCCGTAATTTTGTAAGGTTATATTGGGAATTATGGAATTTTCCCAGGTACCCGTTGTGTACGTTGGATTTAATTCAGGTAGCTTGAGACATTCTGTAATGTGCTCTGTATCTGTAATATTTTTCTCAGTGAAATAATATACAGACAAGGTGCCTTGGAATTTAATTGTCGTTCGCGTACGATAATTTTTATCCCGGTTTATCGTCAAGCTCGTTCAAAGCCGAATGGGCGGAAAAAGGGGGAAACGGCGACCGCCGTTCAGAAACGGCGCCCGCCGTGGTTGGGCCCGAGAAGTCAACGTGTCAGCTTCTAGCTGGCCGCGACAGGCCTAGCGACGGCAACAGCCGCATTTACGGCGACTGCCGCGTGCCCGCCGCAGGCAAAATTACGGCGACCGCCGTGATTGTCTAGTGGGCATTGGCCGTTGGTCGCCGGCGTCGTTCGAGGCGCGCCGTTGCGTCGTTAGCCGCGTCTGAGGGTTTGCAGATTACTCCTTGGGGTTTGCCTATAAATAGATGAGCTTGGGCATGGATTTTGGGTCATCTACAACCCCGAATCGCTGCCAAATTCGCCTCTCGCCGGAGTTGTGTTTTCGCCGGAATTTGAAGGTCTCGCCGGTGTTGCTTTGGTGTGGTTCCTGAGTGCCTTTGTGAAGCTTTTGGTAGCCTGGGAGGTTAGAAGCCAAAGCAAGTCGAACGAGGCAGAACCGCTCGTGTTTGGGGTGAGTTTTCTCTCGTTTTAGTCGGCCGTGTTCTTCACGGCGACCGCCGTGATGAATACGGCGACCGCCGCCAGAACAGCGACCGCCGCCAGTGCCCAGAACGCCTTCGTGGCTTTGGCTTGGTCGGTTGTCGTCGTGGCGTCTTTCCTTTCGTGTTCTTTCGCCGTGTTTAGATTCGTACTGTTTATGTCGGATCTAACTTAGGGTTCCTTTTATGGGTCGACTCGAAGGTTGTTGTGCTGTCAGAACTATACCGTGTCGAGCCCGAAATCCAGTGACGTCTTTAGACTATTCTGCGGAGTAAGGCAAGTGGCGGTTCGCTCTTGCTCTTTCGTTCCATATTACATTAATTATCAGTAGTTTATCTAAGTATTAATTTGGAATGAATATTCTGTTTGTCTGGAAACGGTTTGATAAACTGTTTTGAAATCATATAATAGGTTGTATATCTGTTAGAACAACGCTATTATCTGTGATCGCCTTTCGGGCCTTTATGTGGATTTATCCTATAACTGTGGTGGTGCTGTAACTGTTTAGTTAGCACTGTAGATAGAACGTTACTCGGACTCTGTCCAGTCGTTTCTTTATAATTGGTAGAGGGGTGGTCGTCCATCCAATACCATTCTAAGATCATGATCGGTTCTTACACATGTGTGTAGAGACAGGACACTTAGATGGTGTCACAAACCTTTCGGTATACGTCACTCTCGACGAAACGATACTAAGGATTGTGCGTCACTGGTGGGGACACATGTAAAAGTCTATAACGTGATGTGTATTTTGAACATAAATCAGATAAGTGCTACCTTGATGCACATAATTAATACACCTTGGGCGAGTAGTGAAGCTAAGTTCAGTGCAGCTAGGAAAACTCATCTTGACTTGAATGTATTAGTTCTCTTTCCAATTGGATTCGCTGTAGGCGATGAGGTGGTCGTGAACCGAAGCATCTCAGTCATTTTTAAATCATTGTTAAATGATTCTGTAATATTCCAGATTTGTCATTTTTCCTTAAAGATCATTTCGTTGGAGTCTCTTTCGAGTCATTTCTGTGAAGGTTCAGTCTTCCGATCATTCTCTTGTGCATAATCTTGTTTCCAGTAGGAATATGATGGTTGACTACCGTTATCGGTTATTATCCGAGAAGCGGTGAGTCTAAACTAATATGACTATTCGAACCAGTCTGCTTATACCCTTGTAGTCATTCATTTAGACTAACAACCAATATTTTTCCTTGCATGGTTGACTGGTGTCATCCGTTCGAATCGGCACATCGTTAAGAAGTAGCTCAGATGATTAGAAGGACTATGGAGTCGGCGGTAGTTTTGAATGTTTTAAGTATTTCTTAATC
>WOAB01000642.1:600000-977008 GCA_027886185.1 Rheum nobile
GCGTACATGCTGATCTGCTCTTTTTTCCTCGCTGCAACACAGATAAAAACATGGGATCTTCAAATTTCGGTATTTGTAGGATTTCAAGTTTTTATGTGATGCAGCTAGGAGAAGGAGCATATCAGCATGAACGCCGTGGTCCTAGGAGGTTCATCACTGGGCTCTTGATTCGGTCAAGATGATAATGGCCATAGGGCAAGAGTTGTGTATGTCATTTGTTCCAGTGTGTATGTATTTTTTGTAGTGTGTAAGCCATCAGTGAATGTATATGTGTTTTTAGAATTTGTATGTGTTTTTAGTATGTGTATGTATTTTAAGAATATGCATGTGTTTTTTTGAAATAACGGACGAAAATCCAAAAAACCAATAAACAAAGAACTCAAACTAAAAACGACGGAACAAATATCTAAAAACAACCAATAAAGCCAAAAGTCAAATTAGAAACGACGGAACAAATATCTAAATACAACCAATAAAGCCAAAAGTCATACTAGGAATTACTGGAATGTCAATCCCAATGTGAAATCGAACAAACACAAAAGTCATACTACAAATTGCTAAAAACAACCAATAAAGCCAAAAGTCATACTACAAACTCTCTGTCTCACTATCCGATGACTCATCTAAATGTGGAGTAGAATCACTAGCCAAGGACACACCTACACCCGAATCCACGCCCGGTGCCCATATTGGAGGAACCATCGGCGTCGGCTGAGACGCTGTCTGCCGAGCTGATGCCTGCTGAGCTGCTGCACGCTCTTCCGCCATCCTAGATGATTCGGCTCTATCAAATATAGTAGAGTCTGCACTATATGCATGGGAAGGCATATGTGAAGCCCGTACAAGCGGTGGAGCTACAGGAATGACGTCACTGAAAAGGATGTCATGCATATGCTGAAAGTGCTCCCTACACCCTAAACAACCTCCAGACATAAGCTCCTGAAGATAGGCCTTGCTCATCATCACACGCTGCAAATGAAAACAAATATTTTAATTTAAAAACATAGACTTTCATAAAATAATTTAAAAGAATAAAATGGGACAAAAAACATACCCTTTGCAAGTTGATAGCCGGAGGTGGTCCTCTACTGATACGAGGCTGCACTGGTGCACTCGGACTCACGTAAGGATGTGACACCTGTAGATACCAGTCCAGGTACGCGTCGTGGACATCCCAAGCCATCGTCGCAGGAGGACTCGTCAAGATGTGGGGGCAAAGATGATGCTCAAGCTGGTCCCACCTGTGCCAACGCGGGTCAAAGTGCAACTGGTATTGCCTCGTCCCCCTGAAATCATGAGGACGCACTGCAACCAGAGGCTCTATGATATCCATCGGCCTGCTCTGTCGATAACCTAACTGGCGTGTAAGCCGATCTGGCATGTATGGCTCCTCTATACCGAGAAAACGAATAGTCCCTCGATAAGTGGAGGACCTATGGGCACCTCGAAAATCAAGACCCTCGTACGACACCCACCGTATCTGCAATTAACAAAACACGATGGAACATAAATTAATTCATTAAGCTATCTTACTGTAAATTAAAATTGAAAAAGAATACGTACATCTTCTGGCCTATACTCGTCTAGAATTCGTCTGTAGTGTGACTGGTCACGGAGGGACCGGATAGGTGTCCGGCCAATGCAGTATCGTCCAGCGCGTCGGAGGTCATCGTCCGCACCTTCCTTGAGGTTAGGGTTGCCCGGGAAGTATACGAAGTACGTCCAAATCCAAACCCGTGTACAGAGAAAGACAACCATTATTAAAAATAATTCAATAATGTATATTAATAATTTAAATTATAAGTTAACTATATTAAAGGCCTACCTCCAAAAGACGTGCACAGCCGGCGAACTGTGCAGCTCCGCGCCGAGAACCCTCTCTGAGGTTCCTATAAAGGAGAGCCAGAACCCCAGTACCCCAAGCAGTATGAACGACACGCTCCCAGTCCACAAAAAGAGGTAGCAGTGTTGTCTTCAGCTCGTTCGTTGACTTGTCAACGAAGATGCTAGCCGACATGGCGTGCCATAAGAAACCGGCTGCTATATCCTCTGGGTAGGCACCCTCCTCAATCATCCTCATCACATGCCTCCCAAGCTGGAATTGCTTGACCCAACCCTTCCTAAGGTCGCGGACCATGTCAGCATCATCCTCATCAAAGCTGTAGTCCGAATCTATCCCAAACAAATAGCCGAACAAAGCCTCACACTCCGCCAACTCGCTATCATGACCGGTCCATGGTGACGTCACCTCAAATCCCTCGATCAGCAGCCCTAAAATCATCAGCACGTCATGTAGAGTAGGAGCTATCTCGCCCTAGGGAAAGTGGAAGGTGTTCGTCTCTGGATGCCATCTCTCAACGAATGCTGAAATGAGGCTGTGATCAGCATTGCCGAACTGCAAATCAAGTAAATCGGTCAACCCCGTCTGCTGCGCAATCCAAAACCAGGACCCCTCCACAGGGACCCCTCTAGGAATACGATCCCTCCAAAATGCAAACTGCGTAGGGCGTGTCTGGACCCTCAAACTCCTAACAACGTCCTCGGGTGGGTCCAACGACGCCTTCCTCCATATCAGCTCTGCAATGTGCGTATCAAAGTTCCTCAACAAAGAAGGAAGCTGCTCAGCTGGCTCATGCGGAGATGGGGCCTGTGTGGTTGGCTCAGACTGAGATGGGGCCTGCTGAGATGGCTCATGATGTGGAGATGGGGCATGCTGAGATGGAGATGGGCCATACTGAGTCTCCTGATGTGGCTCAATCGGAGATAGGGCCTGTGTGGCTGGCTCAGGATGAGACGGGGCCTGCTGAGATGCCTCACGTGGAGATGGGGCATGCTGCTCATGTGACTCCTCCAGAGGTAGCCGCTGCTGATGTGAGTCATCAAGATGTGGGTCCTCCTGATGTGACTGCTGAGGTGGGTCCTCCATAATCACGTCTTCATCTGAGTGGACGGGACCAACATCGTCTTCACTAGCGCCCTCACTATCAGCCTCAATATGGCCCTGCGATACACCGCCAACCCTCCTCTTGCGAGCAGATGCAGTAGTAGGGCGATTATCTCGATCGGACCGTGCGATCTTACCCAAAACTTCCTATTTTTCCATAAAAAATATAGAAAATTGTTTTCTTACAAACAAAATCAATATATTAAAATTTGCATTACAATGACATATTTAATATTACAGTATAATTGAGCTTATTACATATACTATTTTTTATAATGATTAAATACAATAAAAACCAAATTTACAAATATAACTATATTCATTTTACCCACTATAACATATTTACATATGCCCAAATATTGTTTTCTTACAAACAAAATCAATATATTAAAATTTTCATTACAATGATATATTTAATATTATTTAACAGTATAATTGAGCCTATTACCTATACTATTTTTTATAAGATAATGATTAAATAATCTAAAATCCAAGTATATAAATCTACAAGTGCAGTAACAATTTAATTAAATAAAATAGATTTAACGATTACAAATTTAAAAAACATCATACCTTTTCAGTTGGCCTCCGTTCATATTTTCGCTTTTGGCGAACGAGAATTTCACCCAAGTCTAACATAGCTTGCTGAGCAATCGCGCACGCGACGTCGAAGGCATTCTCCACCGCGATGTCGCCCTCCTCGCCCAAAAAAGCCCCGATATCGCCCTCCTCGCCCTCGGTCCTGGGCGGCACCACGTGCAGCCCAGATTCTCCCATAGTGGACGGCACGTAGTGCAGCCCAGCCTCGCCTCCCTCCTCGGCCTCGCCTAGCCTCGCTTCGCCTCCTTCCTCCGCCAACCTCGCTTCCTCCTCCGCGTCGCCACCCCTCTCCCCCAGCCTCGCTTCCTCCACCGCCTCGTCGCTGCCCCCCGTGAAACAGAGATTGGCCGCCGCCGCCGCCACCGTCGAATCTGTCGTCGATTCTAGTACATCGCCGCCGTCTCCGCCAAGAACTCCCGCCGCCGCCATCTGATGGTCCCTCAGTTCTTCCTCCGCCAAGAACTCTCATATGTCGTTAACCGAATAATCGCCGTCGGGATCCATTTTCGCTCTCGAACTCTGCAAATCGCTCTCGGAGAAGACGACCCTGGGCGGCATTTAATAACGCCGAAGTTTCAATTTTTAGGCGGTTTGTACATGGGCGGCAAGAGTAAAGCACCGCCGTCTCCGCATATGGGTTTCTTCATACTAAGGGATTTTTCCATACCTTTCAAATGTTTTGTTTATTTTCTAGAAGATTCCAACGGTGCTTTACTCCTACATAATCCTACATATATTGTACCCCCCCCCAAAAAAAACATTCCAACGGTGCTTTACTCTTACATATTTCAAATGTTTTGTTTATTTTCTAGAAGAGCTTCATAGCTCAAATGAAAGGATTTGCATATGGGTTTCTTCATACTAAGGGATTTTTCCATACCTTTCTTTTGAGATTGCACCAATAGTATCAATTCGGTCTCCTCCACATGATAGCCACCAAACTATGGTGCCATCTCACTAGAAAGATTTGGAAGCAACATGAAAGTTTATTTGTAGCCTATTAGCTCAAATGATAGAGCAATGTGCTCATGCACAATGATGTGGGTTCGAATCCCACATAGGCTTATTAACTCTAAACCGTTTTGTATATATTTTGCTTATTTTATACTAAGATATTAAATTAAAATTTCTGTTTGCTCCTTATTTCTTACGTGTATTCATTATCTTTTCTTCGAACTAACTAACAT
Organism: Rheum nobile; assembly: GCA_027886185.1. Taxonomy (NCBI): domain Eukaryota; kingdom Viridiplantae; phylum Streptophyta; class Magnoliopsida; order Caryophyllales; family Polygonaceae; genus Rheum; species Rheum nobile. Next base: position 604,732 of record WOAB01000642.1, read on the forward strand.
TTAAATGCTTGTAGCCTATGTGGGATTCGAACCCACATCTTATGTATATTGAATACACCGCTCTACCATTTGAGCTAATAGGCTAAAAGGTTGTATATTCACATTGTGGTATAGTTCATTTGCTTCAATTTAGAGTTCTTTGGTTTAATTTGATGTAGGATTGTTCTCAGTAGCTTGTGGAGCTAAGAAAGGGGTCAATGCTCCTTCAAAGTTCCAAGATTTTATTTTCTTTTGCATTAAAAACTTGGTAACCTATACACAAAAGCATAAAAAACGCATGAGCCATATATCAATTTGTACCAGCTAACAAATTACCTGCAAAAATTTGCACCAATGGTCACTCAATGGCCATTGTTTTTTGGGAAATAAAAGTTGCCACATTCCAATAAATGTATCTAGTGTCAAAGACTTCTGGCCCTGAAATAGTACAAAAAATCATGTGTTTTTGTAGAAACCTCCACACTAAATAAGCGAACGCGTGAGCTGTCTGCATTGAGGAAAGGTGTGGTGTCAGCAAGCTATAAAACGAGATTGTGCATGATCCACCAACACTACTTCTAAGCAATTAACACAAGATGGAGAATACAGAAAACTCAATAGTTATTTTAAGCAGTAATCAATCACTGATCAAAAGAAACAGCTGCCATATTGTCATTAAAATCGAAAAGAACTACACAGCAATTTGGGTGCCCTTAAAACATCAATAACTCACTAGGCCTAGAATCATTTATTACAGAATTCCACAAAGCAACTTTCCATTCAAAAGAAAAGCAATCATTCAGAAACATAAGAAGATTAAACAATATACGTCGATACGGTATGCTCGCCTTAGAAGCATGTTTCCACTGATCATCCAAGCTCTACCATGACACACAGCAAGGAAATCTCATCAGTTGTGTTAGTCTTTCTAATATCCATGAAAATCATTGATTTAAGGATTAAATTTGTTGTACAAGTCTTAAAGATGATTACACCTCTACATAAGTCATTAAGTGGGAACAAAGCTCACTAAATGCCCTCTTTGGTTTATTTTACGGTTAACTCATCAGTCTGTATTAGCAAATGGCTTAGTTATTTCAACTAAGTAGTAACTACTGATTTTTTTTCTCGTATCTATCTCTCTCCTAACTCCTAAGATTTCACATGTTATGCGTTCATTTCAGAACGCATAAATGAGATTCTTTCACGTAGCTTCTTCAGTGAATCCACCTTGTGACCAAGACATACCCCTCAAAGTGAGATGTAAGAACAAAAGAGTGCAAGGTTACAAGCTCAACCAAACAGAAAAATGCATGAGTTACTAGCCTAACCTCTAACTTCTTGCACAACTAGTTATCAATTGCCAATTGCAACCATTGATGCACTAGCATACTTCTAACTCCTGGCAACTTTCCTTCTTAACCCATTTGCAAAGCCATTCGTTTGCACCAAGAAACCTCTTAAGACCGATTACCCAAATTACACTTTGCATATGAAATGCAACCAAAAGATTATTAAGAGACTAACAATTGAGACATATTGCTTAACCAAGAGAAATGAAATGCCAGAAGGAGGGAATTTCATAAAGGATTGCAATTGAACAAGTTATGAATTACAAGAAACGTATCATCATCATCATTCATATTTTCCTACCCACTTAATGATTAAGCTAGCTTATATATTTGGTATGAGATTATTCTAAAGGAACAAACTAAAAGAACCTGATTAACAATTATCTATCATATTTTGGCCTACAATGTCTAATTGAATCAACAAACTATTTATCCATCATATTTTGGCCATATAACAAGATGAATTGAACAAACTTAATTGAACCTGATGACACCTGATTAATCAAGAGCAAATTGACTAAATTCACACATGATTAGCAAATTGACACCAATCGACAATAACCCTAATTAGTTCATAATAAAATTAGTTCAATCAACCCTAAATTCCAAAAAATCCCAAATTGGATTGGTTCGTAATCAAACTTAATGGTGAGCAAGTGAAACAGGAAGGGGCCTAGGGTTCCTTTTCTCCATTAAACCCCAATTTCTCCTCTTATTCCTTAAACTAATTTTCTTTCGCGTAAGTGAGTATATGACTGAGAATTTGACAGTGATTTCCATCAAATCTAGAAAACAACGAAAGCCATAGAACAAAAACCTAGAAGATCAAGTGAGGGAAGGGAAATTAAATTGAAGCGGAAGAGAGAAAACCGGGCACCTTGGGAGGGAGCAACAAGTTGACTCCGAATCGATCGGTGGCCCGAGCGGAGAGGCTCTTCGTGATCTCCGGTGTTGATAATGCAATCGAGATCGGGCCTCCGTCGTCGGCAGGAGTGTCTTCTCATTCCGCATAATGCACCGGCAAGAGGCAAGTTTGTTTTTCGTTTTCTTTTTTCGTTTTTTCCAGTAAACTTAACTCTCATTAACGATATACTATCATTAACGATATACTAACGGAAAGGGTATTTGATGAAAAAAATAAAAACTCAGGGTTACCACGCATAATTATCAAAACTTATGAATATTTTGTGAAAAAGTTAAAAATTCAGGATTATCACACGAAATTTCCGTATATACAAACCTATCAACTAAACCACAACATAGTTGATATGATTCATTCTCACCCCAAGTAGATCCTACTTAAAAAAATTAAACCTAAATTACATGACAAATAAATAAATAATCTATTATGAGACGAAATAAATACTATTTACTATTTTAAATTCAATATTCATATATAACAAGAAAAAACTTATATATTTCCCCGTGCAGAGCAGCCTACTAGTAGTAAAGTAAATTAAACAATAAAAAGTGTTTTAGTTAATCTCTAATGATTGTAAAAGTATCTTAATAGCTTAAAAAGCAGATTTATTAAATATTTTAGTAATATGACATCAAATCTACAAAGTTACGTTTCATGATACCAATTTCTTTCTCAAAATAATTTGTCGTAAAAAATTGTATAACTTGAGGAGGTTCATGAAGATACCACATTCTTGAAAATATAATCCCTGAATTGAAATAAAAAGTGTTTCAGTTAATCTCTAATGATTGTAAAAGTATCTTAATAGCTTAAAAAATAGATTTGTATTAAATATTTTAGTAATATGACATCAAATTTACGAAGTTACGTTTCATGATACAATTTATTTCTCAAAATAAATTGTCATATTAATTTTTTATAACTTGAGGAGGTTCATGAAGGTATCAAGTTCTTGAAAAGATATTCCTGAATTGAAATAATAAATTTAAGAGTAACAATTCAATTGAGATTATGTTTGAAATAAATTGCAAAATAACTCTATCAAACCCATTTTTTAAGATTAGATTTGAAGATATTATTGATATTTTATAAGAAATTTATCCAATGTCCTAAACAATTATGTTTGAAATAAATTGCAAAATAACTCTATCAAACCCATTTTTTAAGATTAGATTTGAAGATATTTGATATTTTATAAGAAATTTATCTAATGTCCTAAACAATTAGGTTTTCAAAAATCAAGATAACATATTCTTACTAAATCTTTTTAAAGATAAAGATATTTTTTTCTAAAATCAGTGATAAAATGTTTTTATATCAAATAATTTTTGCCACTTACCACATGTTTTTGTGATTGTCATATCTATAAATTTTGCAATTATTATACATAGGTATGGTTTGTATATTGAGATATAAATGAATTTAAGTTGACTTAATTTTAATTTTGAAAATAAAATAGTAAAATGAGATATTAACATACAATCCAAAATTAATAATAATATTTACTATTTATCACCAGTTTTAAAATATAATTATTAATATCAATTGCACAATTAAGTGGTAACAAAAATATTAACTTCCATTAATCATCGGAAATTTTGTTGTGATGATGCCCAATTGTGTATGTTTTTTTTAATCGTTTAAATTTTTTATTTAGAAAAAAAGATAATAACTTACGTAATTTACTAAATATCTACTAAACTAAAACCCAATTACGCTACATGGCACTCCCTCAAATAAACGCCACATTACACTCCTTTATTAAAACCGTCACATGTCTTTTTTCATCAATTTTTTAAAATAAATCAAATTATAAATCAAAGATTTTTATCATAAGCCTATCACTAATCTATTTCTAATTTAAATACAAATCAAGGACAAATATTACAAATTTATCACTAAGATTACAAATCCAATTTTTTTAAATTATATACAAATCCAAAATATTCTAATTATATATAATTCCAAAATTTTCTAATCTACTATCTATATCTATATATATATACTAAAGCAGAAGCCTAAATCCTACGTATCGGTCTCACGTTCAATTCGCCTATGTGTCATCATCACGTTCAATTTGCCTACGTTTCGGCCTTCGAGCTATGCCACATCATTCGCCACATCATCTGATATCTTATCTTATTGCTTATTTCCATAACTATTTAAAACTATATAATAGTTATACCTTTCTTATCTTATTTTTGAATTTTTACCATAACTATTTATCTTATCTTATTGTTTATTTTCATAACTATTTAAAACTAAATAATAATTATATCATTTCTTATCTTATTTCCGAATTTTTACCATGACTATTTAAAATTAAATAATATTGACAATATAAAAACTTTATCTTAATATTTTAGTTTAAAAATAGTAAATTCGAGAAAAAAAATTAATAAAAATTATTTATGATTTAAAAACTAATAAATCCATAACTATCTATATATATACTAATTTAAAACTAAATAATAATTAAATCATTTCTTATCTTATTTCTAAATTTTTACCATAACTATATACCCAAAAATTATATAGTCTGTATTAACTTTTGCACATGATTGTAGGCAACTTCTAATTAACTTGATAATATTATTCTTTTCTAATATAAAGCATTGTTTTGGATTATGTTCTTTTTTAATTTTTTATATAAAAGAAAAATAAAATCCTATAACTATGATATACAATTATATAAATCTACGTACTTTCACATTTTTTATTATACATTATACATTGGGTCCGGTTCCGGTGAGGACGGTGCTTCATGATAGGATTGAGGATGTATGAGAGAAGAGGGAAAAATTAGAGGGAAAAACAAAAAAACGGAGTGAACAGTGGCGGAGGCGCGCGCCCTTATAGGGAAAAGCTTCAATTCGGCCTTACAGTACAATTGCCGAATTTTTCGCGTATAATTCGCGAATAATTCAGCAAAAAAAAATTCCAAGTCAAAATTTTTCCCAGAAAAATCGATTTTGTGTGCATATCATATAACGTGTGTGTGCATATCAGATGCACTGTTGTGTGCATATGTAACTATGTGTGTGTGCATATGGTTTCTGAAATTGTGAATGCCTTTAACATAGTGTTTATGCTTAGAGGACTTGTGTACACATCAAATAACCCGTGTGTGCACATCAATTATACTGTTGTGTGCATACTCTGTGTGTTCATATGGTCTCGGGTCGTGTGCATATCCGAAAACAAGTGTTGGTATGCACACATGTGTGTGCATACCAAATAACTTGTCGTGTGCACATCCATTATACTATCGTGTGCAGACCCCGTGTGTGCATATGGTCTCAAGTCATGTGCATACATGGAAACAAGTGTTGATGCACACAAACCATGTGTGCATACCAAATAACCTGTCGTGTGCACATCCATTACACTATCGTGTGCATACCTCGTGTGTGCATATGGTCTCAAGTGTTGATGCACACAAACTATGTGTGCATACCTCGTGTGTGCATATGGTCTCAAGTGTTGATGCACACAAACCATGTGTGCATATCAAATACTCGTTATGTGCATGTCAAATAGACTATTGTGTGCATATCATCCACCTTGTTGTGTGTATATCCACTACGTGCGTGTGCGTATCAAATATAAGCCCAAGAATCATGTGTTCATACCGCAGAAATCATGTGTTCATACCCAGGAAATCATCCACCTTGTTGGTTATATGTGTAACACCCCCAAATCTTAACCCATTTGGAAAAATATTACCGCCAGTGACCTCAGTGTTCCTTACCGAGATCACCCAAGGCTTTACCGTTTAAATACAAATCATGAAATACAATGATACAAAATGATAACCTTATTTATATAAAACATGAGTCCCGGGATTACATCCCAATCCCGAATAGGACAAACACAGAGTTTAAATAAATTACAGTGAAAGTCTTAAACAAAGTACAGCGGAAGTCTTATAAATGTATTACAAACAAGGATCTTGACCACAATGGTCATCTCCCAAGGATCTCAACCTGATTAAAAGAAATTATTAAAAACATTCAAAAATAACCGTCGTCTTCATAGTCAATCTAGTCTCCTCATCTTCGCTCTATCTGATGTGCCGAATCGAACGGATGACACCATCCAACCATGCAAAGAACAATTGCGGTTGGTTAGTCTACTGAATAGACTATGCAAGGGTAAAAAGCAGAGTGGTTCGAACGATCGTAACCGTTTACTATCATTGTCCCTCGAATAATAACCGAAGGAACGATACATAACCCGACACTTTCATGGAATAACAACAAGAGGTATGCACAAGAGAAGATTCTGGAAGACTTAATCTTCATAGAAATCGACCCGAAAAGAGACTCCAAGAGATTGAGTCTTTAAGGAAATATGACAAATCTGGAACGTTTAAAGAATCAGACAATCAGTGATTTAAAAGCTGACTTAGATGTTTCGGTTCACGACCAACCTCATCGCTTACAGCGAATCTAGATTGGAAAGAGAACGTACTCTGATCAAAAGTCGAGACGAGCTTTCCTAGCTGCACTATTTACTTGGCGGCGGTCGCCGCATTCATCACGGCGGGCGCTGTAAAGAACACGGTGGTCGCCGTGAAGAACTCCGACGACAGAACGAGAGAAAAACTCACCCAAATGATGCGCGTTTCGACCCCTTTTTGCCTTGCCTGGGTTCCAACCTCCAAAGGCAACCAAAAGGCTTCACAAGGGCTTCTGGAAACACCACCAACCAACACCAACGAAGCTTCCGAAATCCGGCGAAACTAACACTCCGACGAGGCGAAATTTTGGCAGAGATTCGGTGCTGGGATGGCTCAAAACCCTTCCCCCAACACCTCCTTTTATAGCCAAAGCAATGGGAACATCATCATCACCCTAGACGAGGCCGAGCAGGGCTAGATCGGCGCAGCCAGAGCTCGCCGGCGACCAACGGGTAATGACTTCTGGGTAATCACGGCGGGCGCCGCAACTTTGCCTACGGCGGGCGCCGTAATTATGGCGGTCGTCGTTCCTAGCCCTGGCGAGCCCAGAGTAGGAGACGACGGCCTGAAACCTCGGGCCCAGCGATGGCGGGCGCCGTTACTGTACGGTGGTCGCCGTTTTTGCCTTTTCCCGCCCATTCAGCTTTTGAACGAGCAAGACATTAACCCGGGATAAAAATTATCGTACGCGAACGCGTATAAACATCCGAAGCACGTCATCTGTAGTTTACTTCACTGAGAAAAATATTACAGATACAGAGCACATTACAGAATGTCTCAAGCTACCTGAATTAAATCCGACGTACTAAACGGGTACTCGGGAAAATTCCAAAATTCCCAAAATAACCTTACAAAAATACGGGGTATCATATCTCCTCCCCCTTAAAAGAAGTCTCGACCCCGAAACTTAGGTCGAGAATAACTCGGGAAAACGCCTGAGCATATCTGACTCGGTTTCCCACATTTCCCAAGTAACTTCCTCCGATCCAGACTTGGACCACTGAATCCATACCAACGGTACGATCTTGTTGCGCAGTTGCTTCTCACGGCGCTCCAGAATGCGCACATGCATCTCTTCATAGGTACCATTTGTCTCTAACTTCTCTCGAAGTATATACCCAAACCTCCTTAGGTCGGTATCCTTAACTAATCTGGTCTTCATAACTTATATTGCCAACATCGAACTTTCTATTCGCTTTTGTAACCGCTTACAACATATAGTCTACCATCCTTACTTTCGTTAGAAATAGATGTAATCATCCACAAGATTACCATTGCCTTAACCAGAGTATCTATTACAAAAATCTCCAATGAATCTTCGCTGATATGCCTTATTACTCCTAAAGACCTTAATAATCTTACATAGAAGAATACAACATCTTTCTACTAACCTCATTTCGACAATCCGGTCCTTGAATATATACTTAGAAATCAACAGTACTACCACTTAGTACCTCCACTTGTCATACAGACCTTACATAAACGATTCACTTGATACCTTAATCATATCCGGCCCTTATGCCATAACTTTATCTCACAGTCTTTACTCATGAGTTCCCACAATCAGTAATACTACAATCTATGTCTGATTACCTCAACATAATTCACTAATCCATTCCATAGGATTATACTCTTGTCTCACCCGAACGTGATATATGCTTATCTTAACCAACGTGGGTTACCTTTTTCCTCAAGTCCACTTGGTATCATCCGTAACTTTATCTCTATAAATTTTACCGTATAATCATTCTCACTATATCCACAAGGCTCTGACCATTAAATACTAACGGTCCTTAAAATTATCATAATGACATTATTGCACCTTTAATAGGAGAATACGCATCTCCCTGACTATTTCCTTATACACATATTCCCAAAGTTCACATCGTAATTCCTTACCATCCAAAAAAATCAACTCTTAGTAACCTCGAAACATTACATTATCAATTTCCTTAAATGTACCTCTTACAATTCCACCATTTATCTGGAAGTAAGTCTGACCTTATGCCATTCTAACTTAAATCCTTTAAGATTTTTATACTTTCTCCAAGAATAAACACAGTACTTATTCGTATGCTCCTCAAATCAATCACATGAGAGCTTACTCCTATAACCTCAAAGTATCATATTGCTAAATGATTCATTCTCAACCGAATCAAACACTTGTGTCTTAATCCTTTTATACGAGTAACATGGTTACCTTGCTCCTCAAGAATACATAAACTTAATCTATGTACCAAATTCTTCAGTGTATCGAAATCATCAAGATCTGAAGGTTCATCTTTCATGGGAGGATCCAAGTAGCAAAGGTACCCGACACAACCTTGTCGAAGTAGCTTAAACGCAGCTATTGCCTTGATAAACCTGCCGTTAACAGCGTCATTCAGACCTTTAAATTTGCATATATATTGGCCCCATGATGCCACCGTCACAATCTTCGAACTAAAATCGATTATCGTCCCATGACGCGTCAGCCACTTTATACCGAGAAAATTATCGCCTGGAACCATGGCTATCTAGATCGAATTCTCTTCGAATTTCTTACTAATTGCAAATTTCGACAGACGATTGGTTCTCAACCAACATTTATATTCGAAAGAATATTTACAACAAAGGTTTATAAACCTTTTTGCATACTTAAACTTACTAACATAACTTATCCAAAACAAAAGACTGGGTAACATCCAAATCCACAACATACCAACAGAACTAGTACAAAATACTTTAAGCAAATGGAGCATCGGGTCCATCCGCCTCACGCATCACGTATAGGCGTTGACCTTGGCTTCCTGAAGCCACTGGGGCTTTCCCTTTGTTTCGCGCAGTTGTCTGCATTGAAGGACTAGGGGCTTCCACCGGACTGAACCTGGGCTGGTTGTTCTGATTAACAGATCCCTGATGTGACTCAGCTCCTTTCTGCCTCCTCTGCGGACAAAATAACTGCAAGTGTCCTTCCTTTCCACAGGCAAAACACGTTTTCTTCTCCTTCGGACACACATTACTCTTGTGCCCGTAGGTACCACAGTTGTAGCACTGGATCAGGCTATTGCCCTGACCCGAACGTTGCGTAGACCCATCCTGAGTCATATTCATTTTTGCTCGGCCAGATTTGGCAAAATCAGATGGTGGAGCGGGACGTTTAAACCCACTTGCCTTAGGCTGGTTCTCCCCTTGCCTCTGGCTATCACGCTTCTTGGTCGACTCTTCCAGAGTCACCTCTAACTTGTAGGCTGCATCCACATACTGCTCCAAAGTCGAGCATCCGTGACGCACCATCAGTGGCTTAATATCTGGGCCCATCCACTCATGGAAATACCAGATTTTCTGTGCCTCACTGGATATCTCAGGTCCAGCATACTGTAATAGATGATTGAACTTGGTTGCCAGCTTAGTCACCTTCAATCCATCAATTTTAGGGTAAAGGAACTCCTTGTGTTTCTCCTCCCTCATAGCACGAGAGAAGAAACGGTCTGTCATCTTTGTCTTGAACATCTCCCAGTTCAAAACAGGGCTATCAGCTAAGTCGGTACTCTCCCACCACTCACTAGCATCCTCCTTTAACTGAAGAGAAGCTATATATATTTTCTCAGCTTCAGTATAATCAATATTGCGGAACAACCGCTCCATGTGGGAGAACCAATGGATCACCCTGATTGGTTCCCCTTTCCCATTATAGTTGTCAGGCCTCATGGAATTAATGGTCTTCAGTGCATGACCATAGTTGTCTCGAGTCCTGACTATATTCTCCTGGAATATACGGTTTTCTGGCTCCTCAAATCTGGGAACCGGTGGGGGAATTTGCACACCTTGTGCCTGTGGCATACTCGGTCGCAGTATATCAGTCACTGCTTGCATGACCATTCCCCGTATTGCCTCTAATGTTGCAGAATCAAATGCCATTGGAGCGTTGGTCTGCTCTTGACCATTGCCTCTAGGATTATTGTTGAAGACAGACTCACGCTCTCTTGTTGGGTCTGCAGCATTCCTCGCATTTGGTCTGGGGTCATTACTCGGCCCAGCACCAGCACGGATAACGCTCCTTGTGTTCACCATCTGTTTACCGATCAAATTCCAAGGATTTTATTCCATTAGTATCATTCTGATATACTTATTGTAATAAAATCAACTTAGAATAGATCAACTTGGTAATTTCTATTGATGGACTCAAACCGAGTTACTAGGTTCTACAACCTTAACTCAAAACGAGGGAACTGGGAATTCAAGCCTTATTGGGTATGGCGAAACCACCTTGGCTTCTCCCGGGTTCCTCTGAAGAGAACATAATGCACCCATATCTTACGGGGCAACGGGGAAGGAATTAGTCTTTCTAGATATAGAAGCAAGCTTACTATATCAGACTATATAGAAGACAAGACTATGAACGGTTCAAAATGAAAACACCGTTTTTATTTTTAAACTCAGAGCCTTTTGAAAATACCTTTCAATTGAAAACGAGTAAATGGTTTTCAAATACCCAACCCGTTTTAAAAACTTTAGCTCTGATACCACAACTGTAACACCCCCAAATCTTAATCCATTTGGAAAGGTATTACCGCCAGTAACCTCAGTGTTCCTTACAGAGATCACCCAAGGCTTTACCGTTTAAATACAAATCATGAAATACAATGATACAAAATGATAACCTTATTTATATAAAACATGAGTCCCGGGATTACATCCCAATCCCGAATAGGACAAACACAGAGTTTAAATAAATTATAGTGGAAGTCTTAAACAAAGTACAGCGGAAGTCTTTTAAATGTATTACAAACAAGGATCTTGACCACAATGGTCATCTCCCAAGGATCTCAACCTGATTAAAAGAAATTATTAAAAATATCCAAAAATAATCGTCGTCTTCATAGTCAATCTAGTCTCCTCATCTTCTCTCTATCTGATGTGCCGAATCGAACGGATGACACCATCCAACCATGCAGAGAACAATTGCGATTGGTTAGTCTACTGAATAGACTATGCAAGGGTAAAAAGCAGAGTGGTTCGAATGATCGTAACCGTTTACTATCATTGTCCCTCGAATAATAATCGAAGGAACGATACATAACCCGGCACTTTCACGGAATAACAACAAGAGGTATGCACAAGAGAAGATTCTGGAAGACTTAATCTTCACAGAAATCGACCCGAAAAGAGACTCCAAGAGATTGAGTCTTTAAGGAAATATGACAAATCTGGAACGTTTAAAGAATCAGACAATCAGTGATTTAAAAGCTGACTTAGATGTTTCGGTTCACGACCAACCTCATCGCTTACAACGAATCCAGATTGGAAAGAGAACGTACTCTGATCAAAAGTCGAGACAGCTTTCCTAGCTGCACTATTTACTTAGTTGCACTACTCGCCAAAGGTATATTAATTATGTGCACTCGGGCACTTTATCTTATTAAATTCAAAAACCCACATGACATTATAAGCTTTTAAACATCCCTCGGGAACTAAATCCCTAAGGCAGAGTCGAATCGGGAACTAAATCTCGCGGGAACTATATCCCTCAGGCGGAATCAGGAACTAAATCCTTACAACGGCACTAAAGAAGAATGGTAGGAACTAAATCCTAACCACCAGGTTATCAAGAAACGACTAGCACTCGTACTGAGATACACAGTAGCGTTCCTACGAATACTCGTTCTAACCAAACAGTTACAAACGCAACAATAACTCATATCAATGCCCTCAAGGCCAGTTACAGATAAAATAGCGTTGTTCTAACAATATACAACCTATAATAATATCTGTATTAATTCACATATATATATAATAGCGTTGTTTTAACAGATATACAACCTATTATAACATCATATTTTAGTTTTCCAAAACAGTTAACAAAACCGTTTCCATATGAACACAATAATCATTCCAAATTAATTACTCAGATAAACAACTGATAATTAATGTAAATATGGAACGATGAGCAAGAGCAAACCACCACTTGCCTTAATCCGCAGAGTAGAAACAAGCCTAACGACAACGACGAGATTCCGGGCTTGACACGGGTATAGCTCCGACAACACAACGACCTTCGAGTCGACCCATAAAAGGAACCCTAAGTTAGATCCGACATAACAACAGTACGAATCTAAAAACGGCGAAAGAAATCGAAAGGAAAGACGCCACGAAGACAACCAACCAAGCCAAAGCCACGAAGGCATTCTGGGCACTGGCGGCGGTCGCCGCATTCATCACGGCGGGCGCCGTAAAGAACACGGCGGTCGCCGTGAAGAACTCCGACGACAGAACGAGAGAAAAACTCACCCAAATGATGCGTGTTTCGACCCCTTTTTGCCTTGCCTGGGTTCCAACCTCCAAAGGCAACCAAAAGGCTTCACAAGGGCTTCTGGAAACACCACCAACCAACACCAACGAAGCTTCCGAAATCCGGCGAAACTAACACTCCGACGAGGCAAAATTTTGGCAGAGATTCGGTGCTGGGATGGCTCAAAACCCTTCCCCCAACACCTCCTTTTATAGCCAAAGCAATGGGAACATCATCATCACCCTAGACGAGGCCGAGCAGGGATAGATCGGCACGGCCAGAGCTCGTCGGCGACCAACGGGTAATGACTTCTGGGTAATCACGGCGGGCGCCGCAACTTTGCCTACGGCGGGCCGCGGCGGGCGCCGTAATTACGGCGGTCGCCGTTCCTAGCCCTGGCGAGCCCAGAGTAGGAGACGACGGCCTGAAACCTCGGGCCCAGCGACGGCAGTCGCCGTTACTGTACGGTGGTCGCCGTTTTTGCCTTTTCCCGCCCATTCAGCTTTTGAACGAGCAAGACATTAACCCGGGATAAAAATTATCGTACGCGAACGCGTATAAACATCCGAAGCATGTCGTCTGTACTTTATTTCACTGAGAAAAATATTACAGATACAGAGCACATTACAGAATGTCTCAAGCTACCTGAATTAAATCCAACGTACTAAACGAGTACTCGGAAAAATTCCAAAATTCCCAAAATAACCTTACAAAAATACGGGGTATTACAATATGTGCACACACACTTTTTCGCGTATGCACACAGATGTGTATTTGATATGCACACATGTCTCTAGCATTAACAACTGTTCCCAGACATGCACACATTCTGAAAACCACATGCACACACTGAGCCTAACATATGCACACATACGTTCTGACATATGCACACATACGTTCTGACATATGCACACAACAGTGTATTTCATATGCACACAAAATCGATTTTTTTTGCAAAAAATCAAATTTTTGAAAAATATTTTCCGAAAAATTCGGCAAAAATTCGCGAATAATTCGGCCGGGTCGAATTTTTGGACGCGCTTGGTGCATCCTGAGTCCTGACACGGGGAGTTGTCCTCATTTGAACTTTTCCCTTATACATTATACTTTTTACAGATGTTATAGGCAGATTGAGAGTCATTGATTCTTTTGAAATCTACAAAGTTTGTGAAAAAGAAGGAAGAACATAAGAAAATTGATATTCAATTACAAGACATTCGGTACTTACAAACCTAAACCTTTTTCTTTATATTATATGCAAATTTGTTGTTATAACTTTGTATAATATTTATTACTAACGCTTAAAAAATTATTGATATTGTAGGAATGATGCCATAAGTTGTATTCTATGAGACAAATTTGCCGACCAATTTAGCCCCTATGACCTATGTGGATACTACCTTGAATGATAATGTCATTATTGTCATTCAATTGCAAAATTGAGGCCCAAGTGTTTCCATAAGTGATATATCTGAACAACTTCTCAATGCAAAAATATATAAGACCATTGATCAAATCATTGCCATCAAAGAGGTAAATATAAATTTAGTTTATTAAAATATCAAATTTATGATCATGATATTTATTTAATGTAACTGTAATTTTTTTGCAGCCATGCAAATGTCTTACTATTGCTACTATTGAGGATATTCATAGTTGGTTAATTTTACGGCTCATGTAATGAGTGCAAAAGGGGATTTGATCTTAGAGGAGACAAGTTTTGGTGCAAAAAGTGTGAGCGTAATGTGAAATATGTCACTCCTAGGTAAATTTCCAACATTCACTTTATATCTTCTTTTTACACTAATATTATAATTTATACATTAGACTTTATATCTTCTTTTTACATTAATTCTATAATTTATATATGTTTTTGTCATACATATATAAAGATTGAGTTAATGATGGTTTAGCATTTATCTCTTTCGTGATATTTGAGAGAGATATTTTACAATTTGCGAATAAGTCTGCATCATCCATTTTAGATTTGATGAATGAGGTTAGTTTTATTTGATGAATGAGGTTCCAAGGAGGCAGTTTCTGGTGGTTGTTTGTTTTGCCATGACCATCAACAAAAGTCAAAGACAACCACTCTCTCAAGTGGATCTGTTTCTTCCAAAACCTGTTTTTATTCATGAACAACTTTACGTTGTATTTTCTAGAGTTACAAGTAGAAATGGGTTGAAGATCTTAATTGGTGATCTTCAAGATTGTCCTTAGAATACGATTACAAATGTTGTATAGAAGAAAGTTTTTCAAAACCTGATATGATTAGGTATGTAAAATTTTTACTTGATATAGAATTTTAGATTTAATAGCTATGGTAATACTTTTAATTATTGTGGTATTTCATATAGTATCACATTTTTAATGAATATTAACATATAAAAGTAATAATCTTTTAGTGTTACACTACGTAAATATTTTAACGTCATACTGTAAAAAAATATTTAATAAACCCAACCCCGTGCATGGCACGGGTCATCAACTAGTATATCTATTAAAGTAGAACCTAATTACGCCACATGACACTCTCACACATAAAACTCCCTTTTAAAACCGCCACATGTCTTTTTTTCATCAATTTTTTTAAAATAAATCAAAGATTCCCCCCCTAAACCTATCACTAATCTCTTCCTAATTTAAATACAAATCAAGGACAAAGATTACAAATCCAAAACTTCCTAATTATATACAAATTCAAAATCTTCTAATTATATACAAATCCAAAATTTTCTAATTATATGGATGATTAAGATACAAAATTATGATCTGAATATGATTTTAATATCAATATTATCTAGATCTATTTTTTAATATATAAATTAATTTAATAATTATTAATATATTTTATTCAACATATATGACGTAAAAACTCGTGTATGGCACGAGAATTACATCAATAAATGTATAAATACAAAAAAGAAGAAGAGAAAAAGGTGAATCGGGACCAATAAATCAATACCAACTATCAAATCATTTGAAAATTCCATTTTTTTTGCAACGATTACATATAAAAAGATTATTAAATAACTACAAAAGTCTATCAAATACAATATATTTGGTCAAGATAGTGCCCAACAATATGAACGAACTTTTGAAATTTCAAAATATTTTGGACATGAGAGTAATAATAATAATAATAATAATAATAATAATAATAATAATAATAATAGTGTAATAATAATAGAACGAAGATTATCAAATTTAAATTTATTAAGATTTGATATAAAATTCAAATTTTCTTAAGAAAATTAGACGCAACGTACTCATTCAAGTTTCAACAAAGACATTTTTTCTTAGTATGTGTTTCGATATGACTATTAGCAAGTCATAATCAATTTCTTGCAATGGCAGATTCAATCATGATAAGATCTATGTGGCATTATATAAAGTTGCTATCATAAAAGGGTTAAAGATCTTAATTTGAAACAAGCAAAAAATAATAATAATACTACAACTAATGTAATATTAGGAAGTCTTCATAATCTATATTCATCTTGATGTATTTATCTATAATTATTCTTCACTTTTTTTTTCTATTCATTTGTTCTTAGGTGTAGAACTTGATTTCAACGTATTATCTTCAAACTGAATGGGTAGAATCAGCATCATGTGTCGCATCGCCACCTCCATGCCCGCTGCTTAGGTACTTAGTTAAGCTTTCCTCCTAGTAATGTTTGATGTTGACAGTTTAAACTTGTGATTTTAGGAGGTTGAGCACAAGGCTATGAACTGGAAATTGTAGCATGGAAAGGTTATACGGGTAATCAGAAGTTATAAATTGAGGACTATTAGGTTTCCGCATTCGAAAGATTGGTGGATTTTATGGTGCTAGTATAAAACCTTGGGTCTCTTATGGGTTCTTGGAGCAATAATGAAGTATGGGGATATTCTTTTAAGAATTCGTAATGTTGGGGTTTATAGGATTATATAGTTCTGACAATTTATAAGATACGATACGAGATATATTGGTTGAGGAATTGGTTATATTTTAAACTTTTGGGAGTAGTTTATCAAGGATGGATTGCTACTTGATCTGTTACCCATTTTTTATCCCTTTGAGCTTTCGTATATCCCTATGAGTTCCATGTCCATATATTATTTTCATTAACTATTTTTTGAGTCATTGGACTCCTACTGCTATGCGATCTTATTTGCAAGCATTTCCAATTCATATGTATGTGGAGGTTTGCTTTTAAGTGCCCATATAATTGTTATAGTTAATAAGACAGTGAACTGGATTGCCATCTTTACCCATGGTTATTCTGGGAGACACCTTAGTATCACTTCATATATATGAAAATTATTCTTGGGTGAATAGAGCTTGTGCTAGGAGGATGTGAATATTAGGAATGATCTTATTAAGGATTATGAGTTATGACTTTGAAGAAAGTAAGTATACTTGTCTATGTCTTGAAGGGAGTGTATATATATATATTTAAGATAGTGCAAGCTTATGTATTTGGGGGAGGAATAATATCATTTGAGGATAATTTATCGTGGCATCAAGTTGGGAATTGGAAATTATACATACATTTGAGGAAAATATGATATTAAGGGACAAGTTATTTTGAGAATTCATGTTTTTAGGATTTAGAATTTCGAGGGTACTTTACGATGAAATTCAGGAATAAATTGAAATTTATGACAGAAGGATGATTGAGGATTCAAGGATTGTATACTTGTGATATAGGTGACTATTGGGAAGTAGAAGGATTATAATGATTTACTATTGTGAATTGCTGGAAATCCAGTTTCGAGGATGAAACTTCTTTTATGGGGGGTAGAATGTAATATCTGAGATTTTTAGAAGACGAATTTGGGATTTGTTTAGGATTTTTTTCATCTTGATTAATTCTTGAGGAGTTAATATATTTTAGATTTATTATAATTATAATGGATTCCATAACTTGAAAATATGGGTTGCCGTTTTGTGGAGTAATGGAAATTGATTATTTCGGGAATCATGATTTCCGTTTAGGATTGTTTTATATGTATAAATGAGTACTCATGAATAGGCTTTGATATTTTGAAATATTTTCTTAAGGTAGGTATTAATAATTTTATTTTTGGGATAGTAATTCGAATACATTTTCCTACTACTAGTCATAGTAAGAGTGTTGACGAGCGATACGGATATGGAAACCGTATCAATGCTAGATGTATTTCCGGGTAGTTAATAGGATATTCCAATCCTATATATATATATATATATTATAGTTTAAAATACCATGCCACAAAAAGACAAAATAGTATTTTGTTTTATATAATTAAGTACATGTTTATCCTTAAGAGGAGATTTTTCTCCTAACCTCTAGACCTTTCTTTCTCCTCTTTTAAACCTTCTTCACGGTTCTCTCCTTGTATTATCACCCACCTCCTCTCCCACCATGGCTGCCTCTCACGGCCTCCTCCACCATCACCACCTCCCACCACCTCTTCCGGCCACCACCCAAGGCCACCTTCACGGCCAAGCTCCTCTTCCTCCAACCGACCACTTTCGTGGCCACCCATAGTCACCTTCATGGCCACCATGGCCATCACCTTCCTCCATGTCCACCATCCTCTTTCTCTTCATGTCTTCCATGGATGATGCCACCAAGAGGTTCTATTTGTTCCAAGCTTCTAACATCCATCCTTGATTTGTAAGGAATTCGCTGCAACTACACAAATCGAGATGTCGGGCCCATAAATGGTTATACCGCGAAGATTGCTCGACGTGGAGCTTCTCTAAGGCAAGTTATTTGCGAATGTTTATGTGCCTAGCATAAATTTAGTTTATCTGAATATGCATGATACTGTAGATATAAGTATATATGAATGTCGCATGGTAATTGGTTTCGTAGGATAGATAAGAATGCCATGATATGCATGTGTTCTGGATATATATATAGGTGGAGTTATCTTATGGATGAGTATAAGTATGATGATTTATGTTTATGAATTTAAGTGGTAATATGGATATGTTGTGAATTATAATGGTTGATCTTGGAATAATACGAGACTATGTTGAAAAACGTCTTCATATGTTAGATATGGATTTTCATGTGAAATGTATATGGTATATGTGTTTGTTGGGGTTTGTCTAGTCCGTGAGTATGTGATATGGTTATTCAAGGTTTTGAGATGGGATATGGATGGTCATTTTTTTTATAATTGCATATTGCGGATAATATTGTGTGCGGGAAAATTATGTTATACAATGGTCGTGTTAGTATCGTTTGTGTGCAGGTTGTAGAGTGGGTTGATGTGGTTTCTTGTGGTTAATTAATATGATGATGGATTGTTGTGGATCATTGGGATTGATCCATGTGTTGTTGTGTTTTTGATGTTTATAACTTTATGTTTTACAGTTATGATTTTTGTACCGTACTTTATGTGTTTACGCTTATGATTTTTGTACCGTACTTTATGTGTTTACGGTTATGATTTTTGTACTTGTATGGGCAAGGATGTTGTAATATCCCTCAATTTATAAGGATATTTTGGAATTTTTCCAACTCCCGAATTACTAGACGGATTAATTTCTGAAGAGTTTTGGACTTTCTGTAAGAGGTTTGAACTCTGTAAATTATTCCGAGGATTATAAAACACAGTTGAAGTGAATTTGGGGTTAATTTGACGTTTATGTACGAATATATTTAACCCATAGTTAAGAAATTTAAACCAAACCGAGTTCGGATAAGAATTAACGGAATTGGCCTTCACAGCACCAGGCGGTAAGCTCCACCGCGCCCGCGGCAAAGACCAATTCCCAGAGCCGTGTCGTCTTTCTCGCGAGGCGGCCACTGTAGCTCTGTTTGGGCAGTCAAGTGGACGAGCCACTTGTCCTTAGCCTTGTCCCCTTGTCCCCCATCATGTTTTCTTTGAGGAAGCTCAGAATTGAGCTATAAAAGGGGGTCGAGACAGATTGGAAAGCCTTCGTCTTCTTCCTCCCCTGAGCTCTCTGTCTTCTCTGTTTTTCGCCCACTGAAATCTCCATTTTCGCGACTGTTCGAGCTCGATTCGAGAGGCCTCGCGAGTTGGGAAGGTTGCCCCAAGTGTTGTGTGAAGCTTTGAGGTGTTTGGAGATCAAATCCGAAGCAAACCGAAGCCTTCAAACGAGTTGGGTAATTTTCTTTCCGCCATGGGAGTTGTTCGATGAAGCTCACTGCTTGTCCACCGCACCCCGCGGCAGGGTCTCACCGCACCCGCGGCGAGCCTTGTCCGTGAGGTTGTTCTTGGATTTTAGCTTTGAGCAAGGCTTCAATCCTTTGATTTCTTTTCATATTCTTTTAGATTCATATGTAAGTGTATGGAATCTAACTTAGGGTCTCGTTATGGATCGTTCCAATGGGATTTTTATCCAGGTTTTGTTCCAGATTCAAGATTCAGGACCTGTTCTTAAGAGTTGTCTTAGTACTCGTCTTTTCTAAGGCAAGTGGCGGTTCGCTCTTGCTCATCATTCCATATTTCAATTATTTATCAATCGTTTAGTTGTTAAATAATTTGGGATGATTCTGAAATATGTTGGGAACTGTTTGTTAGTAATATAATTAAAATCTGATATTATTATTAGGTTGTATATTCTGCTAGAACCGACACTAGTATAATTATATATATATTGTGCAGGTTGGGTCGTGATGGCTTGTGTGATGTGTTTGTGTGTTAGACTAATAGTTAGCACGAGTATTCGTAGGGGCGATGGGCTCTAGATTGTGGCTCAGTCTTTTCTTTATAACAAGTGGTGAAGGGGCAGGCTATAAGTCCCCGACACCTTGTGTTGTGGTTGTTGTGGATAAGGTCGTGGACTCTATATGTGGTCCTGTCTCTTCTGATCGTGTTGTGGATAATTAAAAGCTTATAACGTGTTGTGGTTTGTTGTGGAATTAAAACAAGATATAGTGCCTTAAGTGCACATAATTAATATTTTGGCAAGTAGTACAGCTAGAAAAAACTCGTCTTAGTTTAGATCGCTTGTATGCGAAGTTGTTTGTGTGTTTGCTTGAGTTCCCCAACATTTGTCATATTTTCCTATAAGGCTCATTTCATTTGGAGTCTTCTTTTGGGATTGATTGTTGTGAGACTCGGTCTCCAGAATCTTCTCTTGTTCATGCCTGTTGATATATTCTAGTAGGAGTATGGTGGTTGACTATCGTCATCGGTTTTGATTCGAGAAGCGATGAGTCTAACCTAATACGACTGCTTCGAACCACTCTGCTTTGTACCCTTGCGTAGTCTTTCATTAGACTAACCAACCGTAAGTATTCCCTTGCATGGTTGGCTGGTTTCATCCGTCCGATTCGGCACATCAGATAAATTAAGGATTCGAGAAGGCTAGAAGCGACTAGAAGAATGAACGATGTTTTGATAAACTGTTTTGTTTAAGACTTCCGCTGTGTATTGTTGTATTTTGTTAAGACTTCCGCTGTAAACTTTGTTATCTCGTATTTTGTTGTATTTGGGAATGGTTGTATTTCCAATACATTGACTTTGTTAAAGTTGTAATATATGGCGTTACCGCTGTATTTATTTCTCATTATGTATTTTTGATGTTTTTGGTCGTATTTGGAATTGTGTTGACATTCCGCGACCGTGGTTTAATAAAAGTTACGATATTTGGTATTGTAACTGGGTTATGATAGTTATATCGTTTGAAAAAGCCTGGGGTGACTTCGGGGTTTTCGTCCGGGGTCATCGGCAGTAACGCTTTCAAAAGGGGTTAATTTGGGGGTGTTACAGATTTGGTATCAGAGTCGAATTTTTTTTTTCTCTTACGGGTTGGGTTTAGAATGTTTTTCGATCACTCGTTTGATTTTTTTTTTTTTTTTTTGGGCTCTGAATTTTCCTTTGAGAATTTTAGCCGATCATAGTCGCGCCTTTTTCTAGAAGTCTGATATGGAAGTTGCTTCTGTATCTAGAAAGACTAATTCTTTCTTGTTGTCCCGAAGGATGGGAGCGTGTTTGTCTTTGATTAGAGAGCTGGATGAGGCCGAGATAGCTTCGCCGTCTCCAGAGAGGCCGAACTTTCCGACTCCCCCGAGGTGTTTTGAAGTCGGAGAGTCCAGCAGTCCACCCGAGGAGGTGAAGTATGTGTTGCCTGAGTCAGTAGTGCTGAGAGCCAATGCTGAGGTAGCACCAGCTGTAGCGCCAGTAGAGCCGTCGAGGTACGCTCTGGGCCACTACAGCAACGACTATTCGATGAGAGTGATCCCTGAGGAGGGGGAAGGTGATGAAGATGAGGACTCACCTGACCATTATATCGAATACAACCTCGAGACTGAGTGGGATCCTGGGATGGATTCTGAGGAGGATCCCGAGGAGGACCTAGAAGAGGATCCCAAGGAGGACCCAGAAGAGGATCCCGAGGAGGATCCAGAAGAAGATCCTGTAAAGGATGAGGTACAGGAACAAGAGCCAGACAGATTGAGGCACTTGTTGGTGGAAAGTGAGGACCCGGGGATGCAGTTTATCTACCCGCGTTCGCCACCTAGGCCAGTATGCCCATCGATGACAGACGCTGAGTGGGAAGCAATATTTGTTGAGTTTTACAGCAGAGAGAGAGGCGACCCTCAGTCTAATATTGTCCAGAGAAGGAGGAGGTCGAGCCTAGAGGTATCCGAGGTCTTTCGTCAGGACCGAGAAGTCTCTTTTGAAGAGCACCGGCTGATGAACGAGATAGATCAGGTTCAGAACAAGGGCAAAGCCCCAGCAGCTTCAGGAGGTCAAGGTCAACGCTTATACGAGATGCGTGGGGCTGATGGACCTAACGCTCAAGTTGCTCAAGGTACTTTATACCTCCATTCTACTTCAGTGTGCATTCTATTTGATTCGGGTGCTACCCATTCATTTATTTCAGAGAATTGCGTTAGTAAGTTAGGATTAGTTTGCAACGAGGTTTGTGAACCTTTCGTTGTTAATCTTCCTAATGATGACCGTTTGGTGGGCACCAAGCATCTGTCAGAGTTTCCAGTTACCCTTCAGGGTAAGGAGTTTGAAGCAGATTTGATATGTATTGCTATGGCTCCATACGACATTATTCTCGGTATGGATTGATTGACACGTCATGGGGCAATGATCGATTTTAGCTCAAGGACGGTAACGGTGTCATCTGGGGGCCAGTGCGTGTGCAAGTTCAAGGGTCAGAATGACGCTGATAACGGCAAGCTTATCAATGCGATGACTACGTTTAAGCTGCTTCGGCAAGGTTGTGTCGGGTACCTTTGCTACCTGGATTCGCCCGAGAAAGATGGACCTACGGTTCTTGATATTCCTGTGGTCAATGAGTTTCCTGATGTTTTCTCGGAAGAAATTCCTGGTTTACCCCCGAAGCGTGACGTGGAATTTTCTATTGATCTCGAGCCTGGTACTGCGCCGATTTCAAAAGCTCCGTATCGGATGACTCCTGCTGAGATGCAAGAATTGAAGAAACAACTTGAAGATCTTCTTGACAAGGGATACATAAGGCCGAGTGCATCGCCCTGGGGTGCTCCGGTATTGTTCGTCAAAAAGAAAGACGGATCGTTCCGACTTTGTATCGACTACCGCGAGTTGAATAGAGTGACGATCAAAAACAAATACCCTTTGCCAAGGATAGATGATCTATTGGATCAGCTGCAAGGAGCAAAAGTCTTTTCCAAAATCGATCTGAGATCTGGCTATCATCGGCTCAGGATTCGTGAGGAAGATATTCCGAGGACTGCATTCCGGATAAGATATGGTCACTACGAGTTCGTAGTCATGCCATTTGGACTTACGAATGCTCCAGCTATTTTCATGGACCTGATGAACCGATGTTTTCACCAATACTTGGACAAGTTCGTGGTGGTCTTCATCGACGACATTTTGATTTATTCTCCGAGCATGGAAGCTCATGAGGAACACTTGCAGATTATTTTGTCAGTCCTTAGACAGAATCAACTTTACGCCAAGTTGTCTAAGTGTGACTTTTGGATCAAGGAAGTGGCTTTCTTAGGCCACATAATCAATGAGGATGGGGTGATGGTTGATCCCCAGAAGATTGAAGTTGTAGCTAAATGGAAACAGCCTCAGAATGTGAAAGAGGTGCGTAGTTTCCTAGGACTTGCGGGATACTACAGACGGTTTGTGGAAGGATTTTCGAAGATCGCTCTACCGATGACCGGTTTGCTCCGCAAGGTTCACAAGAAGTTTATCTGGAGTGACAAGTGCGAGGCCAGTTTTCAGAAGCTGAAGCAATGTCTGACCTCAGCACCCATTTTGACGCTGCCGTAAGGAAATGAAGATTATGCGGTTTACAGTGATGCTTCGAAAAATGGGTTAGGATGTGTGTTGATGCAAAGAGGTAAGGTGATTGCTTATGCATCGAGACAGCTAAAGACCTATGAAGAAAATTATCCGACGCATGATCTGGAATTAGCAGCAGTAGTGTTTGCGTTGAAGATTTGGAGGCACTATCTTTATGGTGTGAGATGTCAAGTCTTCACGGATCACAAGAGTCTCAATTACATATTTACTCAGAAGGAGCTGAATATGAGACAACGTCGTTGGTTAGAGCTACTCAAAGACTATGATATCGAATTGCTGTATCATCCGGGCAAGGCTAATGTGGTAGCAGATGCATTGAGCCGGAAGACGCCGCACGAGACCGTAGTAGCTTTGCTTGTTGCTCAGACCAAGCTGAACCAAGAATTGTGCGAGACCGAAGTTTTGTACGATCAACGTCATAGATGCCTGAGTATGCTTGAGATACAAGCTACGCTTCTTGATCAGATTAGGGAGAAGCAGGTCGATGATGTGATCTTGGTGAAGCTAAGCAGCAAAGTGATGGACGGGAAGGCTCCCGGCTTCGTGATTCAGGATGATGGATCGATTTGGTTTCGAGACCGGATTTGTGTGCCTGATGTAGATGGTCTTCGCCAGTTGGTGATGAGAGAGGCCCATTCGTCAGCCTATTCTGTACATCCAGGCTCTAGCAAGATGTACAAGGACCTCAGAATGAAGTTCTGGTGGCCCAATATGAAGTGGGATGTGGCAGAGTTTGTGGCAAGGTGCTTGACTTATCAGAAGGTCAAGATAGAACACCAAAGACCCGGTGGAGAATTGCTACCTCTTCCAGTTCCCGAATGGAAGTGGGAGGACATTGCAATGGATTTCGTCACAGGGCTACCCAAGACGCGAAGTCAGAAAGATGCAATATGGATTATCGTTGATAGGCTCACAAAGAGTGCTCATTTCGTGGCTATCAAGATAACATGGGGAACCCATAAGCTATCGGAAGTGTTTTTACACGAAGTTATCCGTTTGCATGGAACTCCAAAAACCATTGTGTCAGATCGCGATGGTAGATTTATGTCCAGATTCTGGAAGGAATTGCATAAGGCAATGGGGACTGAGTTAAGGTTCAGTACTGCGTTTCATCCTCAAACTGATGAACAGTCTGAGAGGACTATCCAGACCCTAGAGGATATGCTAAGAGCATGTGTGCTTGATCGTCTGACTAGCTGGGAAGACAGCTTGAGTCTGTTTGAGTTCACATAGAACAATAGCTGGCATGCTACTCTTAAGATGGCTCCATTCGAGGCTTTATATGGTCGCAAGTGCAGATCTCCGATTTGTTGGGATGAAAATGCCGACAAGATTCTGATCGGACCAGAGCTAGTCGAAAGGACTGCCTCAGACATTGCGCTGATCAGACAAAGGATGTTGACAGCTCAGAGTTGACAAAACTCTTACGCTGATCCGAAGCGTAGGAATGTGGAGTTTGAGGTTGGCGACAAAGTGTTTGTCAAAGTATCGCCGACCAAGGGCGTGTTCAGATTTGGTAAGCGTGAGAAGCTTAACCCTCGCTACGTGGGACCTTTTGAAATTTTGGATAGAGTGGGATCTCTAGCGTACCATTTGGCATTGCCGCCATCGGCACATCTAGTGCACAACGTGTTCCACGTATCCTTGTTAAGAAAGTATGTGCCAGATGAATCTCATGTGCTGAGTTATGAAGACATCGAGATCCAGGCAAATGGTACTTACGAGGAGATACCTGTGCGTATTCTTGAGCGTCGCGAGAAGCGATTGCGCAACAAGGTTGTACCTTTGGTACGGATTTTGTGGTCCAAGTCAGGTACCGAAGAGGTTACCTGGGAGACTTGGGAGACTAAAGAGGATATGCGTAGACGCTTTCCCGATTTGTTTTCGGCCTAGAATAGCCAAGTTTCGGGGTCGAAACTTATTTTAAGGGGGAGGTAATGTAATATCCCTCAATTTATAAGGATATTTTGGAATTTTTCCAACTCCCGAATTACTAGACGGATTAATTTCTGAAGAGTTTTGGACTTTCTGTAAGAGGTTTGAACTCTGTAAATTTTTCCGAGTATTATAAAACACAGTTGAAGTGTATTTGGGGTTAATTTGACGTTTATGTACGAATATATTTAACCTGGAGTTAAGAAATTTAAACCAAACCGAGTTCGGATAAGAATTAACGGAATTGGCCTTCACCGCACCAGGCGGCAAGCTCCACCGCGCCCGCGGCAAAGACCAATTCCCAGAGCCGTGTCGTCTTCCTCGCGAGGCGGCCACTGTAGCTCTGTTTGGGCAGTCAAGTGGACGAGCCACTTGTCCTTAGCCTTGTCCCCTTGTCCCCCATCGTGTTTCCTTTGAGGAAGCTCAGAATTGAGCTATAAAAGGGGGTCGAGACAGATTGGAAAGCCTTCGTCTTCTTCCTCCCCTGAGCTCTCTGTCTTCTCTGTTTTTCGCCCACTGAAATCACCATTTTTGCGACTGTTCGAGCTCGATTCGAGAGGCCTCGCGAGTTGGGAAGGTTGCCCCAAGTGTTGTGTGAAGCTTTGAGGTGTTTGGAGATCAAATCCGAAGCAAACCGAAGCCTTCAAACGAGTTGGGTAATTTTCTTTCCGCCATGGGAGCTGTTCGCTGAAGCTCACTGCTTGTCCACCGCACCCCGCGGCAGGGTCTCACCGCACCCGCGGCGAGCCTTGTCCGTGAGGTTGTTCTTGGATTTTAGCTTTGAGCAAGGCTTCAATCCTTTGATTTCTTTTCATATTCTTTTAGATTCATATGTAAGTGTATGGAATCTAACTTAGGGTCTCGTTTTGGATCGTTCCAATGGGATTTTTATCGAGGTTTCGTTCCAGATTCAAGATTCAGGACCCGTTCTTAAGAGTTGTCTTAGTACTCGTCTTTTCTAAGGCAAGTGGCGGTTTGCTCTTGCTCATCATTCCATATTTCAATTATTTATCAATCGTTTAGTTGTTAAATAATTTGGGATGATTCTGAAATATGTTGGGAACTGTTTGTTAGTAATATAATTAAAATCTGATATTATTATTAGGTTGTATATTCTGCTAGAACCGACGCTAGTATAATTATATATATATTGTGCAGGTTGGCCGTGATGGCTTGTGTGATGTGTTTGTGTGTTAGACTAATAGTTAGCACGAGTATTCGTAGGGGCGATGGGCTCTAGATTGTGGCTCAGT
The DNA here is from genome assembly GCA_027886185.1 of Rheum nobile. NCBI lineage: Eukaryota > Viridiplantae > Streptophyta > Magnoliopsida > Caryophyllales > Polygonaceae > Rheum > Rheum nobile. Next base: position 632,174 of record WOAB01000642.1, read on the forward strand.
CGTTTCTTTATAACAAGTGGTGAAGGGGCAGGCTATAAGTCCCCGACACCTTGTGTTGTGGTTGTTGTGGATAAGGTCGTGGACTCTATATGTGGTCCCGTCTCTTCTGATCGTGTTGTGGATAATTAAAAGCTTATAACGTGTTGTGGTTTGTTGTGGAATTAAAACAAGATATAGTGCCTTAAGTGCACATAATTAATATTTTGGCAAGTAGTGCAGCTAGGAAAAACTCGTCTTAGTTTAGATCGCTTGTATGCGAAGTTGTTTGTGTGTTTGCTTGAGTTCCCCAACATTTGTCATATTTTCCTATAAGGCTCATTTCATTTGGAGTCTTCTTTTGGGATTGATTGTTGTGAGACTCGGTCTCCAGAATCTTCTCTTGTTCATGCCTGTTGATATATTCTAGTAGGAGTATGGTGGTTGACTATCGTCATCGGTTTTGATTCGAGAAGCGATGAGTCTAACCTAATACGACTGCTTCGAACCACTCTGCTTTATACCCTTGCGTAGTCTTTCATTAGACTAACCAACCGTAATTATTCCCTTGCATGGTTGGCTGGTGTCATCCGTCCGATTCGGCACATCAGATAAATTAAGGATTCGAGAAGGCTAGAAGCGACTAGAAGAATGAACGATGTTTTGATAAACTGTTTTGTTTAAGACTTCCGTTGTGTATTATTGTATTTTGTTAAGACTTCCGCTGTAAACTTTGTTATCTCGTATTTTGTTGTATTTGGGAATGGTTGTATTTCCAATACATTGACTTTGTTAAAGTTGTAATATATGGCGTTACCGCTGTATTTATTTCTCATTATGTATTTTTGATGTTTTTGGTCGTATTTGGAATTGTGTTGACATTCCGCGACCGTGGTTTAATAAAAGTTATGATATTTGGTATTGTAACTGGGTTATGATAGTTATATCGTTTGGAAAAGTCTGGGGTGACTTCGGGGTTTTCGTCCGGGGTCATCGGCAGTAACGCTTTCAAAAGGGGTTAATTTGGGGGTGTTACAGATGTTCCGAGCCCAGTTGATTTGAAAATGGTTTTCACGAAATACATTATTAGATACCCTTTCCAGAGTCTTTGGTTGAGTAAATCAAGTTAGGTTCCTTTACCTGTGTTGTGGACGTGTGGATCGTCTAGTTGGCGACGCCGTTTGTCGTCCGGCAGGTAAAGGTAGTGAGTCAAGGGAATGTGCTTTACCTGTGTTGTGGACGTGCGGGACGCCGTTGGCCGTCCAACAAGTAAAGAAAAGTAAGTCCCTTTATCTATGGTGTGGACGTGTGGGTCGTCTAGCTAACGACGTCGTTGGTCGTCCGACAGGTAAAGGAAGTAGGTCATGGGAGGTGTGTTACCTATGGTGTGGACGTGCGGGTCGCCTAGCTAGCGAAGCCGTTTGCCGTCCGATAGGTAAAGGTACGTCCCCATAAAGTGGTTAGGTAAGAAGGTATCTTCGTGTCTAAAAGTCCTTGGGCGTGTTTTCTTTTCAACGTTATCGTAAGTGTTTTCTTGAACGTTTTATATATGTTTTTTTTTTGGTGACAGGGAACCCACCACTTGCGGGGTGGTAAACCCCGGACTCGTGACCTAGCCGGCAAAGGCCACGAACTAGGTAAACCGGCTTGCGCCGACCGGCTCGACCTAGTAGCAAGGAGCCTTGGGAATTAACCCAAGGAAGGGGGGCCGGCAGGGATCGAACCCGAGACCTTCCCAAATCCCTCCATGCCCCTTACCACCAGGCCACCACCGAAGTGGCAACGTTTTGTATATGTTGATGTTTACCTTTCATTGCGTTTTCTTAAAAGAAGTATACCCGGGTATAAGTTTTAATTAATGGATGGTTAATCCCGATGATCTGTAGTTCAATTGGACGTTATTGTATTCGATGTACTATGATATGTGGTTCTGTGGGGTATTTGTTGAATTACTGTGGGGTCTTATTTGATTCGTCTCAATGAGTACTTTGACAATATAAAAAAAATATAATTTTTATTAACATGTAATTAAAGATATTAACGATACAAAACACGTATCGACAAGTGTGCAAAAAGAAACAAAAACTATAATATGGGACGGAGGGAGTACTTCACATATTTATTTATAATTTAAAATTATATTATCACCTAATAGATATATTTTTCTACATTATATAATTATAAAACGGAACTAAGCTAGTTAAGATAAAAAATAAAAAAAGTAGTTGGCTGATCGTAATATAACATTACTAAAATACCTATGTAAAGGACATAAATTTATGTGTTTTAACATAAACAAAAGTTGAATTTCACAAAAAGTTGCAGAGAAGAAAATATTATTAAAATGAATCTGAAAACGCTCCCAAGCCCTCCCCCAACCTGCCCCTTGAAACCCTAAACACCCTTCGGCCACCGCCGCTCTTTGAAATCAAACAACACAATCTGGTCTCCGATCTCAACCTTCAACTTCACTGCAATCTCCATCATGAACAAAGCTACCCTATTAAAAAATTTCTCGACGGTTGTGCGGGTTGGGGGGGTTGTCTCTTTCTTCCGCTTCTGTCGCCGAGAAGTTCGTCGTCTCAGATCCCCTCTTTGTGCGTCGACGGAGCTTGCTTCCTGGAGCCGGTCTGGGATCCGGGCTTGCTGGAGGAGTGGACTGTGGTCGACGAGGGAAGAAAGGCCCCTTCTGTGAATCTCGGGGATCCTACCTCCACCACTGCTCACAGGCTGAGCTCTAGGTTGGTGATGGTGGCATGGCTCATGCGTCTGCTGGTGGTGGGAAGATCCTTTGTGGTCCACCGCTCATCACTTTCCGACCGAGGGCTAGGAGAGTCTGGAGGCTCCTTCAAAGGTGATATCTTTCCTTTTATCCCTCCTTTTTACTGCGTTTATGCCCTTTCCTGAACCTTGATAGCATAAATTCGTTCTTGTCTTTATGTTATCTCTCTGAATCCGGCTTCCCCTTGTGTGGTTGGGTGTTTGAATTTCTTCCGTCCACCTCTTTACATAGAGGGAAGAGGCCCATGATTTTCATTCTTTATACCCCCTACTCCTCTAATGTTTACTCTCAATACAATCCTTTTATCTATTGCTTGCTTGCTGCTCAGTTTTGGGTGCTTGGCTCCCTTGCTGTTTGTGGGCTTCAGATTTTCCTTGATTTGAATCTGATGAACTCGCTGCCCTTGTGCTTTATTTTTCCATCCTTATCATTTACATGTTGAATTTGTATGAACTGATTGATGTGGTGCTATACCCGGCCTCATGTGAACAAGTGATTACTGATTGGGACAAAATCCCCAGAACTGATGATAACACTCACTGCCTCAAGCTGGCCCTTAGCAGCTGTGAACCCACAGACTGTCATCTTGCTATGATTTCCTTGAACCAACTCTTGAAGGTCTCCCAAAAGTCCTTAGAGTCTAACAATGCGGTATTGCTATTATTGAACTCTTTTGACTATCTCCGATATATTTCTAACTTGTTTTCTGATAAACAAACAGGAATGCACAATGTGAAAAATAGTATGAACAACCAAAACATGAAATCTGGAGTTGGTTCTCATACCAATAAACCAGCGAAATGTGTAGACATGGAAAATCTCCTAATCTTAGAAGACCCTCTTATGAACATTTATGTTTGGAGGTGCATTATGAACAAGCTGAACAATGGTTATTCTCTGAACAAATATGACCCAAACAAAACACCCCTTACAACCAGATTTGCATTTTATTCCAATCTGCTTCAGATTTGGTGGATGCTTGTCTTTGAACAATCAAGCCAGAAGCTGATGCTCTCTGTTTATTTCTCTAACCTGGGGAATAACTTTCTCTACAATGATTACAGTGTTTTATTTCCTTTGAGAATGTTTAAATCTCAGAAAACTTTGGTGTGTTTTAGAGAATCTATTGATCAAATAAAATTTCTGCATCTATATGACAAGATTGTCCCTTGTGACTTATCTGGAATGTATGTTTGTATTAAAGAACAAATGATATTACTGAAATTTTATGCTATTTACCATAGCCTTGACCTTCACTGCTATTGTGTTTATTGGTGGTGCTCCCAGATACAGGTTGCCCGGACTACTAATGGAGCACATATCTTCAAAAAAGAAATCAAGATCAAAGCTTGCAATAAAAAAAGGAGCAATAGAAAAAATCATTACTTGAAACCTTACCCCCTGAACAATCTCTATTGGAACCCTAATTTTGAGAAAATTGATTCATGGCAATCCCTGGTATAACCTGCCATCTCTGTCTATGACTCTCACCTATTTAGGTTCAAATTATTCTTGTGTGTATGCTTACATGCATGTGAAACTTTGTATTAGAACCCATGAACAAAATGTAAATAAAGATAACTGTTTGTGGACACTTGGTTTTAGTCTTAAAGAGACTAGTAAACACTACAACATTATGACCAAAACCCTTTCGAAGTCCCCTAAATGTCTTATGATATGGGGCAAAATCATTATGAGTTTTTTATGAAGATTACGACCTGGAATTGCCGTGGTATCGGAAAGAAAACCTTCTGGACGGATGTTGAATCCTTCTGTAAAATTGAATGTATCCAATTATTTGCACTCTTTGAAACTAGAACAAATAAAGAACCAAGTGAAAAAGTTTGGAGAAAAGCAGGCTTTGATCAATTTTACTGTATCCCGGCTACGGGATTCTCAGGTGGTATCTGTGTTATGTGGAAGACCTACCAACTTACAAATGAAATCCTTGAAATTGATCAAATTGATACGAGGTTTATCTCGGTCAAATATACTAATCAAATCTCGAACAAGAAACTTATGTTAATCCTTACTTATGCTTCTCCGAATGAGGCTGGAAAAAATATATTCTGGAATGGTCTCACCTCCTTTATTAAAAATTGCTTCCTTCCGTGCATTGTTATGGGAGATCTGAACGAAATTCAAGACCCCTCTGAGAAATTAGGCGGTTTATTACCACCATTGACCAAATTCGCAAGACTACGTCATTTTAAAAATGAATATGAACTAATAGATACCCCTATTCAAGGAAATGGCCACACCTGACGAAAAAACATTACAGAGATTGATAACATATATGAAAAACTGGATAGGGTACTCATCCATCACCAGATCCTTCAATGGTACCCGAATATCTATACCAAACATTTTGCTTTTACAAGCTCAGACCACTGTCCCATCTCTATTGACTTGGACTCAGAAACACCCTTTAAAAATCAGCCTTTCAAATTTGAGAATGTCTGGATGACCAGAAAGGATTTCAGAAATATCGTAAAACAAGCTTAGAGAACTAACTATCACGGATCAAGATTATATAATCTGATATCCAAAACAAAATTATTAAAGAAACATGCAAAGATTTGGAACAAAAGCACCTTCGGCAATGTTTTTACTCAATTACAAAACATTGAAAAACAACTTTCTGAAATCCAAACCGAGATTTGTAATTCCCCTACAAGTGACCTTATTAAGAGAGAAATTAGAATCATGGAAAAAAAGGAAAAGCTCCTCTGTTTCCAAAAAATCTACTGGAACCAAAGAGCAAAAGTTAAGCACATTAAATTCAATGACACAAACACAAGTTATTTTCACAAAATAGCAAGTGGAAGAAGAAACAGGAAAATCATTAAAGAAATCAAAACACATGAAAGAACTAGCATTACTGGTGAAGAAAACATTAGATCAGAAACCAGAAATGATTTCATCAAAAGATTCAGAAGCGAAAATATGAACCAAAGACTTTTTCAAGACAACCTGGAACTAATTCAATCTGAAATCTCTAACGAAGACAATCTAGAACTAGTCAAGAATGTAACAAATGAAGAAATAAAAAAGGCTATCTTTAACATTGGCTCGAACAAATCTCTGGGCCCAGATGGTATGACAGCAGAATTCTACAAAAAATATTGGGATATTGTAGGTCCCTCTGTTATTCAAGCTGTTAAAAACTTTTTCCTCTCCGGGAAACTGCTCAAACAGGTTAACCACACATTCATATCCTTAATACCAAAATGTGACAATCCGAACTCCACCAATCACTATAGACCTATTAGTCTATTCTCCACAATTTACAAAATAATCTCAAAGATCTTAACAACAAGACTGAAAGGAACCATGGAAAAATTAATTCACCCCCTACAAGGTGCGTTTGTTGCAAACAGGGCAATTCAAGATAATATCCTAATTGCCCATGAGATCTTTCACTCCTTCAAATCGAAAAAAGGATCTGAAGGCTTCATTGCGCTTAAATTAGATATGGAAAAAGCGTATGACAGAATTGAATGAAAATTCATTCTCAAAACTATGGAGAAATTTGGATTCCATGAAAAATTTATCAACTGGATAAGAGAATGTATAACTACAGTCTCTTTTTCGGTGCTTGTAAACAACGGACCAACAGAAATTTTCAAACCAACAAGAGGACTCATGCAGGGTGACCCCCTCTTCCCTTTCCTATTTATTTTGGGATCGGAAATCCTTGCTAGAAAACTACAAAAAACCTCTGAAAGACCTCGTAATCCTTTGGGATTCCAAATCACTCATCAAGGATCAAGAATCCCTTTCCTAGCCTTTGCTGATGATATTATGATCTTCTCAAAAGCTAAACAAGAGCACTATAAAGAAATAAAGGACATTATTGATGACTACTGTAAAATCTCATGACAAAAAGTGAATTTTCACAAATCGGCGTTTCAAGTCACTAAAAAAATTACCAACCAAAAGAAAATAGCTATACAAGGTATCCTCACCATTACAAATATGATATCCCTTGATAAATACATTGGGTGTCCTATCATTAATGGCAGAGTCAACTCGAATACGTTCTCGGATCTTCTACTCAATACATAACAACAACTCGCAAAATGGAAAGCAAACTCTCTGTCTCAAGCAGGCAGAACAACTCTGATCAAAACCAACCTGACTTCTAGACCAAACTTTCTTATACAAAGCTTTATGCTACCTTCATACACACACACTGAACTTGACAAGCTAAATAAATCATTTTTTTGGAACAAAGATAACTCCTATAAGCCTCTGATAGGATGGGAAATTTTTTGCAAACCAACACAATAAGGAGGCCTTGGCCTGAGAAAATCTAAGGATATGAACAAAGCCCTAAAATTCAAATTGCTATGGAAAATCTTAGCAGAACCAAACAACTACTGGGTTAGAGTCGTTACTGAAAAATACCTGAAAACAGTTCATATCTTTTACTACGAGAAAAAAAGAAATTGCTCTTGGCAATGGTCCAAAATAATTGAACTCATTGATGAATTCAAGTCTGGACTAATCTGGCAAGTTGGTAATGGCAAAACAATCAAATTCTGGCTTGACAATTGGGTTTCCAGATCTCCGTTGAGTGACTCCATAAACACACAAGTTACCTTGAACAAAGATGCTACGGTAGCCGATTTTATGCTACCAAATAAAACCTGGAATAAGAACCTAATAGAACAATACTTACCCCATGACTTAGTAACAAAGATTACATCAATCCCAATTTCGCTGAATGATATTCATGATAGAATGTATTGGGAAGCCAGCAAGAATGGTTGGTTTTCTACAAACTCTGTCATGGAACTAATTAATAGAAACAAAAGATGCACTGCATATGATTCTTCTTGGATCTGGAAAATGAACACTTACCCCAAAGTTAAAAACTTTATTTGGAAAATACTGAAAAATGGATTACCAACAAAATCAAGACTAACAGAAAAAGGGGTAGCAATCCCCCAGGGATGCATCAGATGCAATGCGCAATTGGAGGATTTGAATCATCTCCTATTCCATTATAACCATACCAAGAAAACAATAGAGAAAATGAACCAATTCACATATGGTATTATTACTCCCATAAACATAGCAAACAAAAAAATCAATGAAATCATTGATGAAATTCGACAAAAAAAAATGATCGCTTGCAGTTTATAGAATTACTGGTTTCTTGGTGGGGAATCTGGTTCTATAGAAACCAACAAAGCTTTGGAAGCCCAAATAATGATGTCAACCACATCAAGGATGTTCCGATTTATATCAAACAACAAATTGAGAACTGGAATAAGACAAAAACTTAGAATCCTGACTGCCTAGCAGATGACAGACCTAAACCTCATACAACAAATAACTTCAGACGACCAATAAAAAAATGGAAAAAACATCCGGATAAAATTATTAAAATCAATACTGATGGATCGACAAAAACGAATGGTGAATCTAGCTTTGGCTACATTTTCCGGAACAACAAAGGTGAACCTATTTTTATCTTCGGGGATAAATGTGGTACCTCAACCCCATTAAAAACGGAAACGCTTGCGGTAAGAAATGTCCTGGTAAAGGCCTATGAATTAGGCATTACCGACATTCAGCTTGAATGCGATAACTGACCGTTGTGAATGTCCTAAACCAAATCTGGCACTGTCCATGAGATATTGAAATGATTATTTCTGATATCCTGTGTGTTTTACAACTTTTCTCTTCAGTGCAGATTTCTCATGTCTTCCGGGAAACAAACGTAGTGATCGACTTCATCGCTAAGAAGGTCCAACTTAGTTCCTTGGAAGATATTCGAACTAGTTTAGAATTTGTAATTCTCATCCGAAAGGATGCTATAGACTGAAAAATTGGCTTTTCTGTGATTTCTACTCTAATTCTTACTTAATAAATAAATAAATAAAAGTTGAATTTCACATGCTTCACATGGTCACAATCTTAGCTGTCTCCTCCCTCATATTTTCGCACCACGACTCGGGTTGAAAGAGAGAATGCGAGAAGAAGTAATTAGCTCCGTCGGCACCAACAACGTCGCCGACCCAACTCCGGCTGCTAGGTACGCCTCTCTCTCTCTCTCCCCTTTTTTTGTGTGAATTTCGCATTATCTCTTCGGCGTCTCTCTCTGTTCTTTCTCTCTTTCCCGGAGCGCACGATGCTAAGTCGAATTTGCCATGATTCTTGATTACGGGTATTATGAAACCCTCGTATTTTGTTAGGGTTTATACTTTTGAATTCTGATCGTGGTTTACCGATTACGACGGTGTTTGATTAGTATTTTAGGTTCTCTGTATTGATCTACGACGGTGTTGGAGTGAGACTTGGCGTCTGATTTCCTTCACGGGTTTATTAGAATTCTGAACTCCGTCGGAATTTAGACATCGTGAGAATTGGATGCGCGGATTTGGGTAGTGTTTATTATCAATTTGTTGCTCCCTGGTCTTTTGTTGTAGAATTTGTCTAATTCGAAGCGCTTTGAAGCCCCAATTTTTGGTTCATTTGTCGCTGTTCATAAGCAAGTTTTTTTTCCCTTTCCCACAACCAAGAGTGAATTGGTAAATTCCAACCAATAAATTTTCATTCTTTCTGCGTATTATCACATTTGTGAGTATTGTTCGGTCTGGGGATCAGATCGTATTATTGTTAATTGTAACAGCAAAATCCCTTTGTAAGGCATGTATCATCTCACAAAATATATAGTTGGTGTTTGGTACTATATCAATGAAAACTGGAAACCGAATCCTGTGTTTTGTTGGGGGATTTCCAGGGAATGCATGATAAAGCACTCACTTTTGATATCCTACCCTTCCCATCAGTGAAAGCTTCATCTTCTTCCTCTGGCCACCAGGTCTCAAAATTTCCATATTTGGCCACATTGTTGTAGTCAGTCCTCCAGTCTGTGACACTGGGAATCAATGGAGTTTGCAGCTTGGGAGCCGTTTTGAATTGGAGGACAACGCAGAGGAGGAGATTGAAAAGAAGGGCAGTGGTGGTGGAGGAGAAGAATGCGGAGTAGGGAGGTTGTAGAAGAACACTCAGGAAGACCAAGGTCGGCCTTTGAAGGAGGATGCCAAATAAGAAGAGGGAGAAAGAGGAGTTTAGGGTTGGTGAAAAGTCCACATGATGTAATGGAGGAAATAATAAATAATACACAAGAGGAGAAGAACATACGCAGACGAGAGGGTGGTCCGGTGGCGGTTGGCAAGATCCTAAAACACGAATTTGATTTAAAATCTACCTGAACACCAAGTTTCATGAACCACTTGACTCGGTTCTCAATTCCCAGCTCTCAATTTGGATCCGTACCAAACCGACTCTAAAATTATGTGACTTTGATGGTAATAGGGACTGACTTCATAATTTTGAAGTATTGACTGCATAGTGCATTATACACTGTAGCTTCATATGGCACACAGTTTTATTCTTTGTAAGGATCCTATTTGCACAAATAAGTATCTTATCAGCAATCAGCACATCATGCCAAACAAATTTATTGTGATGATGTCCATTTCTGCTGAAATAGCTTTAAGAATAATGTTGACACATAGGGAAGACAGTTCTCGTCATCCTTTTGCTGTGAAAGGAGATAAAAAGTCGTGAATTGTTGTCCTTTTTTCCCCACTAGATTAATTTAAATCCTTTGTTACAGACTTACAGTGGTTTACTTGAATGCTTGCTAAATTCGTTCTGGCATTTTGCCTACTGGGATGCATAGTTTATTGATCCAGAAGCTCAACTGGTCTAGGGTTTTCTGTTTCATGTCCTCATGTGCATCTTGATGAAAAGGATTTGCATGTTTGTTGTACATGTCTGTGAAACTTTTTTAAATCATGATGGAGGTTCAACATGTGTAAATTCTGCTTCATGCTTGTATAGTGCTATGTGTGTTTGATTACAAGGATTTACATGCACTTTTTAGCTTAAGTTCTTATGCCTTTCACATTTTCAGTTCTGCAGTGGCATCATCTCCTTCTGTACCTGCAAATGTAGCAAGTGCAGATTGGTCTGGCCATGGGCCAGGCTCCAAAACGGGTTCTTTGACTTGTATTGGTACACAGCCTATCTGTACTTCCTTGAGCACAAGTGCTGGTGGTTCGGCTTTAGGGACTTCAAAACCTTCATGCAGACCTTGGGAAAGAGGGGATTTGCTTAGGCGGCTTGCTACATTTAAGCTTTCAAATTGGTTCGGCAAACCAAAGGTTCAATTTCAGGATGGCTTTATGCCTTTTATCTTGTGATATTCTACCTGTTCTCCTCACATCGCTCACTGTTTCTTATTTTGCTGTGTGATGGATATTTATGTGACATCCCTATTATCTGTGTATGACAGCACATATGAGACATTGCTTACTGTTTTGGTGCTTATTTTATATCAGAGACTTGAAATTATCCAAGCACCTAATATCCATCATACTCGTGCTGTGTGGTTCAAAAAAAATCTTACTGATGCTGTAGACTTCCCTTTGGATGTACTTTTGCTAATTCCGACCTCCTATGCTAGCTTGAATAAATGTTCTCTTTATTGAACTGATTCTCCCATGAATCTGAAAATGATGATTCTGTAAATGAAACCACACCCTGACTTCAGTTCAGTGATTAAAAAGGCTCAAGGCGCACCTAGGCGCAGGGGACCCTGGAGCCTAGGCGCGCCTGAGAGGCGCGCGCCTAGCCACACCATGTAGAAAAGGACTAAGTTCAGTGGCAGAATGCTATAAAATCATAAAAACATGTTTATAATGAAATAAAAGGAAGTTTAAAGCTTTATAATGTTATAAAATCAAGTCTAAACTAGTAAACAATTAGGAAAATAGGTTTAAAGCATAAGAAAACAAATTTTAAAGCATATAAAGTAATGAAACTGAAAGCATAAAGCTCAAAGAGTGGATGGAAGAAGAGACTGCAAAACAGAGGAACCAGCAGAGGAGGGGGAAGAGACGCTTTTTTATTTTGGGAAGTGTTTTAGGGGTTTATAGAGGGAAAGAAAAGATTACAAGTAGCACTGGAATAATGGCATAGGAGGAAGATAATAAACGTTTGATTTTTTGGAGTAATTAAGGGAGAGAAAAGATTACTTAAGAGATAAATAAGGAAATCAGTTATTTGGATATATCACGAAATCTTTTTTTAATAAAAAAAATAACAAAGATATCAAAATATCAGAAGAAATTGCTGGAAAACTGAGAGGCGCTAGCCTGACTCCAAGGCGCGCCTGAGCGCCTAGGGCGCCTGAGGTGCGCCCAGCCACTCTGGGCACGCCTGAGGCTAGCCAGGCGCTGGCCTGGGCCGGGCGCGCCTGGAGTGCGCCTTTTTAATCACTGCTTCAGTTTCCAAGATAGAATTGAAGATCAAATATAATGATGCATTTATGAACTGATTCTCCCATGTCTCCCTTTTATATAAATGCAGGCTGCCTGCTCATTGTCTTGTGCTCGCCAAGGATGGGTTAATGTTGATATTGATAAGATTGAATGTGAGACATGTGGTGCTAACTTGAAATATATGAGTGCCCCCTGGATGTCTGCGGAAGGTGAATCAATAAATTGCATTATTACTTTTTATATTATTCTATTTGGAATAATTTATTTTAATTTTTTTCCAGGTCCCTAGTGCACTAGAGATGATTTGTTTAGTTCTGATGTTTATTTTGTTACAAAAAACAAAATGGTGGTGTCATAATGTGGAACCGTCTGTCATAAGATTGCTTGATATGTCTATTGATGTTGGTAGGAACTTTGCATAGCTGAATAAAGCTCAGCATGTTAATGTTCATCTATGATTCTATACATTGAAAAATCCAATATAATTTGGATTTATCTGAGGGAATTTGCAACTTTTAGCTACGGCTTTTATCTGGAGCAATTTGACATTTCTGGTGAACAACCTTTGTCCAATATGGAATCTCTAGTGGACACTTTTGGATGAAATAGCCACAACATACATATCATATTAGTATTGTAGTAGGAGACCCTCACGACCAAGCTATGCAGGACTGGGGAGGGCTAGGTTGGTCAAAGTTACCCTGGAAATTAATTTCATACACGCAACTCATAGTAGACTAGCTTTTTATTTTGACTTGCGAGAATATTATGTGTGGAATTGTAACTACTGCAAGCCTTCCAAGTTTTAGGCTTCTAATATCTATTCAGATGCTTCTTTCTTCTCTCTAGTATTTTTTATAATTGTTTTGGAAAATTACATTCTGTTATTTTCTATCCTTTTACCTTGTTTCATTCATATTGGTGATTTTTTTTTTTTTTTTTTTTTTTGCTTTCTGTAAAGCTGATGCCATAGCTGAAGACTTTTCCAAGCAGCTTGATCTAGGACACAAAGGAACATGCCCATGGAAGGGAAATAGCTGTCCTGAAAGCTTAGTTCAGTTCCCTCCTACTCCTCCATCAGCTCTAATTGGAGGGTATAGAGATCGGAGTGATGGGTTATTACAATTTCTCGCCCTTCCAGTCGTGGCTTCAACTGCAATTGACCTGATGCGTATATCTCAGGGACCAAAATTTGACCGCTTTCTTGCCCGTTCTCTGAATTTTTTGGTTGGTGAATCAGGCATAAAATTTGAGAATGTTGCAGGAATTGAATTTTACAAAGAAGAGACCTCCTCTATATATTCCCGTGTAAGATATTAGAGGAAGATATACATTTATGTTGAACTCAATCTCATGGCTCTACGGCAGCTTCTAATTTCCTTTCCTTCCAATTTTGTAGGCCCAGAAATTGATAAGCCTGTGTGGATGGGAGCCTCGATGGCTTCCTGATGTTCAAGACTTTGAAGATCATTCTGCCCAATCAGCAAGAAATTTATGCTCTGTTGACCCTTCTAAAGATTTTAGTTGGCGAAGAGATCATGATCCTAGTAAGAAAGCATTTTCGACGACAGCTAAGAATGATTCTGGAAAGAATGATACGATGGGCCCAGAATCAAAGTGCGAATCTAGGTCACCTTTGCTAGATTGCAGCTTGTGTGGTGCTACTGTGAGAATCTGGGACTTCAGTACTGTTTTTCGCCCTGCCCGCGTTGCTCTGAATGGAGTTGATATTCCTGAAGCCAGTAAAAAATCAGCAATAACACGTGGCAATAGTGCGGCTAGTGGAATTAGTGGGTGGGTTGGTCCAGATGGAATAGAAAAAGAAAACACGGACTACCTTGATGAGGCTGCAACTACAGATCAGAGGAAGCTCACATCATCTGCAGGGGTGGATTTGAATCTGACAATGGCTGGTGGGCTAGGTGAAGATTTGACTATCAGACATCAATCTAACAATGAGGCTGGAGACCGCACAACTACATTTAAGTCTCAAGGACCCATTAGTCATAAGAGGGGCTTGGATGAGGACACGAACACTGTTGACAGACTGTTTAGGGTACAGCCAGCAGATAGTGTTGAGGGTCTGGTTATCGATCGTGGTGGTGATGAAGTTGATGATGGCCAACAATATTCAGCTGGCCCTTCAAAGCGTTTGCGTGATTCTGGCGTCTTTGGAAGGTCTGTGTCCCCATTTTGGAGAGATTCATTTGGCACTGGTCCCAGTCATTCACAAGGTTTTGAGACAGAGACCGACACTCAAAGAATTGATATATCACTTTACAGAAACGACCAACGTGCCTTCTTCCACTCGACTAGAGATTCAAGACGTGCATCATCTGTTATTGCAATGGATACGATTTGTCACAGTGCGGGTGACGACTCCATGGAAAGTGTTGAGAACTATCCTGGAAATTTTGATGATGTTCCCTCTACATCCAAGAATCCAGATGTTGCTGGTACCTCTGAAATTCAAGCACAGCAGAGTGTTTGTTTTCAACCAGCTGCAGCCAGGAATGTCGGAGAAATGGGTATTAGTAGCACCAACTGTGAGGAAGAAGTACTGAATGCAGAAACTACAACTGCACATGCTATAGATGGTCCTAGTGTAGGAATCAGTGGGGGAAGTGTGGGGATGGGAGCTAGTCATGAAGCAGAAGTTCATGGAACTGATACCTTTATGCATAGAGCTGACAGCTGTGTTGGTGATGTGGAACCTGTTGCTGAAGTTGTTGAAAACCAGGGACAAACTGTAGAGTTTGCACCACAACGAGGATCAACGGATGGTTTTGCTAATCAACGAATGGATCAGGAGGATCCTCAAGGTGATAGTCAAGACGTTGTGTCACGGTCCATGGTCAGGGCTGATAGTGGCTCAAAAATTGGTTCAATGAAAGCATATTCTGTTGAAAGTGGCGAAAAAACTAGCAACATTCCATCACTAGATCATGGCATTGGCAACTGCTCTCACCCTGCTCTTTCTTACGTTGCTGCTTTATGTAATAGTCATAAAGCATTGAAGGAGGAAGTCAAACAGGGTCGCAAGCCATCACCCACTGATGAGGGTGCATATCATGAGTCTAATTTTTGGCTTGCAAATGGCATAGGTAATTTGTGACTTCTGCCCCCTCCTAAACAATAATAGCAACCAAATATTTTTCAATAAAATATTTGGCATTGTTAAATCACACATTCTGGCGTTATTTCCTTTGGGTTTTTTTGAGAGCTTCAAATATACACTTTTGGACCAACTTCTGCAGAAATTAGACCATAATCTTTATCTGATCATATATTTTTCAATAAAATCAAGGATATTTCTTTATGATTATAGTGGTCTGAATGTCATTTTGTTATGATTTTTGGCCTAGTTATCTTGAGAGCGTACTTTATCTTTGTATTTTACCATCACAAAGTTCTGAATTGCAGCGCTATATTTTCAGGTGCCCCATATGGAGAGAGCAACTACGAGGAAGGTGTTGAATTTGATCCTTTGAAGCATCATAACAGCTTCTGCCCTTGGGTGAATGAGAATGTCGCTGCAGCAGGGTGCATTAGCAGTTCTACTTCTGCTGCTGGAGCAATTGCTCTCTGTGGTTGGCAGCTAACTCTAGATGCTTTGGATACTTTTCAATCGCTTGGCCATATTCCCGCCCAACCTGTTGAATCCGAGTCAGCTGCATCTCTCTACAAGGTATACCTTCTCTTTCTTGGCTAATATCTGAGTGGATTTTGAAGGCTTTCATGCTGTTCATCCATTTCATATTCATGGAAATCGCAATCATGTTGCAGTCTTGGTAGTTGGTAGTAAAATAAGAGTTCTTAACATCCCAGTTTCAGAAAATAAGTCCTTCCCTTGTGCATTCTAGCTGTTAATTTTCCAAACAACCCATGAAAAGCCTGCGTATTTGTTGCCTACATTTCTTCTTTTTTCTCTCCTGTTTTATTGAGTTAAAAAATTCCATTTTCTAGTTGAATTATTTGACAGAAAAGGATGTGTCTGGTCCTTCATAATAAATCTCAAGGCATAATGTCTGATGTTTGCTGTAGGACGAACACCGTACTTCTGGCCGCAAGCTAATAGCTCAATATTCTTTCAGCAAAAGGCATGGGGATAGTTGAACTAGCATCAGATTTGATCCTGCAAACAATATCTCATTGTGCTATACAAGTTTCAAGTTTGATTATGCTGCCAATGGTGATGCCATTTCGTCCAGAGAGAGAGAGAGATCACATAGTGAAGCGTCCTCAATTATTGCTCAAGGATGTATAGGATTGTTTACAAATGTCCAAATAAACCCACTTTCCAGAATCAGTTGATCTTTTTCATCTCTGTGAGAGAATGGTAATAATGAATTATGCAGTAAATGATTAGTGGGAGAGGCATGGTTTTTAACTCTCTTTTTGCATTTACAAAAATTGGAAGTTAGTTTTTAACTCTCTTTTTGTCAATTTAAAATGTTGGATCGGATTATGTATCATGTTAAATGTATCTTGCTTGTCTAACAGCACAATAAGTTTCTGTCTCATCAAGATGTAATGTAACATCGATCATACATGTTAGTGTTAATCCGGGAAAACAAACTCTCCAATGAGCCTAATCCCTAATCTCTAGGGAGGACACTCTTTCAAAAGCTCAAGGCAAAATGCCCGAAACACTAGTATTTCTCTGGATGATCCTCAAATTGGAAGACAATTCCCTTGTATTACTTATAAGTTGGCACCCTTCCTCACTCACAGCCTCACAATATTCTGACACTCTTGCCCCTCTAATGGTCTCTAGCCCTTGTTTGGTTTCTGCCAATTTCCCCCATTGTATAGACACATAAACTCCCCTTTCTTAACAATGACACCCTCCTTCAAAACAACATTGTCCTCATAGTTGTGTTCAGGGGCGGATTTACATAGGGTCTAACAGCTTCCGTTGAAAAAAAAAATTATCTTAAACTTTTTCACCCTTATCTCATCTTTATATGTAATTTCAACTGACTCTAACAGATTTAAACCATGAAAATAAAATTGCTTTTTTTCTCGTGTAGGATTTTTGCCCCGTAGGGAAAAATTCTGACTCCGCCCCTGGTGGTGTTCAATCAAAATGAACTGCACTGATGTGGAATGTGCTGGCAATGGGATTATAGAATGTAATCAGCCGGAGCTGTAAAATTGCTTCTATAGAGATCCACTCAAGTGTTGGCTCCAACTTCTCATGAATTGGTAGTATTTTGATTTACGACCCCGAAATCCTAAAAAACAAAACGCTCCCCTTGAGAGCCGCCACTACGATGGCTACCTCCTTCCCCTCTCACCGGCCACACCGAGCCACAATACCACCCACACTGAACCACCGAGCCACGACGCACCCTCCAGTCCACA
Organism: Rheum nobile; assembly: GCA_027886185.1. Lineage (NCBI taxonomy): Eukaryota > Viridiplantae > Streptophyta > Magnoliopsida > Caryophyllales > Polygonaceae > Rheum > Rheum nobile. Next base: position 649,604 of record WOAB01000642.1, read on the forward strand.
CCATCGACCCAATGCTTCCCACCACGAACCACATCGTGCACCCACATCCACACCATCTGCTGCCTACCACGACCTACACCACGCACCCACACCCGACCTAACACCACTCGAACCCACCACGACCCACACCAACTACTTCCCACCGCACCACTTCCGCCCCATCCCACACCCAGATCCACAACAATCCAACAACAATAACGACCCATAACTGTCCATCGATGGGCTGTGAAATGTTCAACTCCAGAGACCATCCTCAAAGCGAGAGCTCCGGCCAAGCCCGAGCGAGAAGCTCTGGCGAAACCCTCAGATCCGACCTTAACTACGACTCTCATAAAACATCAGACCACGACTCCTGGCTTCAGATGCACTCTTCGGATGATGGAGCTTTCCAAGGCGGTGAATCAAGTTGTAGTTTCGGACAAGGTCGATGATGATCATCCTTCGGCGTAGCGTTCGTTTGTGCTTTACTCACCTTACCTTTGGGTTCTTTAACTTTATCTTCTACTAGTTTGTATCTCTTGTTGTTGTTGTTTCCCTTCAATTTTTTAATTGTTTTTGGATTGTCTTTATTTGTTGATTTGTCGGTCGTCGATATTCTCGGCCTTTTAAATTATTTCCTTTTCATAAAAAAAAACTTGCAACTAGCAAATTTTGCTCAACATTAAGATAATTTATATAAAAAAATTCGTAACTCATTATAAATCATTATCTAAATCTCGGAGATAGACAAATATAATAACACTTATTTTGAGAAACGATGTTTCATCGAATATGAAGACCCTAAAAAAATGGAATTTTTTACCAAAATGGGCACTATTACAAAACTTATTCTGAAAATACGTTCGTTTGTAAACTTATTACGAGAATAGGCTGGATTGTGCAGGTTTGGGGTAAGTCGCTGGTTAGTACAACGACTCACATGGAGAAATCCACTGTACCACTCAGCGACTTTCTCCGAACCACAAATTATTATTTTTATAAAAAAAAAAAGGTATAGTCGCTCTTCCCTGCAACGACTTTGGTTTTAAAATATTCAAAATAAAAATCAAATATTTAATTTTTGCAGAGCGTACATCGAGTACATCAGCCAATTTTGAACAGAAATTTAACAGCAAAAATTTAACAAAAATTGAACAGAAATTGAAGAGAAATTGAACAGCAAGATCAGCGAATATTTCAGGGAATATATACAGTCGAATATTTCAGGGAATATATACAGAGTAGATTAGACTGGGCGTGATGAATTGAATTCAGAGAAGGAAAGTGAAGTCGTTGTTCTGTGCAGCGGGTTTCGGGATTAAAGTCGTTGGGCCTGACAGCGATTTTGCTTCGGGTAATCGCTGGGCCTGACAGCGATTCTTCTCCTTCCATTTAATTCGAACCGATTGCCTTTACCTGTTCTAATTTTCGAAGCAATCGTCCGATTGTATTTATATACTCATCGATCAGTCTTTCTTGTTTCAACTCTGCTCATTTCACCTCTGCTCAGTTAAACTCTCTTCCGTTGTACTCCATTAACTCTCTTCTCAGTTAACCGCTCCTCTCTTGCTGCTCCATTAAACTCTTGTTCATCTTCCATCTCTTTTTCACTGCAAATTTTTGTCCTTGGAATCTTACATTAAGAGAACGAGTCACCTTCGGCGAACCTCAAAGAGCTACCACCGACGCCGACAATCCGACAAACAACCATCTCCGGCAAGCCTTAAGGAGCCAGAAGCGCCGACGTTGCCTCTCCTACACTGGTTAGTCTTCTCCTCCATTTTTTTTACCCATTTGGAGAATTAGTTGATATCAGTAATCATATATATATAAAGTTTCTTATTAACAATATATGGAATTTTGGTCTGATTTTAGTTATATCAGTAATCAGTAATTAGTTGATATCAGTTATCTTATTAACATTGTCTTTACCCTGTTCTAGTTAGTTAATATCAGTAATCAGTAATCATATATATAGAGTAAAATAGTTAAGTTAATCTGAATTGTTTTTTATATAGATTTTGCATTGAAGTATAATATTATTTTAAATCTCTCGGTTGTATTGGAGTATATATGAAATTGGGATTGATTTTAGTTATATCGGAATATAAGTAGGAATGTTCATCTAAGATAATTTTTATTTGATAGTTATATATGTCGTTTAGTGTATAATTTTTTGTTCAAAAAGACTCATCAAATTTGAGAATTTGTAGAAAAAAAATATGTACCGTGTTACTTGTTGTTTATATATAGTGATTTTGGGTGTTGGGTTGAAATGTTTATTTTTTTATTATTTATTAATATGTATAGAATGGTTTAGGGTTGAGAAAGAATAATATGCTTTTGAGGTTTAAAGATTAAAAATAAATAGGAATTGTAGGCTTAATGTTGAAAATGAGGGTTGAGAAGACTTAATTTTATTGTTATTTATTTATATGTATTTTAGTCCATTTATAAATATATAGATGTGATATATGACTAAATACCCTTCATTATTTGTTTTCTCATATTTCTAAGCTAGTTATTATATAAATAGACATGGATGATGATGACAACTATCCTTGGGGGCACGGGGTAAGCTCGTTTACAAGATTACTCAAAAATGTTGAATATGATGAAGAGACCCATATGCCAAATTTTACTTCGTATGATGCCAGCGGATCTTATCTGGTTGGAGATCCAAATCCTATATAGTCAATGGGGGCCACGACAAGCCATCAAGAGGGAGGCGATGATGTAATAAATGATATTATTCACGTCGATGAGTTTGGTATCGATCATGAGGATGACATGGATCAATCTTCGGAGGATGGTGATGTGAACGAAGTTGATGTAGCAGCGGCTCACATGGCTAGAGAGGCAGCAACTATCACCCCAAGTTGGAACATAACTGGAGAACCCGACCCGCAAATGATGGACTCATGGCAAACATGGAATGCAAGAAATCCATTCCCAGTCGAAGGTGAATTTGCTCCTGGTCAGCATTTCAATTTGCTTCAGGAGTTGAAAAGAAAAATCACAATTTATTCTGCATCGAAGGGAAAGGAGTATAAGGTGGAAAAAGCAAGAGATCGATGGTATACAGTTGTTTGCGTGGAGAAAGATCGAGGATGCACATGGAGATTATCAGCTCATAAGATTACTGAGCATCTTGACATGTGGGCAATAAGCACGTACAAAGGCCCCCACGTCCCCAGCTGTGTGAGAGATGTCATGCATATGGATAATCGTAACATCAATGAAAAGTTTATCTCTCAAGAAATTGTTTCTCTTATTCGTGTGGACAAAGCATTGAAACCTAGGGCCATCATGCAAGTAATACAAGATGTGTATAGTGTGAGGATTACATACAAAAGAGCATGGGGTGCAAAACAAAAAGCTATAGCTTCAATCTTTGGGGATTGGGATGAATCATATGCTCAGTTGCCTCGCTTAATGTCTGCGCTTGAACAATGCAACCCTGGTACCGTGGTTGAATGGTGTACGACGACAAGTGCTGATGGCAGTGAGCAGGTCTTCCAGCGTGTTTTTTGGTCGTTTGGGCCATGTATTGCAGGTTTTCAGCATTGTCGGCCTTTGATTACAATTGATGGCACTCACATGTATGGAAAGTATAAAGGAACTCTGCTAATAGCAATGGCTGTCGATGCAAATCAACAAATATTTCCCCTTGCTTTTGCCATTGTTGAGAGTGAAAATGGCTCGAGTTGGCCTTGGTTCATGGAGTTAATTGGTCGTTGTGTAACACAACGAACTGGTTTGTGCATTATTTCAGATAGACATGCAGGTATCATGAAGGCCATGAGAGAACTCCCACGGTGGAAAGAGCCCAATGCATTTCACAGGTTGTGTGTCCGTCATGTAGTTTCAAACTTTAATTCTCGCTTCAAAGATAAACATTTGAAGAGATTAGTTGGTTCAACCGCGTATAAACATGAAGAGGCTCAGTTTGTGAGTGGGTTCGAGGCCATTGGAAAGAAAAACCCAGAGGCACGTGATTATATGGAACACATTGGAAAGGATAAATGGTCTTTATCTCATGATGGCGGTTTTAGGTATGGAGTGATGACATCCAACATGTCTGAGTGTTTCAATGGAGTGATGAAGGGTGCCAGATCTCTACATATCGCTGGTCTTGTACAATCAACTTTCTACAAGTTGAATGCGTACTTTGTAGAACGTCGTGGTATGGAATACGCACGAAGTGTAGCAGGCCATCAATATTCTGAGAAAGTAGAGTTGAAGCTTGAAGAGAATTTGCAAATAGCTCGTCATGCGGATGTGATCACGTTCAACGTATCAAGGCATGTCTATGAAGTGCACGTTCCACCAATTCAGGAATACGGCGGTCGCTTACAATATGTGGTAAATTTGAGTAAAGGGACATGCAATTGTCAGAGATGGAAGAATTTGAAGGTTCCTTGTCCTCACGTCTTAGCAGTGTGTCGGGCTAAAAGCTTCTCATATGATGCATACGTTGATCGTTTCTACACTACAAAGACACACTTGATGACATACCAGATGCCTTTTTATCCTGTCGGAAATAAGGTAGATTGGCCGGTTATTGAGGGACTTCCATTGAAACCAGATCCGACGATGCTCCGAGATGTTGGTAGACCCGGTAGACGACGAACAACTCGATACAGAAATGAGATGGACTTCAGTGTTCCAGGAAAAAATTGATGTAGTGTATGCGGACAAGAGGGACACAATAAGAGATCTTGTGCATCACGACCTGGTACTTCTGGTCAATAGGATTAGTTTGTTTTTTTATCATGTTGGTTGTATTAATGTAGCATTTGTATTAATGTATGTGGACAAGATGTTGTTTAGCGTTGTTTATGTAATGTTTGTAGTGTATTGTTTGTATTAATTTATCATTTCTATTATATGTTGTTTAGCGTTGTTTATGTAATGAAAGTTGCATGATCATTATCGGTTTGATTTGTTATGTTATGACATTTTGTTGCACCTATAAATCTAAATTTCTCTACTTGCAAAGTCAATACATTGACTAGTACATGGAGATTGTCCCGGGTCCATTGTCGTCTGATGTGCTCTCTAGACAACATGAGCACAGGTCCACTGATGTGTGGGCAACGACAGATTATGTAAGTGTAAATTTGGTAAATATTAATTGATTGTGCATCTTGTTCACATATACTTATAAATTAAACTTGTAATGTGTTTATGTGCAGACAATGTTAGCTCTAACACCCAGACAACACCTTCGGGGGTGGTTTCCACCTCATGAGAGAGTGTTAGATTATGTTCGTCGTGCTGGGTTTTATTGTATACATCGCCTTGGATCCATACATTTTATGATGGATATGGATCTTATTACATCACTGGTTGAGAGATGGAGACCTGAGACCCACACATTTCACTTGGCTGTGGGTGAGGCGACGATTACACTGCAAGACGTTGCAGTGTTGTTGGGACTACGTGTGGATGGACCCGTAGTGACAGGCACTGCAGCTTATGATTGGCCAGACGTGGTCCAACTTCTCCTTGGTAAATATGATCCCAAAAAAATAAAAGGCTCATCTTTGAAAATCTCATGGATACGAGACAATTTTCGACACTTGCCGGAAGATGCAGATGAGGAAACAGTGCAATGTTATGCTAGGGCGTATATACTAATGATCATGGGCGGAGTGTTGTTCCCAGATGCTAGTGGTGGGGATTTACAGCTACTGTATTTGCCATTGTTGGCAGACTTGGAGGTTGCCGGAAATTACAGTTGGGGAGGTGCTACTTTGGCATATCTCTATCGGCAGTTATGCAGAGCAACAGGAAGAAACAAATTTGAAATTGGAGGATCCATAATCTTACTACAGGTATATAATGAAGTTTTGTATTAAGTTATGATTTTTAGATAGTCTACTCATTAATTTCATTCATGTAGTTATGGGCGTGGCAGCGAATCCCGATAGTAAGGCCAAGATGTACTTCTGTCCCGTCAAGCGAGACAGATCCGAAAAAGAAGAGGAAAAATGATAGGATGTTTGCTAAGACTAGTCGGTTGGCTGGTTCACAACTTCCTCCATTTGGTGATCAGTTTCAACCTGGTCAGGATTCACTAGCTTTGAGGTAACACCCTTTACCTTTATTTTTTGCTAATGTCCTAGAAGTTTCTTATTAATTTCCTTTCATTTTAGGTGGTTGGGGTGTTCATATTCATATGGGGATACACCTCATAGCCTAGCATACTATCGAGATATATTGGATAGGCAACGGGGTGATCAGGTTAGAGCAATTGTTCTCATACGAAAGAATATATTAAAAAGCTGTAAATTATTTAATTTATTCTAATGTACTATATTTTCTCTAGTTTATATGGGTACCCTATGAGGATGATGTATTGGCAAGACTTTCTCACATTTGTTGCTCGGGATGTAATGTGTGGATGACCCAAGCCCCTTTGATCTGCTTTGACATAGTAGAGTGGCATCGATCCGAGCGTGTGATGCGACAATTTGGACATCCACAACATGTGCCTGGGGGTTGTGATAACTATCCACAATTGCACAGTGTGGACAGAAGAGGGAAGCCTCAACAAGATTGGGCCACATATCATTCAAAATTTATAGAAATATGGAACATACGTGCAAACCTGATAGTTGTTTCTTCTATAAATGATCCCGACCTCTCAAGAGTTGAACAAGCATATATGTATTGGTATAAAACTATTACACGTCTATTCATCAACCCTCACACTCGTACAACAGTAGAACAACACCAACCATTGGCTCCAGACTTGTACATGATGGTGAGTATGTCTACAATAGGTCATTTTAAACTACTTACTTTTCTTTGATACTAACACATTTAATTTATTTTGATTTTTTTCAGGGACAACATGTGTCTACTTAGGGGAATGATGTGCTTAATCAAATGTCTGTAGACCCCTCCTTCTTCTGGCACCAACAAGATACGAGTGGAGCATCATTCAGTTCGGGATTTCCGAGGTCGTCTGCACACCCATCGTCATCTATGCCGCATTCGTATATGCTGCCACAACCGCCTATGTCCTCGCCGCTTCCACCCCGTATGCCTTCGTCGATGCCACCGCCTATGTTGTCAACACCATCATTTACACCTCCGCCCCCTTATTCAGGATTTCATGGGTTTGCTGGTTCTTCATTGAGTATGACACCACCATTTCCAGGGTTCGGCCCGAGCCTATTTACTTCGACCAATGCTCCAAATGTATTCATTTCTCCCACTAGGTCGACGTCTAGAGGTGTTATGCAAGAGCGTATTGGCTTTGACCCTTCTTTATCATGTGTGAGGGAGCCAAATGGAGATGATGAAGATGAGGAAGAGGAAGAGGAAGATGAAGATGAAGAGGAGGAGGATGAGGAGTAGTAGATGAAAAGTGATGTAAAAATTTGAACTTTTGATATGGTATGTAGAACTTTGATATGGTATGTAGAATGTTAAAATTATGTATGCTACCTTTTATAATATAATTTGTATTATACAAGTTTTATTAATTGCATAACTTGTAATAACTTAACACAGTAACTCCAACATTTTAAAAAAAAATTATTATATAAGATACTATCGTAATAAAATACTATAAAATTCTAAAACCCTAATAATAAATGGCTATTAAATCATACTGTAAATTCTAATAATAAGTAATGAAATACTATAATATTTATATAAAACTTAATATTAAAAAATTATAAACATTTTCTAATAAAACGTATGTTCATTGCATAAGTTTTAACAATTTAATAAAATAATATTAACATTCATGTTCCTTGAATAGTCGCTGTGTGTACCAGCGACTATGCATACGTAAGTCGCTTCACTACGCAGCGACTCACGTTATCACAGTCGCTAGCCTGTGCAGCGAGTCACGTTTAATTTTTTTTTTCAATTAACATTTCAGTATATAACTGGGAAGATATATATATATAATACGTAAGTCGCTGCACCTTGCAGCGACTATACCTTTTTTTTAAAAAAAAAATAATAATTTGTGGTTCGGAGAAAGTCGCTGAGTGGTACACTGACTTTCTCCAGGTGAATGGCTGTACTAACCAGCGACTTACCCCAAACCTGCACAATCCAGCCTATTTTCATAATAAATTTACAAACGAACGTTTTCAGAATAAGTTTTGTAATAGTGTCCATTTTGGTAAAAAGTTCAAAAAAATGTGTTCATTTTGTGTCTTCGAAAACCCATTTCTTCTTCGGCTGCGGAATTGTGCTGCCATTTGTAGTAGAGGATGAAAGCAATCGGCTTTCTCCAATCAGCTGCGTCTACAACTTGTACGATTCTCCCAATCTTGCGAAAAGCTCACAATCCCTCAACCAAATTCAGCCATTTCCACCGACCCATCTCCCTGAATTACAATTTCACTTCAAATTCACCCACTCCCCTCAAACCCCAAATTCCCCTCTTTCTGAAACCACCAGCCCACTCTTCAACTCTCTCGGATCTCAAAACCTTCACTAACTGGGCCAAAACCCTAGCCTCCGCAGTGGGCTCCGCATTCGCCGAATCCGACAATGGCCCCGACTCCGCCCTCTTGCTCAGGGAGCTCCGCTGGTTCCTCGAAGACTCAATTGAAAACCCCTCGATTGTTCACCATCTAGGCATCGGCCAAATTGATGAAATTCATACCGCAAAAGACGCGGTAAAGATTAGGGCTAGTTTGGAGGAGATGTACAAGCTGTGGAAGCAGAGAGTGGAGCAGAGAAGGCCGTTTCAGTACATTGTGGGGTGTGAGCATTGGAGAGACTTGGTTTTGAGTGTTGAAGAAGGGGTTTTGATTCCGAGGCCTGAAACTGAGAAGATTGTGGAGTTGGTTTCTGATGTTGTGAGGGAGAATGAAGTGTTAAGGCAAGGGTTGTGGGCAGATTTGGGGACTGGTAGTGGTGCTCTTGCCATTGGAATTGGGAGGATTTTGGGGAAAAGTGCTAGGATGATTGCCACAGATTTAAGCCCTGTTGCTATCTCAGTTGCAAAGTTCAATGTGGAGAGATATGGATTACAGGTGATTGATTGTGATTTGCATAGGTTATTGTATGTTGATGTTGTATATGTTATAATGCAATTTTGGAAAAAAAATACAGTCTTTAGCTATCATAGCATAAGCATTATTATCATTATAAGTAACTTGAGGATACAAAGTTCAAGCACTAAACAATGCAATTCAAGAGTACTCATCTTTAGTGACTGCAAATGATCACTTTTCCAAGACAGCAAACAATGCAATTCATAAGTTTTCTTGATGACATATCTCTTGGTTAATGTTTGTCAGGACATGATTGAGGTTAGGCAAGGTTCATGGTTTGACCCACTTGCGGATGTTCAAGGAGAACTTGCTGGCTTAGTGAGTAATCCACCGTATATACCAAGTGGTAGAATAATCGGGTTACAAGCTGAAGTTGCTAAACATGAACCCAGGCTTGCATTGGATGGAGGTTCAGAAGGCATGGAGAGTCTTCTCCACATTTGTCAAAGAGCTGCCAGAATGCTAAAGCCCGGTGGATTTTTCGCTTTTGAGGTACCTATCTGGTTAGAATTCAGAATTAAGTTTATTCTGGTGTATACAATATATTCAAGTGATCCAGGAAAAAGATGATTCACACTGTCTCGCATAATGCGAAAACAGTGAAATAAAGGCATGAAGCTTGACAATAACCAATTGTATTATCTACCGGAGAAAAGTAACTAATTGCATTTGCTTTGTATTTATTTTGCACAACTTCATTAGTGTATGTTTGCATTTTATTGGAGTTAAAAAGATGCAAGTAAACTGGGTCAAGTGAATTGTGGACTCTTGTTACTGTGTTATTGTGATAGGACCATGATGCTTTACTAATATGAAACATGGTGCTTGAAATTATTGCTGTAATTTTTCTTTGAACAGACTGATGGTGAAGAGCAGTCCAAGGCAGTAGAAAACTACATGGAAAATGAAACTGGAAGCAGCTTTCACAATGTAAAGATTGTATCAGATTTTGTTGGTATTGCACGATTCGTGGCTGGCTTCCGTGCTTGATTGGAATCTCAGCGACGTCATTGCCTGCAAGTGAAGTATGCTAACTGTTGTGGAGGATATAGATTTTTTTCCCCTTAGGAAACACATTCCTCTTGATGTTTAGTTGTTTAGTAAAACTTCTAATCCTTAATCTTCCTTCTCTAGAGGCTTAAGTACAACAAATGTTATTTGGTGCTGAGTAGTAGTTTACTCTATAAGTAGAAGAAAAGAGGTAATTTCACACCCTTGTATACACTTTGAAGTATTCAGGATATAACATTTCTATATGATCATGAGCTCAGATTTATTGGCTGAAGCAACAGTTTTTTCATTTGACCTTTTCTCCATCATTTTCTTATGAATTTATTATGATTGAATGAAAGGAGGTGGTGAAAAATCAGGAGGTGTTACACCCTCACTAATAAACCCAACAAATGATATGTGTTTGCATAAAAATTACTTATACTTCTCATAGCACTTCACTGCACAACACATCCCATTCTCAATGTGGTGTCTTCCAAGAATACTTCACAAAATTTAGTTCATCAAGAATCTTTAAGCTAAAACTGTAATAACTTATAGAAGGGAAAATATCTTTTTATCCTGTCATGTAATATGATCAAAGTGAGAAGATTCAGCAGACCAGAAAAAAATGCAAGGAACTGGATTTGAAGAACATCAGTTGTTGCTGATAATAATTCACTGCACTGATTGATTTAAGCATTTAAGAGAGGTGAAAATGTCAAGACAAACTATGCATCTCAACCAACACTTTTGATTTCACATTCACAGTTTAACATCCTAAAGAGAGATTCAGCAAAGGTATAAACAAGCACACCAAGGAACATTCCAACCGATACGATCATATTTGCACCAGGCTCGAGCACTTGTCCCGTGCCTGCTCTGGCATTCGTCCCAGCAAGGTTGATCCACGTCGTCTCCTCTGCAGTTCACCTTCACCCATGGGTAGTCTTCATCACATCTCTTCCCTTCTACCATCATCTTCATCTCTCCACACCCTGTTTGCTTTGTATTAATTTGCAGGTTGCAGATATCCAAAGAAGACCCAGAAAAGGAAAACAAGGGAACTACATCCTCAGTAAAATGTGGTTGAAAAGATAAGAATGCAAGAAAATGGATTTTGAAATTTAAACTTACCTGTTAAAACCAGAAGAAGAAAGATGAAGAAGAAGCAAGAGTTCCTCCAAACTCTAGCCATCTTGTTGAGCACAACTGGTATCTTGGACTGCAGAAAGAAAAGGTGAGCTTCTGATTATATGCAGTTCACATTTATGGCTAATTGTGGTGAATTCTCTCTTTTTTTCTTTGAGCTACTAAGTTGGACTATTTTGTGTTGCCAATGACAAACGTCATAATAGCATGATAAATGGTAATGGTTAGTAGCAGAGGCCTCTTAGTTGGAGTTCAGGAAGGGGAAAAAGAGGGCAAAAAACAGTAAGTTTTGCTTGCGTATCATTATGTCAGAATTTAATGTTTGCAATCAAAGTATATCAAAATCAGGTCAAAAGGTTCAGGCCTCTTGTTGTACTTTATAGCTTATTCTGGAACACAGGTTAAGATATATATCTTAGTGCTTTTTTTTATTACTCTATGATACATATTATGTAGTCCAAGTATAATCTTTCATAATCACCCAAAAAAGGAGCATAATCTTTAAAATTATAATTACACAATTCTAAATTCAGAGTCTAGCACTTTCTATTGAGAAGATGACTTGCAATTCTCTTGGTTGTGTTATATTGGACTTGATTTGATCATTTGTCAATCATACAAAATGAATATTCATAATTATACAAATATAACCCAATTGATCCGATTGACAAGTTTACTCAGCAAACATCAATTCTGAAATCCTGCCTTCCTCAAAATTGTCAAATTGCAAAAATATATATATATATATGCACACAAGATACTGAGGATATCTGTAATGAGCATATAGTTTCTTTTTTCATTAACACACTATCAAATTTACAAAGGGTGGCCTATCTTAGAAGATTATATCCTAATCCTACCATACAAGAAGGGTTGTACAAAACTCTACAAAGAAAGAAGAACAAGATGCATCACAAAAGAATAACACGAAATAGCACAGGAGCACACACACAAACCAACTTATCCACAGAGGCTTGATTGCTTCAATCGTAGGACGAAAACATCGTATCAGGACGAGTAGAAGCCGCTGATGAACACAAGCCTGAATCTTCCATGATATCTAAGCTGGAGGACATGGTTACGTCGGTTACAGGCTTCGTGCGCTGTTCTTTCGCCTCCTGAGGGGGGTCTCGAACCTTGAGTTCCGTGAGGTCGGAAATTAGACCCGGTTTCTGTATCTTCCCTTTACCAATGCTGATTTCACCAGTAAGCATCTTCACCACATCAGACATTGATGGCCTGAGCTTCGGGTTGTCTTGGGTGCAGAGAAGAGCTATCTTCAAGTACCTGCAAGCCTGATCGGCATCAAAGAGCCCGTCCAAAGCATCATCCACTAGCAACAAGAGCTCGTTGCGCTCGTAGTAGTCCCACACCTGGCAAAAACGAACAACGAAATTGGAAATATGAATCCAAGCTCACAAGAGTCCTTGATGACATAAAAAAACAAGCAGTCAACACTAACCCGCTCGAGAAGAAACCGTTCTCCAATTGGCAGTCTTGAGTTCGTGTTGTGTCGCCCAGTTACTATTTCTGCAAGGAGAACACCAAAACTGTAATTGTCTGCTTTCCGTGTCAGCCGTCCTCTTATTGCATACTCTGGTGCCAAATACCCACTGGAATAACTCAAATGAAATAAACACACCTTAAGAATGCGTTACTCAACCAAAAGCTTCCAATCCATACAAAGAAATGAACTTGCATATGTTTTCAAAGGAGGCGGCGGTTTAAAACGTACATGGTCCCTGCAACACACGTGCTAATATGAGTGATATTGTCCGGGAATAGCTTTGCAAGGCCAAAATCTGAGATCTTTGGAGTGAGGTCGCTGTCAAGCAGTATATTGCTCGCCTTGATGTCCCTATGAACAATGTGTGGACGTACTTGTTCGTGGAGAAAGGCGATGCCACGTGCAATCCCAATGCAAATGCTTGCCCTTGTTTTCCATGTAAACTTGATGCCATCATTTTGATAGGAAGATCCTTAACGAGTTGTAATATTGCAACATTAGGACGTTATATAAGTTACAGAAACTTATAGAGGTATATACTAATTGAAGTAACCTCTTACCAAGTAAAGTTCGTTCAAGACTATTGTTCTCTAGATAATTGTAGACCAATATTCTGCGGTTCCCTTCACAACAACAGCCGTATAGCTTGATAAGATTCTGGTGTTGTATGCATGCGATGGCCTTTATCTCAGTAAGGAACTCGTTAACACCTTGTTTTGATTCAGTAGATAGCACTTTTATAGCAGCCATCTTCCCATTTCTTAGTTTACCCTGAATGAACAAAACAAAGTATCATCATAAGATTGATTTTACCAGTTAAAGAGTTTTTGAGAGTCAACAACAATCAGAATGAAATGCTCGTTACCTTATACACAGACCCAAAGCCACCTCGCCCAATTTTGTTGTCTGGATTGAAATCATTTGTCGCAGATCTTAGTTCTTTATATTTGTAGATTTTAACAATGCCTTTGATGCCTGAAACCTCTGAACAAGGGAGAGAGATATCATGTCAAGATTGCTTCTTTTAAAAAAACAAAGATTGACAAACATATCTAAATAAGAATCTCCGTTTCAAATGAACAGATTCATATTCCATATGTTTTGAAGAAATTCTCATGTTACCTTCATCAGTTTCAGATCCAGCCGTCCTACCGAACAAGTGAGGGAAACAAGTCATTGCTCTCAATAAACTCGAGCTTCAATAAACTCCAAAGAATTGACCTGCAAAAGGGAAACCATTGCAAACAAATACTTAGAAAATGTTTCATGGAGATTAGTCTCATACAAGTACAACATATTTCGGGTTCTAGGAGAATTCGCAAGGAAGTTAAATAATGGATCAATGTGCAAAACCCATAATCAATGTCAACCACCAAAAGCATATGTGCTGCAATTGAGCATCAACAAAAACACAACAGCAGTTGTTTATATAAGCCAATAATCTGACTTAGGGAAAATGCTAAGACTTAAGGAAGTAGCAGAAGCACAAGGGGCGATTCAACATCTCCATATCCCACCACCACCATCAGATTATACCATGATTAAATTAACATATCAGCAGCCAATGTGAACTTTCAGTTTGCAAGGACCCAAATGGAACTCATAAATAATACAATCCAAAAAAGGCATGTATAGTTGTCAAATGTGAAAGCTTATTTCAGTAAGAGATATTGAAGTTGGCTTTCAAAAGGCTACTGATTCCCAACATACAAGGAAAACAAACTCAAATTCAAGAAATTTAGGATATTCCAAAATTCAAGTCTGATATCACCCAAATTAAATCCCAAGAGAGGATTCGTCAATTAACCAAAGGATGATTCTAGGGCAAAAACCCACCTCAAATTCGAAGTGAAATCACAAACTGGCATGCAAAACAAGCTAAGCAACATCCAATTAAACGGCTTATATAGTCAATTTCGCAATAATAGATACAAATAAGAGAAACCCAGTTGAGAAAAGTGCGAACCTTGATATATTGGGAGCCGAGAGAGAAAGTTCAAGTGAAAGGCGGAGTTTTATTGTAGGTTGTATGAGAAGCAAGGGAAGGAGAAGAAATGAAGACAAGAGCCCTAGAAAACAGAACAACCTCGGAATTATCGTGAAATACGGGAAGAGTGTGAAAAGGGGAAAAAAATATGAAAGTCAATGGAAGAAGCCATGATTGACTTATAGAGAAAGTGACATAAAGGATAGGTGATTAGTGTGAATAAGATTTTACTATTAGTGAGGGATGTCGCTTTCTGAAAAGGCGAAATCGTCGAATCAATTTGGAGTTGTTGAGCTCCTCAAACCTTTTCTCTTGTGTGTTTGCTAAGCGCACACGCCTAGGGGTGAGAACGGGTCGAGAAAACCGAAGCCTGAACCGAAAAATCCGAACCGAATCCGAACCGACATGTCTTTGGTTCAGGTTTCGGTCCGACTAAATCAGAATTTCGGATTTCGGTTCGGTTCGATTCGTGTTCGGGTCGGATTCAGGTTTTTAGTGTAATTTAACTTGTTTTTTAACGAAAAGTGTTGTTTAGTTCGAACCTGACCCGAACCGATGTTTTCGGTTCGGTCTTCGGTCCTGGATTTTTGGCCGTTCGGGTTTCGGATCGGATTCCGGCCCGTGCTCAGCCCTACACGCCCCCCGCGTAAAAGTGTAAGGTGAAGTTTCCTCACAAAAGAAAGCTTCAATTTTCACTTTAATTAAGTATTGTATTATTGTCATAACTATTGATTGATATTTAATAAGATATCATTTTTATATTTATTATTATTACATAATAACTATATGTAATTGTGTAGCCGTTCCCATCAAAATTAGGTGTAATCGTACAAATATAAGGTGGAACGTCCAATAAAAAAACGGAATTTTTTTATTAATGTACTTTTGAGGTTGTTGTAAGGATGAAGATTCAAAATTATTTCAGAAAAATCTAAAAATTTCTCTGGTAATGAAGCTTTTACTAATATTCTAACAAGACCGGCACTAAATCAAATATTAATGATTGACTAAATATGTTTTTTATTGTTTTGAACAAGGTGAACACTGACTTCTCATGAAATGAATATCTTGTATAAGTATGATGCTTGCTCATCACACTGTCTATTATATATATTAAAACTCTTCCTTTTTAAATTCTTAGAATGATTCTGGACCCACTATATCAACGTGTCATTTTCTCATTCATTTTTTATTATAAATTTTTTTATTTCACTTTAAATAAAAACCGTTTATCAAATCAAAATGTGTATGTAAATATTTAGATTATAATTACTTCTAAAACCAACCAAACTTTAAAGTAATAAATAACATTGTAAATAAATCTAACCATCAATCTATATATTTATATATATATTAAAGTTGGCTCTTTTTAAGCCATCAGAGTATTTTTAAGCCCAAGTTGTTAAGATTTTATTATTATTATTATTATATTAAATAATCATCAAAATATAAATTAATAAAAAGACCTTAACAAGATTTGCAAATTAATTAGCTCTAAATTTTAAAATCTTATCAAATCTTGACCAAAATCTCATCAAACTAACTTATTTTTGCAATAAATGTTAACGTAATGATTTTTTATTAGTAACAACCTTTAGATAGCATATTTTTTTAATGATTTTTTATTTACTTACAATGCATTCACATTTTGAAATTTAAATAAACCCACGTAAATTTGATAGCAATAAAATCTTCACTTGATAGATTTCACATTTTCAAGATTTATATACAAATTATTTATGAACTTGAAATAATTGATGATGAATAAAAAATATGTATGAAAATATCAATATACTATTTGAAATCTAATTCAATTAGGTTTTATTTGATTCTCCAATTGAGTTAATTTAGTATATTAATATATACTAATAAATATAATTGCCATATATATATAATAATAAAATAATGAGCAAATTAATATGATTTTATTTTAGATAATATCATCTCAATGTCTAAAACCTTATTGAATATTACAAAAGGTAAAAAAAAAAAAAAGCTAACAAAAGTACTATTCTATCAACAAACTTAAGAAGTTTTAAAAAGAATATAGATCTACACATATCATCACTAACATATTGTTGGAAGATTGACAAATAACATCGTACTAACCTATTAAATTGAAGAAAAAAATAGTATATTTCGATTCATAACTTCAATCTCAGATACTATTTCACTCTAAATATACAAAAATAAAATGTTCTTGAGAATTGGTTAAGTAACATGTAAAATCGTAATTTTTACATATATTTAGAGTGATTTTTTTTCATATAATGTTTATATATATAAATTCAATCATTTTCTTTCTATTAGTATGTATATGTTTGGAAAAAATCTAATATAACTACATGTCAATATATTCTCATTTCTTGTATATTTTATCTTTTATAATCACGTAGTCATTAATTTGTACTTATGTGACGTTTATTCATATACTAAAATTTTATTTCATAAATATAAGTCGGGAGTGTCATATGGAGTTTTATTGCTAAAAATAAAGTTATTATAGTGTGCCCATTGACACACAATAGAAAAAATCTTATCTTATAATATATTAGGAAAATATAAATATATATTATCTTATCTTATATCATATATCTTATAAGATAATTCTCCTTTTAACTAGAAAGAGATATTTATGGTTGATACAATATCTTATCTTTCCAAAAGATATATTTCCTTAAATCATCAAATAAATAGATAACTCTTTATTATTACTTGATGAATAATCCACTCTTCCAATATTACCATATGGCCGAAATTTCCTAGTCCCACTATGGGCCTCAGGTTACTTTGATCTAGCTCAATTACTCTATTGTGTGTGACCTTATAGGACCTAGATGTAATAGTAATGGACCAAATCCAATTTATCTCATAAGTCATAGTTGACTTCTAGCAAAACACTAAGACTATCTAAAATATCCGAATTATAAATCTCCATTATTAATCATATTCTATAATTAGTAATTGTCATCTTGATTAAATGACACATATTCTTTCAACAACTCCCTTGCTGGTGGAATTAGATGTGAATATAATATTGATTTATTAAGTTTGGGAAGTTTAGTGGATATAAGATCAAATGCATGTTTATGGATATTTGATACTTAGCAGTCTTCAATAAGAAAATTTTCATGAAATTCAATACAAATTAAAAAAAAAAGAATTAATAAATTTGATTATGAGTAATTAAATTATAGCGTGAGACGTATAGGGTTTGTTTGATATTCTATTTATAAAGACATTTTCACAAAAAAAATACATTTTCATCTTCTTTACATTTTCCTATACCACTCAAAATTTAAATTTCAAAAATTACTTTTAAAAAAAAAATCTTTATAAATATATCCATCAAACGGACCCATACTTGTCGTTTCTTTGTATTGAGATGGGCAAATTTATAATGTTTGATTAGGAATTCAGTTTATTATGTTGCCAACTTGCCACTGAAGTTCTGGAAGAAGCCATGATTGACTTATAGAGAAAGTGACATAAAAGATAGGTGATTAGTGTGTTAATAAGATTTTATTAGTGTCATAATTCAAACTGCAAAAGGCTAATCAAAGGAGTTGAAGGAAGGATTAAGGAAACCAGGTTGGTTTGGGAGATTTGAGGGATGTCGCTTTCTGAAAAGGCGAAATCGTCGAAGCAATTTGGAGTTGTTGAGCTTCTCAAACCTTTTCTTCTGTGTGTTTGATAAGCGCACACGCCCCCCGCGTAAAAGTGTAAGGTGTAGCCATGAATGTGAAGGTGTAGCCATGAATGTGAAGGTGAAGCTTCCTCACAAAAGAAAGCTTCAATTTTCACTTTAATTAAGTACTGTAATTCGTGTTTCAAACATGGATTTTTATGTCATATATATTAAATTAAAAATATTAATAATTACTAAAAAATAGATTTAGATGATATTGATATTAAAATCAATTTCGGATCAGTAATTTCGTATCTCAATCATCTATATAATTGAGAAATTTTGGATTTGTATATAATTAGAAAATTTGGGATTTGTATAAAATTAGGAAATTTGGGATTTGTATATAATTAGGAATTTTGGAATTTGTATATAATTAGGAAATTTTGGATTTGTAATATTTGTGATTAACTTGTAATCTTTGTGCTTGAATTGTATTTAAATTAGGAAAAAAATGAGTGAAAAGTTTAGGATAATAATCTTTAATTTATAATTAGATTTATTTAAAAAAATTGAAAAAATAAGAAAATAACATGTTGCGGTTTTAATGAGGGAGTGTCATGTGGCGGTTTTAATGAGGGGGTGTCATATTGTGTAATTAGGTTCTAGTTTAGTAGATACGGAGTATATAGTAGATTAGAAAATTTTGGATTTGTAATCTTTGTGCTTGATTTGTATATAAATTATGAAAAAATGAGTGATAAGTTTAGGATAATAATCTTTGATTTATAATTAGATTTATTTAAAAATAATTGAAAAAGTAGAAAATGACATGTGGCGGTTTTTAATGATGGAGTGTCATGTGGCGGTTTTAATGAGGGAGTGTCATGTGGCGTAATTAGATTATAGTTATAGTAGATTGTCTCAAATACGTAGATTACTTAAAAATATCATAACCGGATAACAAATACTCGATCAAGAATATCAATAAATAAAAGTAATTGTTACTTTGTTTAGAGAATTTGATATCACCATATCCAAGCCTAGTGATCCAACTACTTTGTTTAGAGAATATAAAAAAATAATAATCAATTGTTACGATCTAGTCCATCTCTTTATCAAGAATCTAATTTTATTTTGAAAGTAAATAAGATGAAAGCAAATTTGAACAAATTCTTATATATAAATAAAATTAAAATCACATAGAGTCACAATATTTTGATAATATAGATAATATATATTAATCAAGTTTTAAGATTATTTGTAAAATGAAACTTATCTATTACCCCCAAATTAAATCGTTAAATTGTATATGAAATAGATGAATTTTTATATGAAAAGACTAAATGCTAAAACTTAGAATATGATTCATGTCCAACAATATGAAGAATTGAATATGGTGACGATACGTAGGCGAATTGAATGTGGAGACGTCACGTAAGATTTATGTCTTCCCTTTAGTATATATTTAGATATAGATAGAATTGTTTTTTTTTCATTTACCGATATCATATATGATTATAACTACTCAACAAAAGAATCGGCCTAGTGATAACAATAAATATAGAGGTACATAATATATATGTTTCATTTACAAAAAAACGACTTATAATTTATATACATATCAGGCTTGCCTTGATACCAATTTTAAACATACATATAACTTTACTAGTTCTAAACTGCAATCACCGTATATATATAGATCTATACTTTAGTAAAACAGGCTCTTATAGTGAAACGGGTGAATAAATATAGAGCATTGGATTAGTTTAAGATGGATGGCTAAGATTTAATCTAGGGAGGCACACAATTGGGGAGTAGATTCACCCACACCCGATCTCCTCCATGTACGAGCTTTTCGGGATTTGATTTCCATAATTCCGAGTCATTTCAACTTCCATTTTGAACTCCCTCCTCTGTTCTCTTGCTCTATTATCTCACTCTCTCTCTCTCGCATTTCCATTGATCTCCATCGCCGCCGTCATTGTCTCCTCCCTCGCGTTTCGCTTGTTCGTCGGTTTCCAATCTCCTCCCTCGTAGTCGTTTTCTGGCGTCTCCACTGTAGAAGCGCCGTCGTCATCGCCATCTTCGGTTGGGCTAAAGGTAACCCTAAAATCATTCCCCCACTAATTTTCGTCTTCGTCTCCATCAATAGTCTACTAAGTCTTCAATTTCGGTTCAATTCCTGAAACGTGTTATTCAATTTCGGTTCTCCAACCGCGAATTTCAACATAAATTGGTGAATATATCTACTTTGATTTGATTTTTTGTCGATTAGAACATTTGGTTCGAGTTTTCCATAAGATTTAGGGCATAAGAATGTCTGTCTTGTTCGATTTTGTTCGATATGCATTTTTAGTTCGTTTAGGGCATCGACAACTTATAATGTGTTATTGATATTCAATTATGTAGATGGCATATGCATTTTTCCATGCATTGATATGCAGAACATGTGCAATGTATATATTGTTTTGATATTCAAGTTGATTCACTTGGTGTTGGATTTGGAGGTTGGTTTTTAGGGTTTTGTTTTTTGGTATGTTTGGTTCGTGTTTATGTGCTTAGATTGTGTTTTGAGGTTTGATGTAACTGGCTATTAGAATCCATAAACTCTGTCGAATATGGATTTTGGTTATGAGATTGGAGCTAGATTAATTGTTCGGTGTTTGGTGTAACAGTCTACTAGAATGCACAAAACCAATGATATTTGATGCTTAGATTGTGTTTTGATATTCAATTATATGAATGGGATATGCATTTGCCATACATTGATATGCAGAACATGTGTATTGTATATATTATTTTGATATTCAAGTTTATTCAATTGTTGTTGGATTTGGAGGTTGGTTTTTAATGTTACTCATCGTCTTATTTAGGTTTCTGTTCATGGTTAGAGGCTTGATGGGTAGAGAATCAATGTCTCCGAAAACAAAGGGTGGCAAGCGAAGAAGGCTTGTTAAAGGTAATACATTTCTTTTCTGTTTATTTGTATAGCTTCGAAGTAAGATATTAATTGATATGCATTGTTTAATGTTTGGTATTGATATGATTAACAACTAGTTTAGATTAATGTGTTGTTCAATTTTTTTAAATTGATATTCATTGTATTCTCATTGATATGCACTACATCCAGACAGATATGCAATGTATTTCTAACTATGACATTTGCATGTTTGTCTAAGCTATAGTCATTCCTTCTTATATTTTATATACAATTAAGCTTATTAATATGATTTGTACAGGATTGCCCTCAAGGAAGTCGGTCAAAGATTCCCCAAATGATGCTCATGTCACATCTTCCGAACAACTTACCGAAGCAGTTGTGGACACTGGATCACAAGAAGCCCATGGCTCTTCACCAATTCGAACGAGTCCACATGCAAAGAGACGGTTGAAGATCGTTGTTTGTCGTGATAAGGGCAAGACCACCATAAACGAAACACCCGATGAATCTGATGGGGAGGACGAACCAACTGAGGATGTCCTAAAAAAATCGAAGAAGTATAAGGCTAAGAGAAAAGCAAGAGGTATGAGATTCTTAGGTGTTCAGTGTATACATATTTTTCTTTTTTAATTCCAATGTTGATATGAACCATATAGTCAGATTGTATTCGTCAATGTATTAATTACTTTTTAATTCATTGTAGACGCACCTATTGACGTTCAAAAGGCCAATTTAAAGCGGTTGAAGGGAAAGGCTGCATCATCTAAACCATATGCCCACGATGATGCCGGTACATTATATTTACAAGTGAATGTTGGGATTTTTATATTTAAATGATATCTTGCATTAATAAACACTGACTAATATATCATTTTTGTCATGTACCAGGTTTGAAATCAAAAAAGAGGGTTGATAAGGGCAAGGCTAAGATGGTTGAGGAATAATCAGAAGAAGTCGCACGTCAGAAGACGAAAGTCAAGGAAAAGGACGGTTTTAAGGGTATCAAACACCGTGGACGCCTTGAATATTTTGTTTGGGCCATCGGGGAAATGAACGAAGTGCAAAAGAAAAGTGTGGAGGAGTGTGGTTTTGGGAGACTGTTAAGGATGACATCGTTCCCGTTACCGAGGTACATGGTTTTTATACTAACATTTTGTTCATTAGATATGTAAAATGTGTATATGATATTCAGATATACTTTGATGATATGCAATTTGTTATAATGGATTATTTAATTGGCCGTGCATGTGATATTTTATTTTTGTGAATGAGATATGCATTTCCCGTACATCGATATGCATACTATTTATTCAGGTATGCATGATATATGAAGTTGTCGATTTGTTATGTGATATTCATTTGTGTGGTTGTGATATGCATACTTCTTGCATAGATATGCATACTATATATTCAGGTATTCATGATCTAAGCAGTTGTCGATTGTGCATGTGTTTTTCATTTGTGTGGTTTAGATATTCATAATTCCTACATAGATATGCATACTATATATTCAAGTATTCATGATCTAAGCAGTTGTCGATTGTGCATGTGTTTTTCATTTGTGTGGTTGAGTGATGCATACTTCCTTCATTGATATGCAGACTATATATTTATACATTCATGGTGTATGGGTGTGATGTGCATTCTTCAATCATGATTATGGATACATATATTTTCATGATTCGAGCATATATTTTGAGCTGTTTTTTAAGCGTTGTAATAAAATATATATTGTGTCTTCTTCAGTTTTCTGTGTAGGTGGTTGGTTCAGAGTTACAATGCAATGAAGGGAAAGATCTTGCTCCCAGATGGTTCTGCGGTGGATGTCACAGATAGTGATGTGGAGATCTGCATGGGCATTCCACGTGGCCCAGTTCAAATAATCAAGCTCGACCCTTTGGTTAAGATGAATGTGGTAGAGGAATGGAGGAAGAAAATTGCTATGAAGCTGCACAGCATCAGATATAATCATGTTGGTGCCCATATGTTGTTGATAAAGGGAGGAGGCGAAGACTTCATACAGGATTTTATTGTCCTTTTCCACTCTTGTATAGTCGAGCCGACGCAAAGCGGTGCTGCAAACCAGTCCCTCATACGTGGATTAGAGCAGCTCAATGGCGTGAGTACAATGAACTGGTGTGGTTTCGTTATAGATTGTCTTATCGAGGCCAAGAAGAGGTGAGATATGAATCCTAACGGCTACTTTACTGGCCCACTCTATTTCTTGACGGTATGTGGGTCTTTATATATACATTTTACGTGAATAATTTTTGATATGTGGGCATGCATATTCAATTACTTGGGTTGGATATTCATAATCCATACACTGATATGCATAATTTTTTTGTTTTCTTCAGGTTCTATACTTGGACCGTGTGGTCTTGTATGGAAAACGTACCATTCCAAGGAAATTTCCCGCATTTGTCGGATGGACTGAAGAGCTTGTAGCTGAGAGAGAAGAGATTGAGATGAGCCACGGGGTGTTCGGGGATGGTAATTTGGAGCCCCAGCTGTCTATCAAAAAGAGGCTAGGTGATGCATGCCCGGTACAGGAATCAAATCCCAAAAAGGTTAATCTTCATGCCTAATTTTAGATTTATATAGATTTTACAAAATTGAATAGTTATCATATGTTCTTGATTTAGTAATGATAAAAATACATAGGTTATTATGCATAGTATCATGTTGAATAAGGATTATATACTTTTATGATATGCAATTTGTAATAATGGATTATTTAATTGGCCGTGCATGTGATATACTTTTATGATATATATGAAGTTGTCGATTTGTTATGTGATATTCATTTGTGTGGTTGTGATATTCATACTTACTGCATAGATATGCATACTATATATTCAGGTATGCATGATATATGAAGTTGTCGATTTGTTATGTGATATTCATTTGTGTGGTTGTGATATGCACACTTCCTGCATAGATATGCATACTATATATTCAAGTATTCATGATCTAAGCAGTTGTCGATTTGAAGATGATTATATTATGGTTTATACTTTATAGTGTTGATGAAGCAGATGATAACAATATTGAAATGCAAAATACGCATATTGATATGCAATTTTTACAAGAGTTCAACAAAGGTATGGTGAAGGATTTGAAGATTGTCGCAAATGCTATTGTTAGGATAGCCGACAGGATCAAAAACATGCTTGTTGAGTGCAAGGACGATGAAGTGTCAATTGCACTGACTGAGTCGGCCAGGGCTTTGCTGGGTTCCAGATTCGATTCCTTGCACGAGGCTCCTTTTGATGTATGCACTCAAGTAGGGAATGTGCTATCGCAATCTGAAGACCCATTCTGGACTAGTCCGAAGCTGATGAATGTGGTTGAAGAGATCGAGATTGCATTGTCTAGGCGGAATGACATCATCAAGCGCGAGAATGATGAAGGCGGGTTTAATGACGATCTCCCCTTTTTCCAGGCAGATACGGGCCATACCGAAGAAGTGCATCAGTCCAGTCCAACGGTCGTAGTGGATGTTCATATGCCTCAGGTTTATGCATAATTATTTCTCACACAAAGCAAATTTGTTTATTTTATTGAATTTTTGCATAATATTAGTTATGAAATTTCCATAGGGCAATACGGGAACGAGCGAAGTTGACCCACCAACCCAGCACCATGAAAGTGATATTCCAGCCGTTGTTGACGATCAGTCCAAGATTGCTGAAGCCACCACAATAGAGGAGGTTGACCCACTAGTCTAGCTCCATGAAAGTGATATTACAGTAGCTGTTGAGGATCAATCCAGATTCATGAAGCCACCACAGGAGAGGAGGCAACGAACAAGGTATGCACAAATGAAACATTTGAAGTCACATTCAATCTTCAAAATTCCTGATTTGCATGCTAAATTTCGAATATGCAGGTGTCTGAAGCAACCTTAGGAAATGAGGGTCCAGACAATGTCGTCACTACTGATACGTTTGAGGTTCTTTATATATCCAATCATTTAAATTTGCAGTTTGCATACTATGTTCATATTTTTTTACTGGTTTGATATTCATGATTCTTCAATGATATGCAGATTGTATGATTAGGTATTCATGATCTAAGTAGTTGTTAACCATTCATGTAATATTCGTTTTTATGGTGTGATATACATGCTTCACACGTTGTTATGCAGATTGTATATTTAGGTATTCATTTTAACGGGTGTGTTATGCAACAATGTATGGAAAATATTTTATGGTGTGATATACATGATTCACACATTGTTATGCAGATTGTTTGTTTTAGGTATGCATTTTAAGGGGTGTGTTATGCATGCTTCACACATTCATATGCAGGATATGTGTAATTTGAGTTTGCTATTTCTCATGGGGTGTCCTTTTGTGTGGGTATGAATGATCATTATTTAGAGTTGCTAATATTATTTAACCGATATGTTCAAATTGCACAGGGGCAACCGAATCCAAGTGATGTGGTTATGGAGGTGGTGAATGACATCACTGTTGAGCATCCCCAAGTTGAAGTTATCGCCCCAGCTCAACCTAAAGTTGTTGCGACCAGTGTTAAGAAGGATGTGGCTAAGAAGACAACATGTGGTCGTCCAGGAAAGCATCCTGCCATTCAACAAACTGATCCGGTAAGCTTGAGGAGGAGTAATAGGGTTAGAAGCAAATGATGATGCTCACACTTAACGCTTAAATTCATGAAGTTGTATTTTGGGTGAAGTAAGCTGGGTGTCAAGGGATAAACAGTATGGTTGGTTGGCTTTAAAGCCAAAATTTTGTCTATATATAATATAACGATTATAGATCTAGTTGGGGTGGTATTGTGAACATCTTCACGCATTTTGTAACTCCTTAATATATGTATTGTTCAGCAGTCTTAGATGGGGTGATATTGTGGACAAAAGTATGAATTTTATAACGGCTTAATATATGTAATGTTTAGCAGACCTTAACTGATATTCACATGTTCTGTGTCTGTATACAAATTAGATGTTCTGGTATTCGTTGTAGGATTAAATTGCATTCATGATTGCTTTGACGATATTCAACTTTTTTGTAGTATGATATTCTTGCAATAGTATTCCATATTTGTGTTGTATTCGTTTACCAAAACGTTACTTCCAATTCAGGCACAAATGGACGACAATGAGGAAGACGATGATTTTATAACACCGATGAAATCTGTCCAACCAAATGCGAAGAGGAACATTAAGCTACCGGCTACAAAAAAGAGCCCATGGTTCAATAGGATTATAAACGCAAGAAAAACAATCACTAAAGAATAACATGCATTATATTCGTATGTTGTTACTCACGCTGCGGATGGGTTAGTGTTTACTACTGAAGTGTGTTGCATTCAATGGTTACGCTTCTATTTTGATTCGTCTACTGTCTCTCCGTTATCAGGGAAGTCCTATTTGACTACAATGGTAGAACACTTGATGCGAGCGAATTCCGGTCACTTGAAGAATCCACCTTTGTTTCAATTAATATTGTCGACTTGTGGTGCACATATTTAAATGATTTAGAAGAGGCTCGAAACCATACAACTGCATCGCGGTTGTTCGTTCATCCATCAACTATGGTAGGTATTCAGTTTTTACATCACTGAATCCTTATTCATTTTTGCATAAGCAGATTGCCCCCCTCGCCAGCCCGAACAAAGTTGAATACGCCTCAAAGTTCTCCATATTCAAATATGGGATGGATGAATTGGTAGCGAGCCTCAACCATTTATCTCTGGTGGATGCAGATTTGGTAATAACTCATCCAACTATATTTATTTCATATTAGCACTCTTACAAATGATCTATTCATATTCGTCAATTAACATTTTATTGCAATGACATGTCTTCTTCCCCATTCTGAAACATGAGCATTTTTTCCTGGTATGCTTCAACTTCATGCGTTCGAAGATAGAGATTATTGACAATTCCACAGGTGGCGATGAGGACCCGATAGCAAAATATGGTGACACAATGACCGTACTGGTAATAAGATATCACTCAAATCAGAGAATGTTGAAATGTTTTTCTACTATAACTTACATGGCTTCGAATTGTTTGTTATGTTTGTCCACAACCCAAGATGTTCTTTGAATATATGGATTCTTTGAATCTCGGCACAAGGTGCAATGGTTTTACCAGAGGTCGTATGTCCATTCTGAAAATGATGTGGCGTGATAACACAAACAAGGTCGACTGCGGGGTATATTTAATGCGCCATATGGAGACATATTTTGGACATGGAGTGAACAATTGGCAAACTGGATTTAAGCCTAACTCTAAGAAATGTATGGTTCCATTGCGCCATATGTATATCCATGCCCTTATAACGTCTAAGATGGACAGTATGAAAGACTTCATCATCGAAGAGGCTACAGATGTTATACGGGGTACAGACCATGATCTCAGGATGGCAAATGAAATGGTAAGGGAGAATACATAGTAGTGAGGCGTTTAGATTATCATCTTATAGTTTATTAAAGCACAATTTATTCTTTTTTTGTACGACTACTTAGACGTTTTATTCCACTACCTAGCAGTGTAGTTTACATTACCAAGTTATTGATATTCACGAATCTTTTTGTCGGTATGCAATTTCGTTGTTTTGGTATGCACGATTCATGAATTGTATAACTGTATAGTTTGGGGATTTCGATTACGGAAGTTAAGTAGAAGTTATGAATGTACAAATTTGCATTACCAAGTTATTGATATGCACGAATCTTTGTCGGTATGCAATTTTTATGTTATGGTATTCACGATACATGAAGTGTATAACGGTATAGTTTGTGCATTTCGATTAAACAAGTTAAGTAGACTATATGAATGTATGAAATACGCAAAGATATTTAATCACTTCACCTTTATTGCCAAAACATACGATTGAATAACATCAATAAATTCATAAAACAAATGCCCAAATCCCAAATACATGGATATGAATAGCTAATGAATATCGCAATACATATTGTGAATATAAAAATAATAATATCGCATATTAGTAGACTAGACATATTCTTTGCAATTTCTGCTATCATGTCCGGCATACTTGTTGCACCTTTTGTATTTCATCATGCCTTTCTTTGCATTTTAGAGTTTATGAATATGATTTTTTCGTGTCCACATCCAGAATATTAACTTTTCAGAGTTTATGAATATGATTTTTAAATTGGAATATCATTTAACATATACTGCATATCTATTCAGTGTTTATGAATATCAATATATATACGTTTGACCATGATCACGAATATCAGTTATTCAAAAACACTTGAAATATATTCCGATTATGTGCTCTGATATTCACAGATTTAACAGATATACAGATTATATATAGCAATATTCATTTTTTAGTGTCCACATCCAGAATATTCACTTTCAATCCTTTGCATATACTGATATGCATAAACGTACACAAAATATGCGTGTTATCTAATAACAGTGGCATCAGAAAATCGAAACCGATTGAATGCATATCAATGATAAATCAAAGTCGTCTCAAGGCAGACCCGAATTCCGCTGAATCATACATGCTTGTCAAAATCAGTAATCACTGAACTATCAAGAACTCAACGGTAAACCCTAAAATTCACAGCAAATTCAAATCATTCATAAAAATCACAAAGAACGGTTTGAATATCATAGAACAACGAACTAATACGAACTAACTTTCTTCCATGTTCAATTCCGGCATTTGAGAACGAGAATTTTCACCTTTGGTTATGGTGAAGAAGACCGCAATGGAGTAGACCTCGAAGCAAACGTAGAAGATGTATCTACCACCGTCGTTCAATGAGAAAGATTGCATCTTCTCTCTCCTATTTTATATTTTCTTTTTTTTCTCAACCGTTTTTTATGATAACTGAACTCTTATGGGCCTTGTATTATGGAAACCCACCTACGATAAAATTCCTACAACCCCTCAATCCATCCCTCCATTTCCTTTAATCCAACGATCCTCATTTATGCACTCGTTTCACCACAAGACTCGTTTTACCTGAGCGCACATCTCTCTCTCTCTCTCTCTCTCTCTCTCTCTCTCTCTCTCTCTCTCTCTCTATATATATATATATATATATATATATATATATATATGCGAATGTTAATTGTATGTGCTTATATTGATATTAATACAAAGTTATAACAACCTCTTAAATATGAATATTTGTTTTAATGTGTATCGTCACCTTATTTATGTTAATCTCGTAATGTTTCATTTAAATATTTTGGATTTGCAAACAAAAAAAATTTGATATTAAGATATTGATGTATAACTAATAATATTTTTAAGAAATGGGTTGATACAATTTAATCGGGGTTGTATGTTGAATAAAATGGGTTGATACAATTTTAAAAAATTCATAATTAATAATTAATTATTTTAATATGTTTGTTAGAGATTGTTAAGATAATTTGTTTAGATATTTAAGGATAAATTAAAATTAAGTTAGCTAATTATAGAAGCATAAAAGATTTAAAAAAAGAAAAATTATCATAAAATAACACGTAAGATTTATGGGGCCAGAATCGTTCTAAAAGCTCAAAAGGGGAGAGTTTTAATATATATACTAATAGATAGATAGATAGATTGTATTATTGTCATAACTATTGATTGATATTTAATAAAATATCATTTTTATATTTATTATTATTACATAATAACTATATGTAATTGTGTAGCCGTTCCCATCAAAATTAGGTGTAATCGTACAAATATAAGGTGGAATGTCCAATAAAAAAACGCGACCGCTAGATACGCTCAAATTTTCTTCTGTTTACTCTCAAAATACTCACGCTTACGGAAAGCGGGTGTGCGACTGAACCCACGCATACGAAAAACGGGAGCGAACAAAGGGTTTAGGGTATCCGATTTTTTAATATCACGCTCACGCTTTGCGGGTGCGTGACATTTTGCGGGTTAAGTAAACAATGTCTCGCACCCGCTTTGCGGGTGCGTGACATTTTTTTTTAGATCGCTTGTTATTTTTATTAAGTGACTAATGTCCTTTCAAAGTCTTTGATTAAGTCAATTTTGAGTGGCTCGTTGGCGGCTCGCAGAGCAATCACATAGAGCAAGGCTAGTGTCGTTGGGTTTGTGGAGTTGCAAAGTTTCTCCGAGGATGGATTGCAGCGACTGGTATGTTCCACCGGACTTAGAAAAGTGCTTCAAAGTGGTAAGGTTCACTGATTTTTGTGCATAACATGGACAAGTTCGGAGGTGATTCGATACCGTTCGGGTATGGTTCTAGACGATTCTGGAGTCAAGTTCAACTGACTTGAGCATGAGGAAGATGATGGTACGGTCGGAGTTTGGATTAGATGGCTCGAAAGGGATATTTCTTGGGGACGAACATGGCTAGACGGTGCCATATATATGAGGGGTATTTCTGGAGAAGTTCACTGATTTTTGTGCATAACATGGACAAGTTCGGAGGTGATTCGATACCGTTCGGGTATGGTTCTAGACGATTCTGGATTCAAGTTCAACTGACTTGAGCACGAGGAAGATGATGGTACGGTCGGAGTTTGGATTAGATGGCTCGAGAGGGGTCTTTCTTGGGGACGAACATGGCTAGACGGTGCCATATATATGAGGGGTCTTTCTCGAGAAGTT
The DNA here is from genome assembly GCA_027886185.1 of Rheum nobile. NCBI lineage: Eukaryota > Viridiplantae > Streptophyta > Magnoliopsida > Caryophyllales > Polygonaceae > Rheum > Rheum nobile. The sequence goes on from WOAB01000642.1 coordinate 680,425, forward strand.
CACTGATTTTTGTGCATAACATGGATAAGTTCGGAGGTGATTCGATACCGTTCGGATATGGTTCTAGACGATTCTGGAGTCAAGTTCAACAGACTTGAGCACGAGGAAGATGATGGTACGGTCGGAGTTTGGATTAGATAGCTCGAGAGGGGTCTTTCTTGGGGACGAACATGGCTAGACGGTGCCATATATATGATGAGAAGGAACGAGCACAAGTTCTTCAACTCACAAAGATTCACGCAACCGCTTTGCGAGAGCGTGAGTCACATTTAGTGACAAACAGTCACGCACTCGCGTTGCGGGTGCGTGATTCTTTGTGATTTTTGACCTCCATCGGATACCCGTTCAGTCTGTCTCGCTCCCGCTTCGCGTATCCATGCATCTGGTCCCGCTCCCGCTTTCTATACGCGTGGACAGTTGAGCTTATTTAGTGAAAAAATTTGAGCGTAGCTAGCACATCCCTAAAAAAACAAAAAAAAAGTTTATTAATGTACTTTTGAGGTTGTTGTAAGGATGAAGATTCAGAATTATTTCAGAAACATCTAAAAAATTATCTGGTAATGAAGCTTTTACTAATATTCTTCTTCTTTTTTTGTTCTTGATTAGAGGAATGGAACTAGATCAAGTGAATGTTGGTAGCTTTTACTAATATGCTTTTCTTTTTTTTATATGAAAAGATCTCAAGGTTCCAAAACAACGAAATCTGGAACCTCGAAAGGCCGAAGAAATCGGCGTCGGAACAACAATCTCCAATCATACCTAAAAACAAACCTGCAACAGTAACAAGTGAATCACATAGGTCATCAGGAAATTGATAAAGCGGAGGTGTCAATTGGTCGGGCCTGGCAAGGGAATCTTCGTTGGATTTTCTCGATGGGTGTGTTCTGAGCTACTCGCAATCGCATTATGTGTCATCTTGGACGATCTGATTTGGTCCAAAGGAAAGTCGTTTCGGCAGATGAAGTCACGAACAGAGGCAAGACCGCAGGAAGAGAGATGGAGACGAGCACGTACCACGTCCCCCGATGGCCTCACCGGAAACAAAACAAACCCAGAAGGCTTCGGATCCATGCCGGTCAGGGCATACATAGGGTACCAATGGAGATCTTCCTCGCTAGCAAACCCAGGATGAAGGAGACAGGGGGAGGTCGCCCACCACGCCGGCCACCAATGCAGAAACCCCATAAACTTCATGAGAGGAGATCTCGGATTCACGGGTAAGGGAAGATCTGGGGTGAGGCTGTCTAGCGAACAGTTCGAAGCCGGTAAGAAGAGATTGGGATCAACACGCTTCCTGGGTTTTATCTCAGTCTTAGAGGGGGCACGTCGGATCTGAACTAGGATGGTTCCAAGGGGTTGATTTTGAAACAGAAGAGCAAGAGAAAGGAGGTGAGCAGGGTCGGTTGTCATGGCCAAGACGAAGGGTTGAAGGGGCGGCGGTTTGAGGGTTAAGGTTTTTTGTGTCATGCTACGGAGAGCGTTTTGCCAGATTCATTTTTCATGGGTTCGGATTGCTTTTACTAATATTCTAATAAGACTGGCACTAATCAAATAGTAATGATTGACTAAATATGTTTTTTATTGTTTTGAACAACGTCAACACTGACTTCTCACCAAATGAATATCTTGTATGACTATTTTTATCATTTGTCACACTCTTATACGTATACATTTATAAAATTATCCTTATTTTATTTCATTGGAAAAAAAAATCGTTAGTGTTCCTTGGCTAAGTTCTGGTGCTGCTGTTCTAAGTTTATAGGATTTTCGTTTGGTGTCCCCTTACTTTAACCTAATTCTTTTTCTGCCTAAAATTGTTAAATCGTGTTAACTCCATTAAAAATAGTTGACAAAATCTGTTTTGGACCACTGCAACCGCACTCCCTATCAACTCTATGTTTACATTTCAATTCGGTGTTTTATTAGATCACTTCCACGAATTTAAGAAAATAATTGTTGGAATTTAGATGTTTTAAGCAGAATGAATTTTGTAAAACAGTTTTTTAACATCTAACTTAGGATCTTATGCATAAACTTGATACGAATCACATAGGAAAGAGTAATACACATTTTGATGCAAAACTTGTTTCCGAAATTACCCTGGAGAATAGAGTCTCAAGTGTGACTCCTCTATTTGATCCACACGAGCACGGTACTAGATTGTCTTGCATTCGTCTGCTAAAACAAATGAACGAGAACAAAAACAAACTCAACCAAAATTGGAGTACGACCGTAACTCCACCAAAATTGGAGTACGGCCGTGAGTGGTGGAGTTACGGCCGTGAGTATATATATATTTTTTTGGTCTTGATCGCCTGGTTCGATCAGACAGAGTCGCTCTACCTCTAGGCCGAGGTACTGCAGGAATCGAAATCGAGACCTCTGAATAGAACGCTTAAGGGAGCCTAGTGTCAAACCACTAGACCAACTGAAAATATATGTTGTGGTGTTGATTGTAATACTTAATCACATGTACACACATTTCATATATAAGAATTGGATTATCCTTTTTAATATTATCTTATAATATATTAGGAAAATATAAATATATATTATCTTATCTTATATCATATATGCTATAAGATAATTCTCTTTTTAACTAGAAAGAGATATTTATGATTGATACAATATATTTCCAAAAGATATATTTTCTTATATCGTCAAGTAAATAGATAACTCTTTATTATTACTGGCCGAAATTCCCTAGTCTCACTATGGGCCTCGAGTTGCTTTGATCTAGCTGAATTACTCTATTGTGTGTGACCTTATAGGACCCGGATGTAATAGTAATGAGCCAAATCCAATTTATCTCATAAGTCATAGTTGGTTTCTAGCAAAGTACTAAGACTACCTAAAATATCCGGATTATAAATCTCCATTATTAATCATATTCTATCATTAGTAATTGTCATCTTAATTAAATGACATATATTCCTTCAACAACTCCCTTACTTAATTAGTTGTTACTACTGGTGGAATTAGATGTGAATATAATATTGATTTATTAACTTTGGGAAGTTTAGTGGATATAAGATCAAATGCATGTGCTGCAGACACCAATGTACTAGTGTCTATCATTAGTAATTGGCATCTTGATTAAATTTGGGTCTGACTATTTGCATCTGCAGTGGTGCTGCTACTGCAGATACCACTGCAGGTGCTGTTGATTTCAACGGTGATAGTCACCGTTGAAATCAATATTTTTTTTAAAAATGAATGATGATAGTCACCGTTCCTTTATTATTATTATTTTAAAATTTTAAAATGTAATGGTATTTAAAAAAAGTAGAACGGTGTTTTTCGCCGTTCCATAATTTTAAAAAAAATTCAGCACTTCGTGTGCCAGTAGTACCCCGGTCTGGACGTAGAGCGGCTCTGTCCGATCGAACCAGACGATCAAGACCCAAAAAAAATCACAGCACGCCTGCAGGCATAGGGGAATGGGTTGGGTCAGCTAGGAACGCGATTTGACTCTGTGAATTAAGATTAGCATATATAGGAAATGATAGGGAGAAGTATGTATGAAATTGTAAAAATGTCATATAGCATATTTATGGGCAATTTTGTCTTATTTATTTTGAGTGTGTTAAATTTAAATTTTGAGTGTGTTAAATTTAAATTTCGAGTGTGTTATTTCCTAAAAGATCGAACTAATTCTGAAATTAAATTTTTATGGATTTACTTGGGTCTGGCCAAGGATACGGGCAGTACAGGGAAGGCTATCCTCTAACGTACGGGACAAGTTTTGGACAAGGGTATGAGGGGCCGTACGGGAAAGGAAATGAGGGGAACAATTGGATATCTTTTGTATAATTTATATTTAAAAAAACGTTTATTCAAATGTATGAATTTTCTTATATTTTTCAAATATTCGCATAAACACTCATAAAAATAATACCCCAAAAGAATAATACCACTTAATTTATATTTAACAATTTTAATTTAAAAAAAAAAATTAACGGCTTCAAGCCGTTGCTTTTAAAAAAAATATTTATACTAATTTAAAAAATGGAAAAAAGGAGAAACAAAAAGTGTAACGGTGATAGTCACCGTTGTTAAATTAAAATTAAGCAACGGTGATAGTCACCGTTGTTAAATTAAAAAAAATAAAAAATTAAGCAACGGTGATAGTCACCGTTGAAATCAATTATTTGCACAATTTTCAAGGCGATGGAAGTAGTAATCTCCATATTTGATACTTAGCAGTCTTCAATTAGAAAATTTTCATGAAATTTGATACAAATTAAAAAAAGAATTAATAAATTTGATTTTGAGTAATTAAATTATAGCCTGAGACATATACTTGTCGTTTTTTTGTACTAAGATGGGCAAATTTATAATGTTTGATTAGGAATTCTGTTTATTATGTTGCCACTGAAGTTCTGGAAGAAAACCTCTTCTTGCCATGGTAATGAATTATAAATTGGCTTTTCACACTAGGACATAATCGCCATAACACATATAAAATGTATTACAAATTAGAATGAGATGTGATGATTTTTTATTGGTCGAAGAATAAGATGTGATGATTATCCAATTAATAGTATAAATCTAATTTGCCTACAAGTGGCCCAGCAGAGGTCAAAACGAAGAAAAATCCAGCTCGTGTTCCCACTAATTAAACACTTAACAAAATATGTATACGTTTCTTCTGACCGAAAATAATATTTGCGCACGTTTTATGCTTATTCTTCCTTTAAAACGTACTACGGTTAGCATTGTATGCTTCCATTATGAATGTCATTTCAAACGCCGTCTAAGTAAGGATTTATTTGATAATTTATCTTTATTATTTATACCTACTTATTTCAAGCTTTTTATATTTTTTATATTATTCAAAATTCAAAATTATTTTTTAACAAAAAATATTATGGCATGTTCGGTTCAAAATGGGTTGAAGTGGAAGTGGGCACTTCAACTCCATTTTCCCTCATGTTAAGGGGTAGCATTAAGCAAATTGCTTAAACTTCAACCAACTTCAACTCTTCCTTCCTACCAACCGAACGCACCCTAAGTAAAAAACATTTATTTAAAATATATTATAAGTAAAAAATGAATATTTTTTAAAAATATTAAATTAAAAATGGTCTTTTTAATTCAGAATTATATTGGAAAAATATACCTTCCCAAGCAAACCGAGTATGAGAAAAGTAAAATACAAAAGATCACACATAAAAAGAAACACAAATCAACATGACAAACTTTAAAGGCTCGGAGACGGGCGAATAAGATTTAACACGGGTGGAGTATATGGGTCTGTTCGGCAGGTGGTAAGGAGGGTTGGAAGTGAGTTGAAGTTGCAAATTCATCTCGCTTCAGCTTCTCAATGACGTGTTCGGCTGTTTTCAGGCGAGGGGTTGAAAGAGCGAGTTGAAGCAGTAAGGGAGTGGAAGATTATGGATTTGCTTAATCTAGGGGGGGGGGGGGGGTAGGGTAAGCAGTAAGGAGGGAGTTGAAGTGAGGAAGATTACACAAATTGTCCCCAAAAATTGTACGTTTGTCATTCTCCATCACTACCATCAGTTGCAAGAGATATACTAGAATATTTTGCAAAGTCGAGCTCCTAGGTGCGTATACTTCCTCCTCTCTTTCATCTTCATTGTTCTTCTCAAACGCCATTTTTGCTCATTTTATCACTTGATTTGAGGCGTCATCTAATCTAGGTATGCATATATATTTGATTTGGGTCAAATTTTTGGTCCAATTTGGGTCGAATTAGGTTGATTTGGGGTCCAATTACTAGTCTGTTGCTTTAATTTTTGTGGATTGGATCAGATCGAGGTCGAAGTGAGGAAGATTACACAAATTGTCCCCAAAAATTGTACGTTTGTCATTCTCCATCACTACCATCAGTTGCAAGAGATATACTAGAATATTTTGCAAAGTCGAGCTCCTAGGTGCGTATACTTCCTCCTCTCTTTCATCTTCATTGTTCTTCTCAAACGCCATTTTTGCTCATTTTATCACTTGATTTGAGGCGTCGTCTAATCTAGGTATGCATATATATTTGATTTGGGTCAAATTTTTGGTCCAATTTGGGTCGAATTAGGTTGATTTGGGGTCCAATTACTAGTCTGTTGCTTTAATTTTTGTGGATTGGATCAGATCGAGGTCGAATTTGTGAATTGATTTGACGATTCAGAGTACGATTGTGTTGATTTGGGTCCGATTAGTATTATTTGGCTGAATTTATGGTGGACTAGTGTCGATTAATCATAAAGATTGAAAGTTTTGGCTCAATTGGCCATAAACTTTCTTCCTTACCGCCTGCTGAATAGACTTAGGTGCTTCCTAAGATTGAAAACCCTCAATTTTTATCACTTGGTAGATTTAGGGTTTATTCATTCAACCTATTCGATGAAAAGTCTGACTGAATTTGACAGAGGAGGAGAAGTGTAGTTGATAGTGGAGGGTTTGTTTTTGTAGATAAATTCACATAATAGTGAATGTTGGATACAAATGGACTGATGAATTGGATTGCAAGAGCTCTTAATCATCAATTTTGAATAGCTTCAAGGGTTAATCATCATTTTTGTGGTTCATGAAATTGTGTTCTTGTTGCTGCTTATGGGGTTTGTAGTTGATGTCATGTAGGTTGAGTTTGAGGTTTGATGAGTTTGGAGGACCTCTAGTGATGCAAATTGAATCTCTTGATACAGTCGATGGCATTCCTCCTTTGTGACATATTTCCAGAAGTAGTATACTTGAAAATGTCTTGAAATGACTGTTTATTTGTATGTCTACATACCCATTATTACAAGATATGAGAGATTGAAAAAATATCAAAAGACAGCCTTTTAGCTCAAATGGGAGAGCAATGTGCTGATGCACATAGATGTGGGTTCGAATCCCACATAGGCTTCACAGTTTGTTTTAATATTATAGTTCAATTTATTGGGAAAATGAATAAAATTGTTGAACTTAATACATGAATAACTTGTGTATATAATTTTTTCAATATCATTAATATGCATTGTTCAATTTAATAGATTAAATAATATTTTAAATATATAATTTAGTTTATAAAATTAAATAAGTGAATTTTGTATGAGCAAAATGAAAATAATAACACATTTAACAATTAATCTACAATTCACTATAAAATTTATACTCATACCCTTTTTGGTCATTTAACACCCAAAGTTTTATAACTTCAACTTCCATAAGTTTATTTACCGAACACCCCATTTCATACTTCAACTACTAACTTCAACTTCAACTCCTACTTCCACTTCAGCTCTTACTTCCACTTCAACTCATGCTTCCATTTCAGCTCACTTCAACTCACTTCAGCTTCATGTTTACCGAACAAGCCCTATATAAAACCATACCAAACCGCACTTGAAAAAATAAGGTTATTATGATTACCGATTGGAATCTATCTATCTATCTATCTATCTATTACTATATATTAAAGCTCTCCCTTTTTCGAGCTAGCAGAACGATTCTGGATCCACCATTCTTATGTGTTATTTTCTTATTCGCTCTTTTTTTTATTTACATAATTTTAATTCACTTTATATATAAAACTTAACAAATTATAAAATTATCTTTACAAATCTTAACAAATTACAAAATGCCAATCTTAACAAATCATTCTTACGTGTCATTTTCTTATTCGCTCTTTTTTTATTTACATAATTTTAATTCACTTTATATACAAAAACTTAACAAATTATAAAATTATATGTACAAATCTTAACAAATTACAAAATACCAATCTTAACAAATTATAAAATACCAATTCCTACATAACTCAAACTTTATATTATATAACGTATAAAAAAATTCTACGATAATATTATAGCTCATACTATGCTATACAATATAGGTTTAACTAATACCTATATTAGTATAGGTCTGAATTTATAATATATTGTTTAATAATTATGAGACTATGAATCATTTTCAATCCTCTAGAAATATTCCATGAGAGTGTTTTTAGGAGGTTGTTGATGCTATATTTTTTAGTTTTTTTTCATTCTTTCATTTATTATGAACATAACTAAAATATCAAATATTAAATTAAGCTACACAAACAATTTGACTTGACTAATATATTTATCGTTAAGATATCAAAATCAGATAAAGCTAAAAAAAACATTAATCAATAACATAGATTATGCTTAAGTGGTAGACTGAAACTAATAACATTTTTCTGAAAATGGTAGATTGAGATTGAACATAATTCTGGGCTCACATAAATGAGGTGTTAATTTGTAGTTAATTATTTATTTTATTTTATATTATTTTCAAATTAATTAGCTCTAAATTTTAAAATCTTATCAAATCTTCAACAAAATCTCATCAAAGTAACTTCTTTTTACAATAACTTCTAACGTAATTTTCTACTTGAAATGTGATACTTATATTTTTGTTAATGCATCAATAATATTAACGAATATTTAAAATCATAAAAAATTCATTTAGTTAATTAACATAAAATATAAAGTATTATCTAAGATTAGGTTACTCAACCCAAGATATTGAGATAGCATATCTTCTAATATTTTTTTGGTAAATATCACAAATTAGTGATAAACTATTAAGCCAATTAAATAAAACCACGTAAGTTAATTAGTATATTGAAATAACAATAAGATTGGTAAACGCTTTAGATTACATATCTTTTTAATAAATTTTTTTTATTTACAATGCATTCACACTTTAGAAATTAAATAAACACACATAAATCTTATAGTAACAAAATCTTTAATCGATAAATATCACATTTTTAAGATTTAAATACAAATTATTTATGAACTTGAAATAATTAATGATGAATAAAAAAAATTATGCATAAAAATATAAATAAAATATTTAAAATAAAGTGAATTAGGCTTTATTTGATTATCCAGTTAAGTTAATTTAATATATTAAGAATTGACAATAGATATAACTCCCAAACATATATATACATTTAATAATAAAACAATGATTAAACTAATATGATTTTATTTTCAATAATATGATCTCAATGTCTAAAGTCTGAATCGTATTATAAATAGTAAAAAAACTAACAAAGGTAATATTCTATCAACAAACTAAATAAGTTTAAACAAAATATAGATCTAAACATATCATCAATAAGATATTGTTGAAAGATTGACAAATAGTATCTTACTAACCTATTAAATTGAAGAAAAAATAGTACATTCCATTTCATATTTCAATTTCGGGTACTACTTCATTGTGCTTGAGAATTGGTGAAGTAACATGTACAATCATTATTTTTTTGGTATATTTAGAGTGGTTTTTTTCTCTTTAATGTTTATATATATAAATTCATCAACTTCCTTTCTATTGATATGTATATGTTTCAAAAAAATATAATATAATTACATGTCAATCTCATTTTTCGTATATATGATATTTCTTAATCACATAGTCATTGATTTCTAATGATGGGTGGGGTTAGGGTACGTTGAAGTTTAGAACCCTCAGAACTTCAACGTACCCTAACCCCACCCATCAGCTTCCCTTCGCCGCCTCCTCCAACCAGTCGATCCCCTTCACCCCATTTCTCTAAGCTGCTCACCGCCCTCTTCACCCCAACCATTTCTCTTGTCGAGACACCCCAATCGAAGTTGTTCACCGCAGACGACCTCGGAGGCCATCTGTGCCGGCAACCTCGGAGGGCTTCTGCTCCTCAATTTTAGTCCCTCTGGTGCGACTACCCGGGCTTCCACCTCACCTGCTACAACCGCACCCCGCAGCCGATCATCGTTGTCGCTTCCTCCGACGACTAATCGAGTACGTCAACCAGCTTATATGGATCTCTGATCCGGACATGTAACATCGGATGTTGACCCTAGACTTCGCAAACTCCCCGTTTTCCAGCTAGATTTTTCCTTTTGTCTTCTGCATATCATTTTGTCTTCTAGTTCTTTGCATATGTTTAAGAGCAAACTGAAGCACTTTTTTAAAATCTCCAGAAATGATTTTGGTTGATTGGAACAGATGCAGGGTAATTTGAGCAGAAGAATGCAGATGCTAGATTTTTCCTTTTGTCTTATGCATATTCTTGTGTGCCCTCCTCTGCCTACCTCGATAGGTCGTCGATGCTTCTCGATGTTCATATTTGTTTGGTACTTCCCTTATTCTAATGTCCTTGCAATATCGTGAAGCATTGAATTTTAAAACCTTATATTCCTTCATACTGCAGAACCAGAAATGAAGGATCCAAAGTTTGCTTATGCGGTTGTTGGACCTACAGGTACTAGAACTGTCCAAGCTTGTCAACTCTATGTTTATATATACATTGAAGAATATATGATATATATACATTGGATTTTCGAGTGAATTTGCTCACTTGGTACAACTTGAAAGCCACAAAAATAGGAGAGAAGGGTGGTTAGTTCATTTGTGGATGTAATGGGTGATGATCCACCAAGCTTAGCAGAGAAGAGAAATTCAAGACTTGTATAGTATTGCGCCCAGAAAAGAAATTCAAGATCTCCAATCTGAATACTTCAACCGAGTACATGTGCCGGGTTTCTTTGTTCAACTGGACCCAAGTCTTTGGCACTTGGGAAGCAAAATGGCTCACACCATCAAATTCTGACAAAAATCATCAAGCAAATAATTATGTCATGACATCAGCAATGACAACGACGTGATGTAACCTCATGCAACAAGTCTCCCTCTTGAGGTGTGTCTTGTCTCATTGTTCAACCTGGAGCAATGATATGCCATCCATTTAATGTCAATATTTGTCTAATGTGCTTTGGGCAACAAAGAAAAATAACTTGGTCTAGCTAAAAAGTGTACCATTTGAACTAGGATTGCAAATATTGTCACTCAAAAGTTGTCCATTGATCTTTACAATAGCTAGAATTGCTTTCACTCAAAAGTTGTCTCGAATCCGAACTTGCAATCGCGACAGACGACGTCTCACGTCTGGGTGATCGGTTAGGGTTTCGACAGAGAGAGATTGGGGTAAGAACGGAGTCTGCGCTGGAGCGGGGGTTTCGTCCATCAGTGACGACGAGGGAGATGGTCGCCATGGGAACCTAAAACTCGTGACCGTCAAGCAACAACGGACCTTTAAAGGATACTGAATATGTGGATTCAGAGACCAATTGCTCGCTCAGGCCGACTTGGGAGACTTGATATCTCGAGAGGGCTTCGCCTCCAATTCATTGGAAGGGTTTGGGTATAAATGTGGTCTGATAAAATGAATATTGCTTTGACATTTAAAACCGACTAACATTTAAAACTTCATTTTCGTAAATTTTGTTACATAACAGAGCATTATGTACTGTGTCAGGCCACATTTATACGAAGTCAGGTCACATGTATATTAAGTCAGGTCAATGGTCTTTTATTTCATAGAATTTCAAATGTTAGTCAATTTCAAATTTCAGAGCAATATTCACTTTGTCAGGCCACACTTATACGAAGTCAAGTCACATGTATACTATGTCAGGTCAATGCTTTTTTATTTCACATAATTTTAAATGTTAGTCAATTTCAAATTTCAGCATAAAAGATCAACATGGAGTTTCCTCTCTAAGGAACTGTCTTAACTGAACCAAACACTTGTGGAAATGTCATGGAGTTTCTTAAAAAGTATCTGAGTAATGCAAAATAAGGGGAGAAAGAGAGTAAACAACAAAAGAAGATGATGTGAGGCTTTGTATCATATGGTTGTGGACCTGTGGTGGGATCCTAAAAATTCTAACTTGTCTAGATATACATTTTCATTTTCCTTACCTGTTTTTTTTCAGAGCATTTTAGGTTGCATATTTCATAAAAAGTAAAAGCTAAATTTCATAGTATTATGTACTTTATTAGGCCACATTTATATGAAGTCAGGTCAATGCTCTGTTATATCACAAAATTTTAAATGTTGGCCGATTTCATATTTCAGAGCAATATTTACTTTATCAGGCCATATTTGTACGTAGTCAGGTCATTACTCTGTTAAATTAACTTTAAATTTTAAACTAATTTTCCTTATATTTACAATAGTCCTATGTATATTTATAAATGGAAAGAAATAATTTTATGTTAAAAATCATATAATTTTACAATTATAAAACCTTGCTAAATTTGAGAGGTTTCCGTGAGGTATGATATAACTCAATGGCTCTATGACTGAAGGTTAAAGCAATAAGAGAATCAAAAGATATTAATATGGCTGGAGCTAATATGAAAAATGGTTGAATATGGTGATATAAATGAAAAAAAAAACTAAGAAAACAACATAGTCTAAACTATATACAAAATATTATCACAATTTTACTATGGGTAAAACTATGTTTAGCTATGAACTAAGACCCTAAGATTGAAAGAATGGCAGACTCCTGGTAATAGTAATCGCATGAGGTTTAGAGCGCGGAGTGTGTTTCACTCTTCTTGACATGACTGCGTATACATGTGACCTGACCTTGTATAAATGTGCCCTGACAAAGTACATAATACTTTGTTACATAATAGAGCATTATGTGTTTTATCAGGCCACATTTGTACGAAGTCAGGCCACATTTACACAAAGTCAGGTCAATGCTTTGTTATATCACAAAATTTCATATTTGTACGTAGTCAGGTCATTACTCTGTTATATTAACTTTAAATATGAAACACTTAAATTTGTATTTATTAGTTGTGATTCTCGTTGATACGATAACAACTACTAATTACACTTAACAAGATAAATTCTACTTAATAAGATAAATTCTAATTACGCTCCAATGTTAGCCGACTCATTTTATATAGAAGAGCTCGTCAACCGTCAATGTCTTTGATAGAGCCTGCAAACATGGTTGAGTTTTGACATTTAGATCAATACATTCATATTGGAATGGAAACATTTGTACGAAGTCAGGTCAATGCTCGATCGGTTATAGCTCGTCAACCGTCAATGTACTTTATCAGACCACATTTGTACAAAGTCAAGCCACATTTGTACGAAGTCAGGTCAATGCTCGATCTGTTATAGCTCGTCAACCGTCAATGTACTTTATTAGGCCACATTTGTACAAAGTCAAGCCACATTTGTACGAAGTCAGTTCAATGCTCGATCTGTTATAGCTCGTCAACCGTCAATGTACTTTATCAGGCCACATTTGTACAAAGTCAAGCCACATTTGTACGAAGTCAGGTCAATGCTCGATCTGTTATAGCTCGTTAACCTCTCATACATATGATAAGGAAATATTAGTAGACTATGATTAAAGCATAACGAATTGACATGAAAGAAGATAAGATCTTAAGAAACAAATTACGCACCTTGCAACAAGCTAATCCTTACAAAAGTTGATGGATTCGATAACTACTTTTCAACATATTTCTCATATGAGTGAGGAACACTAGTGTTAACCAATGTTTTGAATCGATTTAGAATAGATTTCTCCTTCCCCTTCAAAATTCTTGTGTATTAATTAGCATCTGATGCCTCCATTGTTTTTGTTTGGATCATATTTTTTAAGTAGCAGTAAAGAATGATGGAAGGATGGTTGTAGGAGTTTATTACGGTCCACATCTCTTCCGAGTACTTGTGATCTTAATGAAAATCCGGAAATCCACATCAAGCATGAAGTGCTTGGCACTGCACAGTCCACTCTCTCCCGCACCTCCGCCACCGCTCCCTCCACATCAAGCAGTAAAGAATGTGATTCGATGTCGTTCGGAGGTGATTTCAAATGATTCAAGAGTCGGGTTTAAGTAACTTGAGCATGACGAAGACGATGGTGTGGTCAGATTTTGAATTTAATGAATCGAGAGGTGTTTTTCTTGGGGTCAAACAAGGCTTGGTGGTGATGTATATAGGCGATGAACAAGGTACTTTAAAACTTCAGAACATTATGTACTTTATCAGACCACATGTGTACGAAGTTAGGCCATATTTATACGAAGTCAGGTCAATGCTCTGTTATATCACAAAATCTCAAATGTAAGCCGATTTTAAATTTCAGAACAATAGTGACTTTATCAGGCCATATTTATACAAAGTCAGACCACAATTAGACGAAGTCAGATCAATGCTCTGTTATATCACAAAATTTCAAATGTTAGCCGAATTCAAATTTCAGAGTAATATTCATTTATCAGGTCATATTTATACGTAGTCAGGTAATTATTCTGTTATACTAAATTTTAAATTTGAAACAAACGTTGATTGGTTCCGTAATACAAATTTTAAATGTATCTTTGCACAATCATGGGTCTATAAGTATGAGCTTATATTTAGATAGGTTCACTACTTAGTTGCTCTGATTTTCACATGACAACTTTGTTAATGTAAAGGTAATGGAATTACGTACCACACACTCCTTTTGCTAAAAGTTGCCATTATTTTGTTGATCCTTGTGTTTCACTTTCTTAATAAACAAATTAAGTGTTTAATTAACTCAAGAAAAGTGGAACATAAGAATATAAATGATTATCTCAGCAATCATCTCCTGGCAAAATTATTGTAGAAATGCACATTAGAGTTTCTTATTTGGCTGGAATAAGTGGGAATTTTGGAGTTGCATCCTTAAATACACTTCTCAACACTAGAATATGATGTTTTTCAGATATAAATCATTTTCGGGGTCTGGGCTATTAAGCATAAACACAAAACGTAGTGGTTAATTTCCCTATTATGAAATTATTGTAACTAATTGATAAACTGGATTCATAAATTTGAATTAACATCAGCCTCTATAGTCTTTACTTTAAATCTATTTTACACTAGCATCAGTTTGATGTGTAGTGCTTTTGATATGGTGTATCCGTATCACTTGTATGATGAACCTATGTATGCATAAAGAAGCACTGCTTTTACACAAACAGAATACACAGTTTGATATCCAACTTCATTGTGCTACAGAAATTTTGAAAAAGATTATGCTGTAAAAAAAGGCAAATCACATGCATTGGTCTTTTTTACACATCGAAAATAATTATCTGGCAAAACAAAACAGATGCAAAAGATCGAAAATAGTTGATTTGGGATATAGAGATTGCAACATAAACACAACCTTGCAATACGGAATTTTCACACCAAAGAAGGAGACAGTTTATTGATTCATTGTTTATGTCTATATATCTTCGAACTGATTGCTAGTGTGATAGTGCAAACTATAAAAAATCTAGAAGTATGTGGACATTTCATCGAACACATAGAGGGCAATGGGGACAGCAGGGATTCTGGCACTCACCCTTGTTCTGATGGCAGCAATGTGGACGGGGTCCTCGGCGCAGACATCCTCGAGCTGCAACAACGTGCTGATAAGCATGTCGCCGTGCTTGAACTACATAACGGGGATGAGGAACACGAAGACGGCCACGAGCCCGCCGCTGGCGAAACCCAAAAGTTCAAGTCGGTCTTGCTCGCGTCGTCCCCCGCCGCGTGCCCGATGTCAGTCGCGAACCCGATGAGGAACACGAAGACGGCCACGAGCCCGACGCCGGCGAAACCCCTGTACTTCAAGAGGTCACCGCGTGCATCTCTAGCCCTCGCTCCGCCTCCTTCGTCGTCGGCACCGTCCGCGGTCGGAAGAGCGGCGGTTGGAAGGGAGCACAGCGACGGCGGTGGTCGGAAGAAATGGCTGCCTTCGGGGAAGACGGAAGCAGAGGAGACGAGCAAGGGTTTAGGATTTGGGATTGATTAGGGTTAATATTTGAGATTGATTAATATGATTAAGATTTTTTTTACCTTTTCTTTTCAAAAGTTTTAATAATTTATCTGATTTTTCTATTTAAAATAAAAGTTAAATTTTACCCTTAACAATAGCAAAACTATCAAAAAAAGTACAAAAAATTGGTACTTTTGCAATACTTTTCAAAAGATGGATTTTTTGCAGGTTGCCTTTGAAAATATGATATTCTTGCTAATACGCCTTAATATAATCTTAATAATTTACTCGTGCATGACACGAGGGTTTAAACTAGTATAAAATAAATATAATATCCAATTGATCAGTTGGGTTGGAACTTGGAACCGAGTATATGAAACGATTTTTGACGGGTGTTGTGTAAAGGTTTTTTTGTGGTTCTCTTCTTTGGTTTTCAACTGTGAGGTCACTTTTAGATTCATTCAATTCCAATAATTAGAATTTTGTTTTGGAGTGAACTATAAAAAGAATGATCATTTTCAATATCAAAACAAATGGAATAAGTTATAAGTTTCCCTATTAAGTGAGTTAGTTAACACGTGTATGGCACGTGTAGTCTTGTAATTTTGTAATTATGTGCTTTCTGTTATTGTGCGCGTGGAGAGCGTGAATTGTAACATAATAAGAGGAAAGGGAGAATAAAATTGGGATATCGAAAAATCATTGTAATTTCTTCTCAAAAATCTCTCTAATGAAAACACTTCTTCTTGTTGCTCGGATTCTTTTCGTCATTCTGGAATCCCGCACTTGAAGGTAGGATTTGTTGTTTCTTGAACATCAAATTTTGTTATCTTCTTTGGTTCAATTCAATTCTCAGAAAATCCTTAACATCATGATGAATTTCATGTTCAGATTACACTCCCAACTACTTCTTTACATTCTATTCATAAACTGGGCGTTCAAGATGTTCGTCAGAGGAGTCTGGCGTAGTCGAGTTCGTAATTGCACTGCTGATGTCACAAATCACTATTTATTTCGTGATTAATGCATTATTATATGTGGGTGCTTGTTTTAGTTGTTTGTTTAGGTGAGAGTGGTATATCTATATCTATATATAATGTAAAATGTAATCCTAGGTCATTAATGACCATCTCATTTATTATAAGTTTGAAATATTTACAAAATTACACAAAAAATAAACATCTATATATTTATATATAAACATATATACTAAAGTAACATTTCTCCCAATAAGTTTTGTATAATTTGATTTAATTTACATGAATTTGTTATTACAAATTGGAAATATATTTATAAATTACAAATTTATAATGTACTTTAAGTGAGATTGACTCACATATAAATCTAGTATATTGCAAAACAATGAATATACATGCCATCAATTTTAATTATTTTAATTATAATGTGAATATTATTGAATAATCACTTCTCAATCACCCTTAAAAAATAAAATAATGAAATTATAACGTTCAAGATAGCCAATATTTTATAATAACCGCAGTTACTGTTAGTAAAAGTATGAAATAAAAAACGTGTTGAAGTACACAATGAATAACATGCATATAAACATGCAATAATTAAAGGAATTAAATACCACAATATTGTATACTACCAACATTTATTTAAATTTGAGAAACATCCCATTCATGAAACAATTGATAATTAAGTTGTAAAAAAATGATAAATTTTAATGCCCATAAAGTTTTTTAGTACAAGTATTGATAAATATATTAACCTTTTAGTATAGTTCTTATATTATTTAAGGCTTATTTTATATTTTCTTATGTTCTAAGTCAAGTGTTATTTTTAAAATATTTATATAAAATTTACTGTTAGCATAAAAAGTATAATTGTACATATGATTGATTATTTTTTGTTTACATGATGTTTTTTCTATTTATAATTGAAAATACATTAAAAATATATTAATGTTATTTAAAGGCACTAACATTAATATGTTTAATATTGTAAATTTTGTTTTCAAATGGAAAAAATAACTTTAAATAATACCAACTATCGCCTATAAACAAAAAAAAATACAAACTTAAAAAATTATAAAAACGTATCCGAACTATGTCAATATAACCCAAAATGATATGGTCCATTTTTTCGGTGAAATCTCTGGCGGAGATGCTGATGTGGCATCGGAAAACATGAGCCGACAAAGAATTTCACACATCAGCTCATTTATATAATTAAAAATGAAAAATAAAATATCACTTCTTCAGCATTTTTTATATACTGAAGCGCGAACCAAAAATTTGTATTGTTGTAAAACTGATTGCTGAAATATTAGGTTTGTGCTTTAGTAAATGTAAATTGTTGAAGAAGTTCATTCTTTTGATTTTTTTTCTTTTTTATTATATAAATGAGCTGATGTGTGAAAAAAATTGCCAACTCATGTTTTCTGGTGCCACATCAGCATTTACGCCGGAGATTTCACCGGAAAAATGGACCATGCCGTTTTGGGTTAATATTGACATGGTTCGGATACGTTTTTACAACTTTTAAAGGTTGCATTATTTTTGGTTCAAAGGTGATAGTTGATATTATTTAGAGTTATCTTTCCTTTAAAACAAATGTGTTATAAACTTATTTTTAATAATTCAAAAACAAATTAACTAATAAAGAATGACAAAAAAGCCCATTGTATTGTTGTAAAACTGATTGCTCAAATATTAGGTTTGTGCTTTAGTAAATGCAAATTGTTGAAGAAGTTCATTCTTTTGATTTTTTTTTTCCTTTTTATTATATAAATGAGCTGATGTGTGAAAAAAATTGCCAACTCATGTTTTTTGGTGCCACATCAGCATTTTTCGGAGATTTCACCGAAAAAATGGACCATGCCATTTTGGATTAATATTGACATAGTTCGGGTACGTTTTTACAATTTTTAAAGGTTGCATTGTTTTTGGTTCAAAGGTGATAGTTGATATTATTTAAAGTTATCTTTCCTTTAAAACAAATGTGTTATAAATTTATTTTTAATAATTCAAAAACAAATTAACTAATAAAGAATGACAAAAAAAGCCCATAGTATGAAAATAATTCTCATGTGTAAAACATGATTGAAAATGTCTTACCATGTATATGGTGTATCATATACTAAATACTAGACAATAAATTTTTCTCTCAACTCCCCCCCAACCACCCCCCAATTTACCAATATCATCCATTGTAAGTTGTAACACATTTTTTTTAGAATTCCAAACACTTAAGTATTCTTTTCAACTAGTCAATTCTATTGTTCAATGGCCATAATAATTTACTACTGAACTCAAACAACCATACACATTAAAAAATCAACAATTAAGTTCCTACTAATATTTACATATACATAACAAAGTTTCCTTTAATGCATCCACATTCCATATTAGAAGTACCATAAGCCATATAAATAATCACAACCTAGATTGCATATCTTTGTCCACCGTATGGAGGAGCCACGTACAAACATCTTATACACCAATTTGTTACCAGTTTGGTTGATGGAGTTATAAGAAGAAGATGTATCAATCATTTTTTCTTTCCATCTCTTTTTGTCTAATTATTTGCTTTGAATTTAGGGTTTTGCTAGATTGCAAGTGTTTGTAATCTAAAATAATAATTTTGTGCTTTAGATATTATTTATTTATTTGAGGGTTTCATGAGATGAGTTTGTTAGTATAAGGTATTTCAATTTGTTTTGTGATTATGTGCTTTTTCTATTTGAGGGTTTTGTAATGGTGGAGCATTGTAATTTATACATCAAAGATATAGTCATATTATGCATTCTTTCTGTATTGTAAGATAACAAAGAGTTAACGCCACACATAATTTATTTATATAAAAATATAATTATAAAAAGAATTCAATAAAAAAATCTCCCATTCTTAATAGCAATTTTAAGGAGTTGAAAATTTTAATATCACTTCCAGATTTAAGTAGAAAAAAAATACTTCAGAAGAAAACATCTACATCAAAGAGTAAAGAGATTGTAAGTAAAACCCATATTTAGATAAACATTTTATTTTATGTAATTTTATTGACTGAAATTCTCTCTTTTTTAAGCTTTAAAAATTTAACAAAAAAATATCATTGTCTAATAGACGGTGAATCAGTGATATATTTGTAGAAGAATTAACAATACTTTCATATTACAATATCCAATAAATAAGTAAACAAATAGAATAGTTGGAGAATAAAAGACAACATCTATATAAACGACTCTCTTTCAATTCGTTTCATAACAATTGTACAACTGATTTATTACTTTCTTTTGTTACTTTTTCAAATCGCAACTAATAATTTTTTAAAATTTTATCAAAATGTATTAAAAATTATTAAAGCACATATGTAAAATGATAATTATTTTGAAGCATAAACACATGGTTAAAAAGGATGGAGTATAGTTTAAGATATAAGATAACTTCTAATAAATTTAGTTTGTATATGATGTCCTATGTACACACAAAAAAGAAATTGAGTACAAATGACTAAATAATTAATTAGTTTATATAAGAAAAAAAATAAAATTATAATAAATGAATATAATGGGTAAATTCGGTCAACTTTGGCTAAAATAGCTAAAGGACAAATAAAACTAAACAAAATTTTAAGTCTACAAGAATAATTCAATCTTAACGGAAGGACTATTATATCATTTGAATAAGTATATCATAATAAATGAATTATGAGTTCGTAGTTTAACAACATTGGTGAACTTTTAATATGAGAAGATTTCTATTTGATATTAATTTATTTTCCACCAGAAAATGATGCAATATTGCTAAACTGAAAAAAGCATAATAGCTTATATAAATAATTTTTTTTTTTGAGAAAATATAAGCTAGCAAAAATGAAACATATTTTATATTGAAATTTAAAACCGATAATGGAAATTATAAACTTCAAACCAAACTACCTAAGGTATATAGTTTTTTGGAGTTTACAATAAACTACCAAGAATTCAATTTATTTACACGATTTCTATTTCACGCACCGGCAAAATTGCTATTTCACGCACCGGTTCATCCGTGACGTACCAAATGAAACCGCCCGTGACGAACGAAAGCACTCCGCCCGTGACGAACGAAAGCACTCCGTCCGTGACGCACCAACCCAATCCGTGCGTCACGGATGAACATTCTGATCCGCGACACGATTTTGGAATCGCCATAACTTTTGATTCTCTTGTCCAAATGGGCTGAAATTTGGATGAGTTATAGTTGACATCTTGATCTTTAATCTGACGTTGGAATCACTCAATTCGGAGTTACGTAGAAAAAGTTATACTTCTCCAAAGACAGGACAAAGAAATAGAGATCTTTTAAGCGTCAAAGCGAGTAGAGATATCAATCCGTGCGTCACGGATGAACATTCTGATCCGCGACACGATTTTGGAATCACCATAACTTTTGATTCTCTGGTCCAAATGGGCTGAAATTTGGAGGAGTTATAGTTGACATCTTGATCTTTAATCTGACGTTGGAATCACTCAATTCGGAGTTACGTAGAAAAAGTTATACTTCTCCAAAGATAGGACAAAGAAATAGAGATCTTTTAAGCGTCAAAGCGAGTAGAGATACTTCTCCGTTCGTTTCTCAGCTAATGGCGTTCGAACCTTCTTCTACAAGAAAGAGATGAGGTCGTAAGGCGACTTAAATGCTATTGTACTCGCACATTGTAATGCTATTGTGATCCATTATTGCAATGCTATTGTAATCCGACTTAAATGCTATTGTACTCGCCTTGGTGCTTAAGAGATCTCTATTTCTTTGTCCCGTCTTTGGATAAGTATAACGTTTTCTACGTAACTCCGAATTGAGTGATTCCAACGTTATATTAAAGATCAAGATGTCAACTATAACTCCTCCAAATTTCAGCGCGTTTGGACTAGGGAATCAAAAGTACGTTATGGCGATTCCAAAATCGTGTTGCAGATCAGCATGTTCATCTGTGACGGACGAAACATGTTCATCCGTGACAGACGAAACATGTTCATCCGTCACAGATGAAAATGCTTCATCCGTCACGGATGAACATGTTTCGTCCGTCACAAATGAACCAAGGCGTTAAATTAAGTTTCTTTTATTGATGTTAACATCAATAAAGTAACTGTTTATAAACATATTCTGATTATGTTCAGTTTTTAAATTATATGACTTGATAGAGTTTGCATTGTAATTCAAAACAAAGACCTAGATAAACCGGTTTTTGAAAAGAAAAACATTTATTAGAGTCTGTTAATAGTACATAACTACTATATGTCCATGTGTCATGTACATGTTTGGATAAATATATACTATATATTTAACGGTATATCAATTGATAATATAAGATGCTATTGACTAACAAAAAATATTATAATAATTAAATTGTTTTAGCATGCTAAAAAATTAGAGAAGGATTATGTAGTTCAAGTAAATCATATGTTATTAAAGTAAGAATCAGACAATTAAACATAAGTTTCTTTTATAAATATGCATGAGAATGATTTATTCCATAAAGGTAACAAAACTTTAAGTAATATATTCATGAAACAATATAAAATATATTTTATGTATATATATTGCAAAAAAAACTATGTGACACACCGACATTAAATCATATGTTATTAAAGTAAGAATCTATTAGTATAGTGCAATTAATATACACATCGACATTAAAATGAACTATGTTTGGCCAAATTAGAGTCTTGATAATGCTTATAATTTCAATAAGATTGGCCATACATAAAAATAATAGAAAGCTTCTTTCATCTCGATTGTCAAATATTTCTCATTTGTTTTGAAGCAATCATATATATCTCTTCTTTCTAATGGTTTGAGATATCTCTACTCGCCTTGGCGCTTAAGAGATCTCTATTTATTTATCCCATCTTTGGAGAAGTATAACTTTTTCTATGTAACTCCGAATTGAGTGATTCCAACGTCATATTAAAGATCAAGATGTCAACTATAACTCCTCCAAATTTCAGCGCGTTTGGACCAGAGAATCAAAAGTTATAGCGATTCCAAAATCGTGTCACAGATCAGAATGTTCATCCGTGACGCACGGACGGGGTTGGTGCGTCACGGACGGGGTGCTTTCGTTCGTCACGGGCGGAGTTCTTTCGTTCGTCATGGGCGACTTCATTTGGCACGTCACGAACGAATCGGTGCGTGAAATAACAATTTTGCCGGTGCGTGAAATAACAATGGCCTTTATTTATTTATTTTTTGGAGTTTACAATAAACTACTAAGAATTCAATTACTTTTTATTTTATTTTACGTGACTCGGTAATGTTCGTAGGAATCGTAGCCTATTGTACATCTCTCTTAAAATGTCACACAAAATGGTTAGAAAATGGAATTGAACTGAGATAATAATCGAGTACATAAATGTACTTCTTTGCTCCCATTTGTTGAAATTTAATAAGGGTCAATATAAATCGAGAGCATAACACTTTTTGAAAACGACTGTTTTAAATATCCATTCACATTATGCCCCAATAGATTTAAACCAAAACTTTCATTATGTGAAAACGGTTGTTATATATATTTAAATGCAAAACATGAAACTCAATGAAAATGCATGCATTTTAAACTATTATATTAAAAAAGTAAATTTTACACATGAGACCCAAATTATTAGTATAAAAGAACAGGTGTAGTGATATTCACAATCTTTATCCCAATTTTACAAAATCTAAAAGACACTATTATAAATAATATTATCAAAAAAAATAAGAGAATCGTTGTTTTGGATTCACTGGTCGGATGTCGTTAATTCAAATATTTCTTTGTCAATTATAAATTAAGCTATAGTATCATATTAATCACCTAAAATTTGAAGAACATAAAAAGTTACAAACGAAAGTAAATCTCATAATGTTTAGCGTTCGAACTCATACATAATATTTTAAAGAGAAAACAAAACAAAAGCTCCTATGATAAAAATGAAAAATTGAATGTAATTAATAATGTAGAATTATGCAAAGATAACATCTAAATATGTAACATTTAGTTTTTCATTACAAAATATAGACAAACATATATGATTATGACATTATGCTCATTTTTTATTTATCCATACTTTTGTTTAAAATATAAATACTATGAAATATTATTTCATTAACCATTATATATAGGCCCATATGATAAGTATTCAATTGTCAATTCAAGTTGTTATTCTAGTCATTTTTTTTGTTTGAAATATACAAACTATGTCTAATTTGAAAATTTTCATTGAAAAACTAGTACTACTAGGCACTAGCTCATTTTGTAATTAATTCCAATAATTATATACTGGATTATAAAGTTTGAAGTTTAATATATAATAAAACATATCTATCATATGAGGTAGAATGTAAACATAATTTAATATATATATATATAAAGTAAAGATATTTTAGACATAACAATTATATAGAAAAAAGTGTCAAGTAAAATAAATTTAATGTAATTAAATAAAGCCCGTGCTACATACTACTCCCTCTGTCCCAATATATAAGCCCCACTTTGACCGGGTTCAAATGCCGAGGCGAGTTTTGTATCGTTAATATCTCTAATTACATAACCCTAAAAAATATAATTTTTTGATATTATCAAAGTACTCGTTGAGACGAATCAAACAAGACCCCACATGACTATGTTTTTTCATATATATTGGAAGAAATCTTAAAGATTCCCTTCAACTGTGAACAATGTCGGTTGGTCAAATGAGACTTATATTTTGGAACGAAGGGAGTACTAGACTAGTAGTTAGTAAATTTATTTAATCATGACGAAATAGGTCATCATGATCCTCTCTTTTTTATCGGTTGTACTTGAAGTAGCAACAAAGTATATCGATCAAAAATCAAAAAAAAAGCAACAAAGTATAAACCCTTGTTAATTTTACAAGGATACTACCAACGCTCACTTGATCCAGTAATTTGGCAATGGATTTTCGTTAAAAGTAATCTAACTTTTCGTGAGTTAACTGTACTATAATCTGGACGTAGAGTGCGGCAATCTACGAAGATACTATTTCTATCACACATATATAGCCCACAATTAACAAAGGCTTCTCAAACTACAACACCAGACTCATTTTCACCTAACGGTGTGCATCAGAAATTTTCCGATTCTTGGACCGGAGACCGGGCCGGTATGATTCGGTCCGGTTCGGTCTTGGATCGGAATGAACGGTAAACATATTTTTTATATCAATTAAAAATTATTTATTATTTATATTTTATAACTGTTGTTTGTAATGTTGGATAATATATTTTGTTATAAGTTTATTTTTATAATAGAAATTAATTTTTAATAGTGTTATGAGAAATTAATACATAAAAAAATATATATAAAAAAAATAACAATTCATCCGATCCGGATAAAAAATCGGCTGAATTTGGACCAAACTGAACCGGAACCTTAAAAATGATGGACCGTGGACCGGACCGAAATACACCCGGTCCGGTCCGGGACAATTTTGAACAGTCCTATTTTCACCCATAAGTCAAAGGAGTGAATCCACTTCTATACGTTTGGTAGGCTGTGGGCCAAGGCCCATTACTCATTGGGCCTGTGCAGCCCAACAGCACCTCAAAGGTCCGCCCTGATCACTGACATAAACCCATGTGCATATCTGCTAAAGCTAGTCTTTGATAAGTGGGCCCCCGAAATTTTAAACATAAAATTGAAGGTCTCCTTTTGTGGTCCATGAAACTCAATTCCTTTCCCTGAAGTGATTTATTCCTTCATTAAGGAAAAACCCATTTTTCACATACTTTTGTTTTGTAACTCAACACTGCAAATGGACACTTTTATTAATTAACATTTTGTTCACCTAGCTCAAACATTTTAGATCTAAATTCATGAAATCTGGACTGATAGCGTAAGATTAATAAACATAAATAAGTCATGTCTGCAGGAGATCGAACAACCTGTAATTTTCTTTCAAATAAAGGGAAACTAGTTGAAAGCCCGTGTCCTACACGGGACTGTTTTGAAATTTATATAGTATTTATAGAAATATTATTTAACATAACTCTCTAAATCACTATAAAATTTTAAAAACCTTTGCTTGTATTTAAATTCTTAAATTTACTTTATGCTTTTTTACAATTTTTTAGGAGGCTTATTTATTTAATTCTTTTTATTCTAATCAATAAATATAGTATAAAATGTTTGTTGGCTTCACATAAAATATTAAAGCACAATTATCTTAATAGAAGTTTTTGATTGAATTTATCATATAAATTCAAATTTTCAAATTCAAATGTTTTTTGTAAATATGGTTTACTTTATGCATATTTAGTATTATCCTACAAAATCTTTCATAAATATATGAGTTAAAAAAATGTACATTTTTTGTATTCTTATAGGATGCCATTTTTTCTTCAAACAAAGCATAACTACTAAATTAAATAATGAATTGAAAGATGTATTTTAGTATTCGATGGCCCAAAATGAATTTTTTCAGCTTAGTGTTTGACTCTCACTTCCTTGTTGTAATGGCCCAATAATAAGGTCGTTTCTCAATTTGTATATTGTTGACTTATAACTTAGTGATGATTAATTACATAATTATGAAAACTATTATAGCATAATTATTGTACGTAGTTAATAAAATTATTTATGAATCTCATCACCTTTATTTAATATGTGAAAAGTATTATATTTAGTTAGTTTTTTGGAAATTATATATAGGTTTGTATTATTATTAAAATAAAGAGATTTTATTTAATAATTATTTTGTTTAGGATGGTCTTGTTATTACAATTACGTATATAAAGTGTGAATACTGGAAAATGTGGCTTTTCTATGAGATCGAGTATTCGTTGCGTTTCATCTCACTCCATAATTCGAACGAAATTGTAAAAATACATATGTAATTGTAATGTAGGTAAAAAGTTATGACTAAATTATATTCTTATTGTTATCTTGTTATTCATTAAAGTTGTGAGATTAAGTTTGTTGCGAAATATTAAAGTAATTATAAGACCATAAAATATGTTTGTTTTTTAATTATAATTTCTCTCTTGAAATGTTTTTTCTCAAACAATTAATTGATCTTTACTTGCTCATTATGCAGACAAATTTCAAAATATGAAATTTATGGGTTGAAAATATGTTAGGTTTAACAAAATTTTATAGATATTGTATAATTACAATTTTAAGATTTAATTAACTTTTAAAAATCATATCTAGTTGAAAAGTTGTTAGTGACAAATTTATAAATTAAGTATACTTGAAAAAATGAACTAAAATTAAAATTGAGAATTAACCATAATTTGACACGTTAGCATGGTGAGGCCGAAATCAATCTGGTGGTTCGAAATGTGACATCTGTAATATATATATATAATGGGCTTGATTATAAAAGCACATGTACTATGAATTGGAAATTGTATATATTGTATGATTTTGGCCCATAAATTTATATAGGTCAAATTATATATGAAAACTCATGAAAATAATATTTCTAATTACATAAATGAATATAAGATGTATTTTATATACAAGTTCAGTAGGAAATCTATCATATATTATTTTGACATATATTATAAGCTTATTGTATGTGTAATTTTTAGAAATCAAATTTTATAAAAACGTTGTATATAGTTTTTATCTATTTGAAGTTAGTTGTGATTAGATATTGTGATTTAAATTTTTAAATATTTAAAGTTAGTTGTGATTAGATATTGTGATTTAAATTGAATAGAATTGTTAATAAAAAAAGTTGATTAATCACAAATTGACACATATGATTTGTGGGGCTGAAATCAATATGGTAACTCTAAATTCATTTGCTTTAATATATATATATATAGTGGGCTTGATTATAAAAGCACATGTACTTTGAATTGGAAATTGTATATATTGTATGATTTTGGCCCATAAATTTATATAGGTCAAATTATATATGCAAACTCATAAAAATAATATTTCTAATTACATAAATGAATATAAGATGTATTTTATATACAAGTTCAGTAGGAAATCCATCATATATTATTTTGACATATATTATAAACTTATTGTATGTGTAATTTGTAGAAATCAAATTATATAAAAAAGTTGTATATAGTTTTTTATATGGATGTGGTTCGGGTGCGAAAGGCTGTTAAGATACAAAATACGAAAGATTTTTAGACGTCCACGGTGGTCAGATCTACGGCTGGAGAGAATAAGAAAAAGAACATTTATTTATTCACACGCGCTTTATTAGTTTCAAAAAGAAGGCAAGCAAACCGTATTATTCGCTCACTGTGTTATTCGCTCGCCTTCAAATGCACCTTATGTTTATATGCTTGCATTTTACGTTTATTTGCTTGCACTTTATTTTTGTTCGCTTGCACTTAGTGTTTATTTGCTTGCACTTTATGTTTTTTTGCTTGCACTTTTTCTTATATGCTTGCACTTTATGTTTTCCTGCTTGTACTTTTGTTTATCTGGTTGCACATTGTGTATATTCGCATGCACATTATGTTTGTTTGCTTGCATTTTATTCTTATATGCTTGCCAACAATGTTTTCTTCTTGCACATTGTGTATATTCGAATGCATTTTATGTTTATTTGCTTGCACTTTATGTTTATTTGCTTGCACATTATGATAGGTTCAAGGGATTAAACAACAGAAAGTGCAAGCCAATAGGAAGAAAGTGCATGGAAATACAGAGTAAAGTGCAAGCAAGTGAACAGAAAGTGCAAACAAATATGAGATTAAAAAATATTTAAAATGCAAGCAAACGAACAGAAAGTGCATCAGAATAATGAATAAGTGCAAGTGAATAGAACGAAAGTGCAAGCTGTTAAACAGAAGTGCAAGTGGTTAAAGAGGAAGTGCAAATGAATAAAAAAAGTACAAGGGATGAAACAACAATCAAATTACAGTGTGAAATTCAAGTACAGTGTGTGAAATTCATCAAACAAACAAACAAAAAAGAATTAGAAAAGCTGGAGCGAAAAGCTGGATCGAAAAAAAAAAGAATTAGAAAGCGCGTGTATGAAACACTCTTAAATCCATATAAAACAATGTAAAAAGCTGGAGCAAATCGGACGGCTAGAAAACTTTCGTATTTTGTATTATAAAAATCTTTCGCACCTGACACTTTTCCTTTTTATATATTTGAAGTTAGTTGTGATTAGATATTGTAATTTAAAATTTTAAATATTTGAAGTTAGTTATGATTATATATTGTGATTTAAATTGAATAGAATTGTTAATAAAAAAAGTTGATTCATCACAAATTGACACATAGGATTTGTGGGGCCGGAATCAATATAGTGGCTCTAAATTCATTTGCCTTAATATATATATATATATATATATATATATATATAGTGGGCTTGATTATAAAAATACATGTACTATGAATTGGAAATTGTGAATCATGTATGATTTTGGCCCATAAATTTATATAGGTCAAATTATATATGCATACTCATGAAAATAATATTTCTAATTACATAAATGAATATAATATGTATTTTATATACAAGTTCAGTAGGAAATCTATCATATATTATTTTGACATATATTATAAGCTTATTGTATGTATAATTTGTAGAAATCGAATTTTATAAAAAAGTTGTATATAATTTTTTATATATTTGAAGTTAGTTGTGATTAGATATTGTGATTTAAAATTTTAAATATTTGAAGTTAGTTGTGATTAGATATTGTGATTTAAATTGAATAGAATTGTTAATAATTTTTTTTGATGAATCACAAATTGACACATAGGATTTGTGGAGTCAGAATCAATATGGTGGCTCTAAATTCAGTTGCTTTAATATATATATATATATATATATATATATATATATAGATATATAGATATAGTGGGCTTGATTATAAAAGCACATGTACTATGAATTGGAAATTGAATATATTGTATGATTTTGACCCATAAATTTATATGTGTCAAATTATATATGCAAACTCATGAAAATAATATTACTAATTACATAAATGAATACAAGATGTATTTTATATACAAGTTCAGTAGGAAATCTATCATATATTATTTTGACATATATTATAAGCTTATTGTATGTGTAATTTGTAGAAATCAAATTTTATAAAAACGTTGTATATAGTTTTTATATATTTGAAGTTAGTTGTGATTAGATATTGTAATTTAAATTTTTTAATATTTGAAGTTAGTTGTGATTAGATATTGTGATTTAAATTGAATAGAATTGTTAATAAAAAAGTGAATTAATCACAAATTGACAACATAGAACTAGTGTAGTTCCCGTGCCAAGCACGGGTTTTTATATCATATATATTGAATCAAAAATATTAATAATTATTAAAAATAGATCTAGATGATATTGATATTAAAATCAATTTCGGATCAGTAATTCCGTATCTCAATCATCCATATAATTGAAATTTGTTGGATTTGTATATAATTAGAAAATTTGGGATTTGTATAAAATTAGGAAATTTGGGATTTGTATATAATTAGAAATTTTGGGATTTGTATATAATTAGAAAATTTTGGATTTGTAATCTTTGTGATTAACTTGTAATCTTTGTGTTTGAAATGTATTTAAATTAGGAAAAAAGGAGTGAAAAGTTTAGGATACTAATCTTTAATTTATAATTAGATTTATTTAAAAAAATGAAAAAAAATGAAAAAATAACATGTTGCGATTTTAATGAGGGAGTGTCATGTGGTGGTTTTAATGAAGGGTGTCACGTGGTGTAATTTCGGATCAATAACATGTTTAGAGAATTGGATATCACCATATCCATGCCTAGTGATCCAACTACTTTGTTTAGACAATATCAAAACAATAAAATTAATTGTTACGATTTAGTCCACCTTTTTATCAAGAATCTAATTTTATTTTGAAAGTAAATAAGCTGAAAGCAAACTTGAACAAATTCTTATTTATAAATAAAATTAAAATCACATAGAGTCACAGTATTTTGATAATAGAACTAATATATATTAATCAAGTTTTAATATTATTTGTAAAAAGAAATTTATCTATTACCCCCAAATTAAATCGTTAAATTATATATGAAATAGATAATTTTTTATATGAAAAGACTAAATGCTAAAACTTAGAACCTGATTCATGTTAATTGTATGTGCTTATATTGATATTAATACAAAGTTATAACAACCTCTTAAATATGAATATTTGTTTTAATGTGTATCGTCACCTTATTTATGTTAATCTCATATTTGTTCATTTAAATATTTTGATTTGCAAACAAAAAAAAGATTTGATATTAAGATATTGATGTATAACAAATAAGACTTTTAAGAAATGGGTTGACACAATTTAATCGGGGTTGTATGTTGATTAAAATGGGTTGATACAATTTTAAAAAATCCATAATTAATTATTTTATTATATGTTTGTTAGAGGTTGTTAAGATAATTTATTTAGATATTTGGTGAAAAATTAAAATTAAGTTAGCTAAATTATAAAAGCATAAAAGATTAAAAAAAGAAAAATTATCATAAAGTGACACGTAAGATTTGTGGGGCTAAAATCGTTCTAAGAGCTCAAAAGGAAAGAACTTTAATATATAGTAATAGATAGATATAGATATTTAGAGAAAATTGTTTCAAAAAAAATTAAATTAGAGAAAATAGTTGCAGGAAGTAAAAACAAAAGTTCTTGCTTACATAAAACTTTACAAGGAATAAAGTTAAGTTTTAAATTTTATATATATTTTTGACGGGTTCCTTGAATTTGAAGGTGAGATCAAGTATGTTGGGTGACTGCCAAACATGTCTCATAGTCTATACGTTTAACTTTACACATACTTTCAATTACATTTGTCAGGATACCTTGAATTCTTGCGTCAAGTTCCATGTTTACATTTTATTTTTCCGGGTAGAAAGTTGTGTGTTTACATTAATGAATTCTGAAGGGGAATTAGATCCATTCCGTAGATGACAAATGTGTTACCCAGAAATTGATCGTAATTGATATTGGTTTCGTCCTCAATGTCAAAGAAAAAAATAGAACGGTTTTGACGGATCGAACCAGACGATGAAACCAAAAAAAATAGAAAAAAGTTAATGGCGATGTACATTGGCATATACGGAGTATGATATATGGTTAATAGGTTATACACGTTGCATTAAAGGTTACACACTCTAATTGTAATTATGAGAGCATTTTTTTCTCGTTTATTTTGAAATTATAACACCACTCGGGTTTTTCCATTACTAGAACAATTGGAATAAACTAGCATGTCTACGGCTTTGGTTAATAAAATTTAAATTTAAAATATTATTAAATATTTAGAAAAACTAATCTGGTCAATTACAAGCTCAATCTCTTAACACGTATGGTGGTAAAGTGTTTGTATGATTAGAACTAAAAGTATATACACAAGTTTGTATACAAAAATGGAAAATAAATTAGGAATTTCATACAAATAATTGAATAGGAAGACATATAAATTAGAAATCACATATTTATTTTAAATATATATTATCACTTTTGCATTATGAATCATATATTACCAATTATGTTCAATTGCATGTTAGCAATTATATAAATTTAAGTATTACAATTATATGAAGCAACGCAACTAATAATGTAAAAATATATTATTTAAATAATTTTATTTACAACTATGAAGAAACTAAGAAGGTAAAAAGATATAAATAAATCTTTGAGATGATAGTTTAAGGTAAGTTATTTTAGGTAAAAAAATAAATAGATAAGAACCAAAATACGTAAATATCAAAATTAAGGAAGGATAAATTGTAATTATACATTGAGATTTACCTACGTGACATAGTTCACGGGCTGACATGTAGAAGAGAGAATTAGGGTTTTAGTATATATACTAGTGTAGTACCCGTGCCGTACACGGGATCTGTTTATTATTTCTTACATTTAAAAAAAAATAGTATATAAAAATTATATATTTAATTGATATAGAAATATGTAGGTAATGACTATTATAAAAGTAGATGAATGTTAATGTAAAAAAGGACTAATTGAATACAAAATATTAAAGAGATTAACAAAATACATTATCAAAAGAGATGCGAAACTCTCCATAACTTTATTAATAGTAAAATTGGTTAAGTAGTTTTGAAACGTGGATAGTCATATCCCTAACATCTATACTACTAAAACGATAAAGCATAATCAAAATATTTATCTAATACATGAAAATGAAATCCTAAATATAAAATCTCGTAAGATATTCAAAATTGCTATAAATTATGAAAAACTTCGTTGTATACTACATTGATAGTAGTATTAGATCTTTTTTTGTTTTGTCTCATATCAAAATCTTCAAACATTTCTTGCTAGTAACTCTTAATGATGCAACACAAAACTGACCATGAGTGATGCAACATAAAACTGACCATGAGCAAAAACAGGGCGTGAAAAATACAAACCGACATTTGTAAGAGATTGGCCTTGGCTATTGTTTATCGTCATAGCAAAACAGACACTCAAGAGAAATTGTCTTCGTTGAAACTTGAACGGGTATGAAGTGTTTGACGGTGACATGAGCATGCGGGGATTCAAAACTTTATGTCTAATATTGTAGTTAAAACAGTTCTTCCTTG
Source organism: Rheum nobile (assembly GCA_027886185.1). Classification (NCBI taxonomy): domain Eukaryota; kingdom Viridiplantae; phylum Streptophyta; class Magnoliopsida; order Caryophyllales; family Polygonaceae; genus Rheum; species Rheum nobile. The sequence continues at coordinate 713,517 of WOAB01000642.1, forward strand.
TATGACATGACTGTCGAGCTGCGTGATTATCAATCTTGTCCCATTGCATAAATTTGAAGAATGATCAATATTTCAAAGCAGCATAATAGAGACCTTAACCTTAGTTTTCATGATTAGGGACACCAAAACATCTAATATTTTTCAAATAGTCAGAAGTATAAACACTTGTATCATTGTCTGCAATAAAATCTGTCTTGTAAAGGCTATCCGAACTGAGATAGACTTTTTCATTACCTGGTAACAAAGACAATATATAGTTATTAACTCTATCTACCTCTTCATGTGGTGGTGCAAGAATTGCTCGTTATTCAAAGTATTTTGGAGACAATTGATTGTCCAAAAGAGAGGGATAAACAAACTTAATAATTGCTAGAATCAGATCTAAGTCATAATCCTTCACCAATAGTTCATCAGGAATTTGTATTTGTGATTCTCCATCTTGTCATCGCCTACAGTACCATCTCTGATGCTTAATACTCTTTTAGAAAATTCCTTTGCTTCTTGGATATCATAATCAGATGTTGTTGAATCCTCATGTTTCTTGTCAAATTAAGAATTTTGCAATATTCCCACAAATAAGAGGAATTAATGGTGGCAAAAATAATATTTTGCTTGCTTTCTTTTGTGATAATGGGTAGGATTTGCTTAAAGTCTCCACCAAATACTACGACTTTTCCTCCAAAAGGTTGTACTAAACTAAGGGGATTTGTAGCCCATAGAATATCTTTTAAAGTCATGTATAATGCTTTAAAATAGAATCTATTCGTCATCGGATCTCATTCTAGATAATAAGTTGGCATCACAAATCAATTCAGATAGTTTTGTACATGAACTTAAGTTGTAAAGTTAACAAAACCATAACTTGTGAAGATGATCAAACTATATTAACTACAACCAATAAGTACTTTAAAAAATAATAATAATAATGATAAATTATATTTAACAAATACGTTGTGAAGATTAGGCCCATATGAAATTTGGTTTACAATTATGTTAAAGTGAGTTATTTATTTTATAGAGTTGTCGTTTGAAGATAAAAATACATTAGGAAAGGGCATATATATATCATAATATAATATAATACATATATAAACAATGCACTTGATAAATACAACATACTATATGCTCTTTAGTTCGTATAAATTGGATTTAAATGACTTTCAATAGACTCTACGAAATACATTAGTTATGGAAATTGGTAAGTAAACTACTACAACATAAACACTGAATTTATCTTAATCGACTTCGAGAGAATCTTTTCAATAATATTTTATATATTCTTTATAGAAATCTACGGTTTTAAGCAATTTGTGAACTTGATCGTAAAAGTATTGTATAGCTTCAATATGTAGAAAAATTATAGAGAAGATTTATAAAAATCATAAGTGTTTTAAGATGATATAGCAAGATTAGTTGATATATATTTACTTACACCATCAAATAAGATATATGAAAAATAGACTTTTCTATCTATTTAAGATTACTTAGGAAAATAAAGGGTTAAAAACTCCATACGCATATAAATTGAGATTCTCTAATAAAATAGACTTTTCTATCTATTCAAGATTATGCTTCTAAATAGAGCTTACAATATTGAAGAAGAAATAATACAAACAACAATTTTTTCCCCAAAATTTTACCCTATTATATCGTTTCATGTCACCTTTATTCTCACATATGATGAAATCGACAATTACTTTCAAGTGTGGTCCGATAACATCTATACTCATAATTAATATATTATTGATCGGTAAAATAAGATGAATATATTTGTGGAAGAATAATTCAAATAAATATAATACATACCAATCAAGTAGATTATGCCGAGGAATTTGGTGAATATTTTTTTAAAATTAAGAAAAGGAATCTATTTTGTGGAATTGAGATAATCAATGAGTTTGACATATGTGCTCATCTGCAAAATCATTTTGTATGAAAGAGAAGAATAAGGGTATATACCAACATTATTTGTCTTAAAAAACATATATTATACATCTCCTAAAAAATTAGATGATATATATGAATTAGTGCACTATGAAATAATAGAATTGATATATGACATGAACAAAACATACATAGATAAATTCAATCACTTCTCATCAATATAACTCATTTCTTTGTCGATAATGTCATTGTTTTCTAGAAATCTTACAACATACTATATGTGAATACATCGAACACATATCTTCCAAGCTTCTTGCTTTACAATAGAGTTAATTGATACACCTAATATCATTACCCATTATTCATATTGTAGAAAAACTTTGCATGTTAACGACATATAACAAATTCTTATGAAACATATTGGGATTGTAAATACATTTAAGATGAAAAATAGATGTAAAATAGTTATCATTCACAAACGAAATACTTAGAAATATGATAATATCACATTCGTCATAATTTGCACATAATTAAAATATAAATTTTTATAGTCAAGAACATGCTTTATATTTGGTAATAAAAAGAAATATGAAAGGCCTCCTTAGTAGAAGGAGCTTAAGATACAAATTGTCTAGCAAAATGACCTTAAATATTCTGTTATATTGCATCACTTGACAAATTGTCTAGCAAGAAGAATATGTTAAACACATTTCATTTGATACGTCTATGAGAATATTATATAATATTATATTAAATCTAATAAATAGGTATTTTATACAATATATATCTATCATTCCATTAAAATGTTGAATATAATTCCTTTAATAGGTTATATTTCAACAACAATTTACCTTGTAAAATAAATATTAATATGAAAAATACTTTATTTGTATGTATATTTTGATAAGATTCATAAGAAAAAAAGACTTTATAAAATCATATTAAGTATGATAGGTTAAAAATATAAAAGAAAGATAATGATAAAAAAGTATATAGATACGTTTTTGTGAAATAAAATGCCTTGTACGACACATTTGTTCTAGGATATATAACTATTTTGAAAATAGTCAATGTGATAATTATTTAAAAAATATATAACCATTCTGATAATTGATTATTCACGAATCTTAATAAAACCATACAAAATAGTTAATTATATTTATGATAAAATTAATTAATATAAATTTTTTCAATAAAATAAGATATACTGTTAACATCCTTATTCCCATAAAATCAACTTTGAGTATTAACTAATCTTTAAAACAAATATATAGGTAGATCGCATTCTTGCCAAAGAAAAGTCTTATCAATATTGGTAATCTTGCCTTAAATGTTCATCTAATAAAATCATGAAATCACATATCCAAAGCTGCATTAGAAAGTGTAATGGACTCATAAAATTCACCGTATTAAAATTTAATTTAAAAAATGTAGATGATATTGAATATATGACATATAATATTTGGGAGTTTGCAGAATATTCTAACATGTGAGGTTAATTTTTAAATTTTGTTTAAGTTTTTTTAAGAATCAAAATTATAAATAATAATGATCTATCTACTCTTTAAGGATATAATTATTTTTAAAAAATTTAAATGTAGAGAAAAATAAGTTGAGAAGTTCTCATGGTTGTATAAATTATTTGATGCGCCCCTGCCCACCATGAATGCCACAGAGGAATAAGAGGCTATGAGCATTCGCTCAGAGGGACCAATCACAAGATCACGCGCCAAAGCCATCGTCAACGCGACGCAATCCTTGGTTACTCGCGTCGTCGCCAGCCAAGGCACCCAAGAGACCGCGTTCTCTTTGAAGCGTCTTCAACCAAGCCCAGAGAATGCGTTCTCTGTCTATCTTCTCTCAACCATCCAATGAACGCGTTCTCTTTGAAGCGTTCTTGTTGAACTGAATGTAATCTCGAGACATTATTGTTTTGTTATTTCTTTTGGGGCGTGTGCTCCACGCATGTCGCGTGGGCCGGCCCACTATTCGAGATTCAGCCCATCCGAGTCCCGCGACCTAGCATAAAAGGACAACTCGTTCTTCTGTATTAGGTTACGTTCATTTTAATCAAAGCCTGAGTACTGAGAGCCATTTGCCTCCTCCCCTTTGATCGAACGTCAAACACCTCTCTGACTTCTCATCTCTTTCACTCCGCCGCCGACGCTACGGCCACCACTCGATCTTTCGAGTCTATCCCCTCCGCTGTCGACGCTACGACAATCACTCGATCCCTCGAGTCCATATCATCCGCTGCCGACGCTATGGCCAAGTGCTCGATCTCTTTCGAGTCGATCTCCCTCACGCGCCAGCCTCCAAACACCGCGTTCCTTCATTCCAATCCCCGCGCGGCTTCCCAAACAAGATCAGAGATCCTTCACCACTAGTAGGAACGCATCAACTGGCATCATAGCCTTTGATCTTATAAGTCGCTTATCAAGTTCTCAATTGTTCACGGATTTTTTTTACTCACCCATCATCCTTGCTTCCGCCATAATCACTGAATTTTTCTCTCTCTCATACACATGCTTGTCCCATCAGTGTCTACAAGAGAATCTCTTGGCCGATAATTGTTTGATCACCTAGCAAAAATTGTGATTTGTTTGCATGAAATCTGCGTAATTATTTCGAAAATTTCCTTAATTGATCGCGTGAATCTCGCATTCATATCTTGCCATATTTGCTTCTGTGACCGTCATAAATCTGCATTACACTTTCTCTCTCCTATCGCGTAAATCTAGCGATTTCTTTCCTTAAGTTACTTAGCCGTTTATTTTTATTTTATTTTATTTTATTCTTATCCGATCTTCATTTAAGACTAAGATCTCGGATTTGAATTTCAAATTCAAATTCAAAAAAAAACAAGTCGCATATCAAAAAAAAAAAAATGCGACTTTCAGAAACAAGAGAAGTAAAGCCAAAATAAGGCAACCTTCTCCCTCAACGGCTAGGCTCATCTTCTTCACCTCTCCACTGTCTAGTGTCACGCGTGTAAGTGTGTCTTGTGTGTACGTGTTCTTTACGCAAGAGGTTAAGACTTCTTTCTTTTGGTTTCGTTGCTTTTGTGCTTGCATATCACACTTGCTTTGCTTGCCTACTAGCCGCCCTCAAGGCCAAAAGAACGCGCTATCCTACGTGAACACTTGCTACTTGCTGAGTGCTTACTTGTTCATTGGTTTTATATTGTCTTTTGTGCATTTTTACTCGCGATGGATGTACATGTTGTTATAGGTAGCCTTATGGCACCCACTGGTGGGAATGTTCACGGAGACGACAACAATCATCCCCTACAACAACAACAACTCGCCCAACATGAAGTGGTGCCACTCGCAAATCCTCCAACAGAACCCATTCTGGAGCTCTCGGAGGAACAACGCAAGATCCAAGCCCTTCGGCACCAACTTGCCGAATTCCAGGCAAGGGAACACGCTGCGATGGTACAACCAACACCAACTTTGCAAATACCCATGGATCCTCCAGTCGCACCGCGACAAACAGAAGTCGGGCCAAGCAAACAACGCGTCGACAAGGGCAAAGGATTGATGCCCTCATCCTCCAACTTGCAACCGTGTCTTCAACGGATCCAATCCGTGATAGAAAGCCGCCAAGGCTACGTCTCGCATCGCGACCGCTATGCACCACAGGCAACACCAGTCCGCGATGAAACCGACTTCGACCGCGAAGAGGTTTCCCATGGTGAGTTTTCTGAACCTTATGATTTCAATGACAGGTACGAAGTCAGAGGAACAAGGCGCCAACGCGAGATTGCCTCTACACCGCTAGCCGACAGAGCCAGAAGAGCAGAACGCGACGAAGGCAGACCGCGACGATCCAATCGCGCCCAAGACGCAGTGCCGCGTAAACGTCGCCATGCTCCCACCCCAGTCCCATTCAACGTGGAGGACCATGTGGTCCACCAAAGTACGCGGACGCCTCACTATGGCTCAGATGGCTACTTCTCCCACACTCCTCTCCACCAAGACGAGTTCAAAGAGTTTGATGATGAAGAGATGGAGGACTCAGGGATGATTAATCCCAGAAATTTCCATCTACCACTCGGCGACCCTATGGAGTTGCAAGACAGACCAACCGATTGGATCCCCCCAGCTAGGCTCAACCAAGGCGCAAACATGGCCAACGCGTCCTTCCACATGCGCGATAACATGGAGAGAAGGCATGACATGCCTTATGATGTTCGCCACGACGCGACCCAACAAGGACACCACCAATGCCGACGCGCCCAGGAGATGGAGCAACAGGCCCTGCTTGGCAATGAACGCGGCAATTTTGGTGCGCGAAGGCAACAACAAAGGCATGGCCACTTTCCACCGGCCCAAGGCCACGCGTATGCCCCCCTGGACATCCCAGCACCGCGTTTGCAACAAAGGCCTCAAGCCAATGCTCCCAGGCTCAATCGCCACGACATAAAGGTAAAAGTTGAATTCTTTTTTGGTGAATACAACCTTGCAGTTTTTCTTGAATGGTTGGAGGCCACAGAGTACACGTTGATCTATTGCCAAGTCCCAGAAGAGGACTACGTGGCCGCCGCCACAGTCCACTTCCGTGGCGCCGCGAGAGTTTGGTGGCATCGATTCGTGGATGATCGCATAAGGAGGAACTTGGTGCCTCTCACCGAATGGCACCAGCTCAAGTTTGTGATGACACTCAAGTACGTGCCCCAGGATTACAAGAACCAAATGCGCCTAGACATTGCCATGGCAAAACAAGGCTCGAAGACCCCCCTTGAGTTCTTCTCGCAACTTGAGGATATGTACTACAAGGCGTCCATTAGCGTGGCTCCCTCCACGATGAGGACGAAGTTTTTGAGTGGTCTCAACACCAACATCCGAGACCAATTAGAGATCCTTCCCATCAAGGACCTCAACACGCTCACGCACACGACAATGCAACTCCATAATCAAATAGTGCAAAAGCGTCAAGGACCCTACCAACCCTATGGGAAAAGAAGGTATGACTCTCAAACTAGTCAAATTCCTACGACTAATGTGCGCGGTCCTCCCCCAGGCACCACCACGTCAAATCCCAACAGACAAGGAAAGACTGCGTCAATACCCAGCAGTGTTCCACGCGCGCCACCACCAAAGGGTACACCACCAACCCAGGAACGCGCGCATGATATCGAATGCTACAAGTGTGGAGGCAGAGGGCATATCATGAGGAATTGCCCAAACAATAAGAAAGTTCTCTTCTCCACAATCTCCGCGGGTTATGAATCTTTCGAGGAGGAAGACACCACACTTGAGACCATCGATGAAGGGTTCGAAGATGACGAGGAGGCTTATACCTGTGAAGTCACAGCGTTGCATGAAGGCACAACTCTGAGCCTTGTCACGCGACGCCTCCTCACTGTCAAGGAAGCCACCCTTGGGGATCAACGCGAGAATCTCTTCCACACGCGTTGCTTGGTCAAGACTGTGACCTTGAGCGTCATCATTGATGGAGGTAGTTGTTGCAATATCATTAATGAGAAGGTGGTCAATCACTTCAACCTGCCAACCATTCCTCACCCACAACCATATGGACTGCAATGGATTTCCTCGAGTTTTGGTAACACTGTCACTCGTCAATGTCTTATTTCATTTTCCATTGGTCAATATACAGACTCTGTCCTATGTGATGTCATTACCATGGATGCGACACATCTTTTATTGGGGCGCCCATGACAATTTGACAGGCACGTTCTTCACGGTGGCTATTTAAACACTTATGTGTTTACTTACCACGGAAAATGCGTCACACTCTTACCTATGTCGCCACATGAGATTTTACAGGACCAGGTAGAGCGTGATAGATAGAAGGCAATTGAACCTTCAAAGAACCAGACTCCGGGCATCACACGTTCTTCATCTGGGAACATGGAAGCTAGCACCGACAACGCGTCTAGTGATCGGATGCGTCCCAAAGAAGGGCCAAATATGTAACACCCCGGGCCAGAGGTGCTACAGTGCCATAGTCCCGAAGGACTATAAGGCGGGTGAAATAAAAATTTGCAAAACATATCCCATACATAATATATACCAAAAGTGACATAGCGGAAAAACCTGTAAAACATGTCCAGAGTTTAAAACCATAATCAATCTTAACATACAGAAAATACAGCACTTTACAAACCAAAAACCAATACAACAAGTTCGACCACTTCAAGGTCCAAAACCAAAACGACACATACAACCAAGTCAAAGTCCAAAACCAAAAGAGTAGAGCCCTCGACTCTAAACCGACGGTGATCAGGACCCTCCTTGCTGGCGCTAAATCTGCAAAGCCTTATTGACTGGGGGACCCGATACCCCAGCCAACCACGGCACATAAACCGAGGTTGGTCAGTCTTTTGAAAGACTATGGCAAGATTCCTCAAGCCAAAACAGTTCAAAACACATACATATATCACCAATCAACTCACAACAACGACAACACGCCACACAATATATAATATCATAACTATACTTAATCATATCAACCAACCAATGCCAACCACACGTCAAAACATATACACTATCACATACCATTCATTACACATCCTTATCCAACTCTTCACTATACTAACCTCAATCAATCCATCCTCAAACTCATCACAAGCATAAACGAATAAAATGATCCAATCCAACTTCACTGACACGTCCAATCCATCATTCTCTCTATTACTAATACTTCAATCAACAACTCTATGTACATATACATCTCTTACTACTGACTTACAACCAAAGCTAACCAATAAGACTGAACTCACTACTGCACTACACAACAAATTCAATTATCATGCACATCCACAAACACATAAGCATCAACGAGATAATCATCACATATAAACATAAAGAAAATAACGATCCAGGCCAACCACCCTTCTGGTGCCGCCTGTTCGTTAACATAGACTGTAACTCATACACTCAAATTCAACCCTTGTTGGCCCATACCCTCAAGATGGGAAACCAACCTCCACACTTAATCAACATAACCATCTTCCTGCAACTAGTTACCACCAACAATCATACCAACAGAGATTCATATCACAACTAACTACAATAACCAACATTTGACAACAAGTCAAACTAGCCAACAATCAATATCTAACATAAAACCAATAACTAAACACACAGTCAATATTTACCAACACAACCACTAAATCAAACGACAACAATCATCATCACGAAACCACTTTAATCAGGTACGCAACCAACATCCAACACAAAAACCACTTAATCAGGTATGCAACCAACATTCAATACATAATCAACACACAACCGCCAACCCTCCAATCCAACCTCCGTCTCCACCACCACATCACCGGGTGAGACAATCCACAATACCTCCGTCTACACCACCACATCACCGGGTGAGACAATTCACAATACCTCCGTCTACACCACCACATCACCAGGTGAGACAATTCACAATACCTCCGTCTACACCACCACATCACCGGGTAAGACAATTCACAATACCTCCGTCTACACCACCACATCACCAGGTGAGACAATCAACACACACTTTCCGGATGGGACTTTCACCATCCAACCCTTGGCCCTTAACGACGTAGGCGTGCACCCTACGTGGTTTGGTGAGACTATCATCACCTGACCCTTCGACCTTCGGGAGTTCATACCCACCGAGGCCCTAAATATGAGGACTTTCACCAACCAACAACATTCCACCACTACCCAACACCAATTCAAACACTTCATACGATAACCAATCAAATATCACATAATCACATACACACACACAATCCAACACACACACACAAACTCAATCCAACACACACACACACACACATTCAATCCAACACACGCACACACCCGATCCAACACACGCACACACACACATTCAATCCAACACACACACACACGATCCAACACACACACGCACACATTCAACACACACACCCATTCAATCCAACATACACACACACACACCCATTCAATCCAACATACACACACACATTCAACACACACACCCATTTAATCCAACAACACTATTTACAACAATCAATCATATTTAGTCACAATTGACTACCGCGTCCACATTTAATCAATCACGATACCAGACAGTTACTATCACGCACACATACCCATATTCAACCAAGCAACGGTAAACTTAATTATGAAATAAATTAAGCATAAATCAATTTATAAAAATATATAAGTTAGCAAGGATCCTCTTGCCTCAAGTCGAACCGCAACGACCCCGAGGTCTCCAAACCACTCGAACGAACCTGCGAAATCAATCCGAGCAAAACCCTGGCGTTAATTACTCATACAAATCCACAACTAATAAAACCCCAATTCAAAACCCTAGAATCACACATCCAAATTCAATTTAGCAAACCCCTAATTTTCACCTTATAATCATCCCTAATTAATTAGGGGAAATCATACCCAAATTAACCCAATTCCAATATCAAACCATGCCTTTGCTGCACAACCAACAAATTCAGTCCAACAATTATCAATTGATGTCCAAACCCCTGTTAAACAGCCAAATCAACCAAAATTTCAGCAACTAATCACTATATATATACACATATTCAGCAACCTTTGCTGAACCCCCAACCAAACAAGTTCATGGTCTCACCTCCCTTGTCGTCAACTATCCTCTGCAGACCGGAGATAGCCCTCGACGCCGGAACTATGTCGGAGCTCAGCAGAGGCACTCGGCTCGACCCACACCAGCGGCCGCTCGAACACAGGAACAGCAGCACGACGCAGCGGCACGAACAACACCTCGAACCAAGACGAGCAGCAACAAGACGGACCGCAGCAACCACCGGCTCCAAGCAACGAACCAACGCGAACCAACAGCTCGCCTCAACATCTGTTCGCGGCTCGCCGGAGGAAGGAACGGCTCGACACGGGGGAGGCTGGGCTGGGTGAGCTCACCGGGAAGAAGCTGAGCAGGGAGAGAGCTCGGATCCGTTCGGGAAGAAAGAGCCGGAGAGCTGCTCAGCTGGGAATCACACGAGGGAGAGAGACCGAACCCCATTTAGGGATTTAACCCCCAATTTTCCATTTTACCCCCTTTTAACAAAATCCATAATTAATTTACCAAAATGCCATTATCGACTTGTTTGGGCTATTTCAAAATACCGTGCCAAAAACCAACACGTTGCAAGGCTCCTGTGAACACAGACTGCTCTTGGCACGGCCAAGCGACCTCACTTCCCCCTTGAGTGGCAAGGCACCCTGCTTCCTCTCAGTGCCCACTCCTTGCACCCAAGAGGCCCCCGTCCTGGAAACTCTGCCGAACGCGATCTCCGAGCTCCTTGAAGAATTCAACACTTTATTTCCAGAGGAGCTGCCCCAAGGCCTTCCACCTTTGCGAGGCATTGAGCACCAAATTGACTTGGTGCCTGGTGCCTCCCTCCCCAATCGAGCTGCTTATCGCGCTGGCCCAGATGAAACAAAGGAGCTTAAGTGCCAAGTCCAAGAACTCCTGGATTGCGGCTACGTGAGAGAATCCTTAAGCCCTTGCGCGGTCCCAGTGATCCTAGTTCCGAAGAAGGATGGCTCGTGGCGAATGTGTGTGGACTGCCGCGCCATCAATCAGATCACAGTCAAGTACAGGCACCCCATACCGCGCCTTGATGACATGCTCGATGAGTTGCATGGCGCGACCCTATTCACCAAGATTGACTTGAAGAGCGGATATCACCAGATTCACATGAACGAGGGTGATGAATGGAAGACCGCGTTCAAGACCAAATATGGTCTCTATGAATGGCTAGTCATGCCTTTCGGCCTCACCAACGCGCCAAGCACCTTCATGAGGCTCATGAACCATGTTTTAAGGGACTTTCTGGGGAAATTTGTTGTAGTTTACTTTGATGATATTTTGGTCTATTCGCGTAGTCTTGAGACTCATGTACAACACCTTAGGCTTGTGTTAGAGTGCTGGAAACGCGAACAACTGTATGCCAACCTTGGCAAGTGTCGATTTGCCTCCGACACTACAAACTTTCTAGGCTACGTGGTCTCCAAGGAGGGACTCCGCGTTGATGAGGAGAAAGTGAAGGCCATCAGAGATTGGCCAACACCCACAACGCCAATAATGGTTAGAAGCTTCCTTGGCTTGGCTGGCTTCTACAGGCGTTTTGTTCGGGACTTCAGCTCCATCGCCGCGCCATTACATGAACTAACAAAGAAAGGCTTCGCGGTGATTTGGAAGGAGACACACAACAACGCGTTCAACGAGTTGAAAGAGGCCCTCTGCAACGCGCCACTGCTACAACTCCCCGACTTCAACAAACACTTCGAAGTGGAATGTGATGCGTCAAATGTGGGGATTGGTGGAGTGCTCCACCAAGAAAAGAGGCCCATCGCGTTCTTCATCGAGAAGCTCACTGGGGCCACTTTGAATTACCCTACATACGACAAAGAGCTCTACGCACTAGTTCGTGTCCTCAAGACATGGCAACACTACCTGTGGCCACGCGAGTTCGTAATCTACTCGGACCACGCGGCAATCAGCTATCTGAAGAGTCAAGCACACCTAAGCCGTCACCATGCTAGTTGGGTGGAATTTATGGAAACCTTTCCTTACGTAGTGGTGCATAAAAAAGGTAAGGAGAATGTGGTCGCCGACGCCCTTTCTCGCATGTATGTTCTCCTTACTCATCTTCAGTCTAAACTTCTTGGCTTCGCATTGATTAAGGATTTATATCTGCTTGATCCTTTCTTTAAGCCCATTGTACAACAATGCCTTAGGGACTGCGAGTTCGAAACCTACTTCTTCCATGAGGGTTACCTTTACAAAGCAAGCCGTTTGTGCATTCCTAGCTCACCAATTAGTAGGGATGCACAATATGAGACCGGACCGGAAACCCGGATCGGACCCGATCGGAATTTTTTGGGTCGGTCCAGGACCGGTATATTATCGGTCCGGTCCACGGGTCATAATTTTTAATGAAACCGGGTTCCGGGTCGGGTCTGGACCGGACCGGCAATTTCCGGGCTGGACCGTATTGGACCGGTACTTTTAAAAAAAATAAAAATTATATATATACTCTTAATCCTTCATCAGCCGGCCCTAATTCCCTAAATGCCTAAATCCCTAATCTGCTAATCATCCCTAACCAGTAACCAGGCTAAAATCAGCTGCTTCTCGTCTTCTCCATTCTCAGCGGCGACCTCCTTCTCGTGGCGATCTCCTTCTCGTCTTCTCCGGCTTCTCCCTCCAATCACAGATTCACAGCGGCGCAGCCTCGTTTAGTCGTCGCACCAGCAGATCCAAGTCGCAGCAGCCACCACTTCGAATCGATTAGTCGTCCTGCCTCGATTAGTCGTCCACCACTTCCGCGCTTATTTCGGCTTTCTAGTTTACCTAATTTTGCTTTCTCCTTGGGCGAATTTAATCATTTTTGTATATAAGGATGCTTTCGGTGCCTATCCTATTGAACCAGCAGCTGTTTCACTAGCTTCATATGTGAAGGTTGGTTCAATGTTAATTTAGTCATGTAGTTGGTTCAGAGGGTGCCATTCTCTATTGACAAAGGAGTTGAATTATTAGTAATTTTTTATGGAAGGTGCTTGTGACTTGTGAGAAGAGAGAAATGTTGAGTATATAAATTGTTTTTCTGTTTACTATGATGAACTCCAATGATTGCGTTGATTAACTTGATTTGGTTGCCATTATTGTGCTTCACCGGGTAGATATTTTCTGTTGGGGCTTTAATATTTCCTTCTGGTTATGGTTTCCCCCTTTTTTCACCTGTAAACAATACATAAGCAATTGGGTTTTATTTTTCCGCATGATGGGTGTGATTCTTGTGGTGATAGTGTTAAGTTACAAGTGATGCCCGTTCTATGTTTATGGTATAAAATGGGTTCCATGTTCAGATGTGATGTTGAATTTCATACCTATTTAATCTTGAGTTCTTCTATTCTCAGCACATACCCAAAAATAACAAACCGGGTTTTCCGGTCCGACCCCTGGACCGGACCGGAATAGATCGGGTCCGGTCCGGTCCACGGGTCACTTTTCTAGAAAAAGCCGGTCTACCGGTCCAACCCGGACCGGAGAACTCCGGTCCGGGTCGGTCCGGGTCGACCCGGTTGTGCATCCCTACCAATTAGGAAACTCCTCATCCAAGAAGCCCATGAAGGACACGGTCATTTTGGGGTCACCAAGACTTTAGCTGCTCTTCGCGAGCATTTCTTTTGGCCGCGTATGACCACCCAGGTGACGTGCTATTGTACCAGTTGTGTCACATGTCAACGCGCCAAATCCACCTCCCATCCCTATGGTCTCTACACGCCCCTACCCATTCCCTTAGGCCCTTGGGAAGATTTGTCCATGGACTTCATCACATGTTTGCCTCTATCTCGAAAGGGTAAAGATTCAATCTTTGTAGTTGTAGACATATTTTCAAAAATGGCTCATTTTATCGCGTGTAAGACCACACATAATGCTAGTGAGATCGCCGCGTTGTTCTTTGACAACGTGGTTCGTTTACATGGGGTACCGCGATCTGTTGTGAGTGATCGCGATATAAAATTTGTTGGTCTTTTCTAGAGAACCCTTTGGGGGAAGTTGGGAACCAAACTTTTGTACTCCACTAGCTACCACCCCCAAACTGATGGTCAAACAGAGGTGACCAATAGAACCCTAGGATCCCTGCTTAGGACCATGCTCAAATCCAACCCAAAACGTTGGGAGGACTTACTTGCCATTGTTGCGTTTTCTTACAACAAGTCTAGGCACTCAGCAACAAAGCTCACGCCGTTCGAAGTGGTCTATGGAAGAAACCCACTGACTCCGCTGGACATGCTACCACATCCACTGAAGGATACTGAGCACACCAACGCGGCCAACCGCGCCGCGATGATCCAGGAGTTGCACCAAAGAACGCGGGCACATCTGGAACGCCGCGCTGAACAATATGCCACACAGCATAATCGTGGGCGACGCCGCGTTATATTTGCCCCAGGAGACTTGGTGTGGGTGCACCTTCGCAAAGGCCGTTTTCCAGCTAAGCGCAAATCCAAGCTGGCCCAACGTGGTGATGGCCATTTCCGAGTTGTGAAGGCCATTGGAGACAACGCATACGAGATCGCGCTGCCACCAGACTACGGTGTCCACGCGACCTTCAACGTCGCTGACTTGGAGCCTTATGTGGAGCCTGAGTTCGATGATGGTGAAGCGGGGACGCTTCACAGCCAAGTGGGGAAGGGTGATGCGCCCCTGCCCACCATGAATGCCACAGATGAAGAAGAGGCCATGAGCATTCGCTCAGAGGGACCAATCACAAGATCACGCACCAAAGCCATCGTCAACGCGACGCAATCCTTGGTTACTCGCGTCGTCGCCAGCCAAGGCACCCAAGAGACCGCGTTCTCTTTGAAGCGTCTTCAACCAAGCCCAGAGAACGCGTTCTCTGTCTGTCTTCTCTCAACCATCCAATGAACGCGTTCTCTTTGAAGCGTTCTTTTTGAACTGAATGTAATCTCGAGACATTATTGTTTTGTTATTTCTTTTGGGGCATGTGCTCCCCGCATGTCGCATGGGTCGGCCCACTATTCGAGATTCGGCCCATCCGAGTCCCGCGACCTAGCATAAAAGGACAACTCGTTCTTCTGTATTAGGTTACGTTCATTTTAATCAAAGCCTGAGTACTGAGAGCCATTTGCCTCCTCCCCTTTGATCGAACGTCAAACACCTCTCTGACTTCTCATCTCTTTCACTCCGCCGCCGACGCTACGGCCACCACTCGATCTTTCGAGTCTATCCCCTCCGTTGTCGACGCTACGACAATCACTCGATCCCTCGAGTCCATATCATCCGCTGCCGACGCTACGGCCAAGTGCTCGATCTCTTTCGAGTCGATCTCCCTCACGCGTCAGCCTCCAAACACTGCGTTCCTTCATTCCAATCCCCGCGCGGCTTCCCAAACAAGATCAGAGATCCTTCACCACTAGTAGGAACGCATCATTATTGCACTAATATTTCAAGAATCTTCTACTAACCCATAATAAATTAGTGCTATGTAACAATTAATTTTTCGTACAGGTTTATTGTATTCATATATTTTATTGATTTCACCAAAATAAACCTAATATGTACCCTAGTGGGTAAAAAATTGGAAAGTGATAATCTTGCATATTTTAATATAGTATATCTAGAAAGTAAATTATTAGACTATCTTATATTATATTTTATTAAATAGATTTTTTTATAAAACATGGTAAGTTGTATTTGTTAAATAAGGAAATTGATATATGTAAAAGTTATTGTAAAATGTAGAAAAAAGAAAGGATATATAATTTTTAAAATAAATAAATCTAAAAAAATCACAGGCCGCCACGTATCCAATTCAATACCGTGACGCCACGTGACATCGTAAAATTTGGACATATTCTGGGAGCGCCACGTGACTTAGTCGATATTTGCGTTTAATAGTTATATAGTAGATTCTAGACATGTGCCCCTTTTTAAGGAATGGCTTAGATGTGTAATTATTATTAACGAAGAGTTGAGCACTTATACAACGAATAAGTAAACAAATCAATTACAAATCAAAGAGAATATCTCCTAATAATCCTAATCCTAGTGAGGTATTTATAGAAATACAATCGATAACATTCCTAAATTATCTAACTCATTGATTTAGTCTTATCATGTCGCCTCAAGCGAAACGTTCTTATAGATAAGTCCAAGCTTGATAATAATTTCTTTGGTGAGGCTGAAGAAGAGGTTTTGTAAGGACATCAACAAATTGCTCGGTTTTAGAAACATAGGCAACTCAAAGTGTGCCTTTTTTTTTACCTATTCACGATCAAAATGGTATGCAAGGGCAATATGTTTCAATGAGAATGAAATATCGAATTTGAACTCAACGAATATAAAACTGATTAAAAAGGTCAGAATCCATACAATTAAGAGGAGGTATGAGCAAGAGCTTTGTACTCGAACTCCCTCGACGATTGCACAACAAATTTTTGTTTTCTTGAACTCCAAGAAATAGATGTCTTGCCAAGATATAACAAATATCCAGTAGTAGTACAAAATTATCTTTATCACATGCCCAATCATCATCATAAAAACAATGCAAAGAGGGAGGAGATGATAATACCGAGATGCATTTTTCAAGCTAGATATCTCAACAAGCGCTTCAAAGTTGCCTAATGATCAATACTCGGTTTGTGCATAAATTAAGAAATTAAGCTTATTAACAGAAAATGCCACATCTGGACGTGTTAAACCAAGGTACTGTAGGCTACCCACCAAAACCCGATAGTCTGTTGGAGAGGGAAGGGGTGTTCCAGCATCCTTCAGAAGAGGCGTTATCAAGATTGGTGTGGCAACCGGTTTTGTTTCCTCCATTCCAGCCTCAATCAAGACATCCCGAATATACGGATAGGAAAAGGCCATCAGCCGTGGGTATGACTTCAACACTCGAGAAGTTGGACAAGGTGTAATAACCCTACAATTTTTTAATATTTATAAGGCAAAATTGCAAGAAACCACATGTTATATACGATTATTTACCTACAACCAGTGATTAAAAAGGCTTGAGGCGCACCAAGGCGCCGGGGGTCATGGAGCCTAGGCGCGCCTACCACAAAAATGCAGAAGCATGCATGAATTTATAAATCATATAAACCTGTTCGTAATGAAATAAAACCAAGATTAAAGCATCATAATGTTATGAAATCAAGTCTAAACTAATAAGTACAAAGATCGGGTTTAGAGCATAACAAACAATAGTAAAGCATAAAAAAGTAATGAATCTAAAGTCATGAAGAGGAACAACGACACAAGAGGAACACAACACATGAGGAACCAGAAGAAGTGATCGAACAGAAGAAGAAGAAGAAGAGGAACACAACACAAGAGGAACAAGGAGCCAAAAGAAGAGATCGAACAGAGGAGGAAGATGAAGTCTTTTTTTTTGTTTTAATTAAAAGGATTGATTTTTATTTGGAAGTGGATAACAAGTATATAATGGAAAAGATTGCTTACAAAAATAAGGAAATCAGTTCATATCTAAAAGATCACGATAGCTTTTTAGAAAAAAAATCACAAAAAGATTTGGAAACATTTCATATTTGTGGTAGAAAAGGAAAGGGTTTTAGAAAATAAAAAAAACACAAAAAGATTTGGTAACGATTTAGATTCGTGGGAAAAAAAGAAAGGTGTGCGCCTCAGTGTCAGGCGCACCTCATCGCCTATGTTGCGTCTAGGGCGCCCAAGATACGCCCAACCACTTAAGGCACGCCTAGTGCTAGGCGGGCACTGGCCATGGCCAAGCGCGCCTAAGCCGAGCCTTTTTATTCACTGCCTACAACCACGCCTTATACAACTAATTATTTATAACCACCTCTAAATCTAATTCCGTTTAACAACAAACCACCTCCATCCAAAATCCATAAAATTTTGTCGTTAGGACGTGTGAAGTTACCAAAATGCCCCCATTTTTTAACGTTTTAGCTGATTCTGGGCGAGTTTGGACATTTGTTTTCTATGCATTGTTGAACCCGGTTTTCCGGTGGTTTAGGGTAAATGAAATACCCCGATTTACCTCCCCGATCTCCTACTGTGTGTGCGGCCTTCTCTCCACAACGGATCTATCTCTATTGGATGATGCTCGCTTCTCCCTCCGATCTCCCCTCAATAACATCCTCAATTGCTCAATTTTTCAATTCTTTCCCTCTTTGTTGCTCCTAGGGTTTTGAACAAACAAAAAATTTGGATTTTAGGGATTCTAGTTGCCCGGTCTAATTTTTTTCGACTTTGCTCCACGACTTTCCTTTGGATCCATATTCAAATGTCTATCTGTGGAGATCTAACCGCCAAAATCTACCTTGAACCCTACGCGGATCTTCAAACCAATAATCCCGAACCCAGATTCGACCACTTTGACCATTTGTCGGACTCTCTCCTCCTCCTCGTCTTCAACAATATCGGCGATGTCAAGGCCCTAGGCCGATGTTGCGTTGTCTCTAGGCGCTTTCTCTCTAGGTTGAGAACGTTGTCGTCTGCGTCGACTGTGTCATCTTTGACGACGAATCCTCCTTCACTTCCTCTTTCTCTGATAAGTCCAACTCTCCCTTGTTAATCTCTTCCGTATTGATATCTTCAAGCCTCTTCACACTCTAGGCCAATCTCTCGGCTCCAGGAGGTCTTCTGCTACATCATCATTGGCATCATCTATTCCTTGTCGAGCGGTGGTGAAGGAGGAAGGCTTGAGGAAGAAGGGGAGCAGGGTAGAGTCACCCACCATTCTCTCACTCAGGTGCTTAAGAACTTTGACGAAATCATATTCCTCTGAATTGAGCTTTCTAGTGGCGAATTGGGGATCAACGAAGGAGTTTTGTTGTAGTGGAGGGCCGATTTTAACACCACCCTTGATAATTGCGTCGATTGCAAAAGAGAAGAGAAATCGACTATTCCTCCCAAAAGAGAATAGAAATTGAGCTTCCTAGTGGCGAGTGGGAGGTAATTCGGGGTATTTCATACTTCGTATATTCTTAAACCGCCCAATGGCAAAATTTGACGGATTTTTGGTAAAGGTATTTTATTGTTAACGGAATTGAAATATGGGTGGTTGTAAATAATTAGTTGTATAAGGGGTGGTTGTAGGCAAATAGCCCTATATAATGGGTGATTTTGTGTAATTTTGTCCAATTATAAAAGACATTTACGTCAAAAAATGGAAAACTCGGGGTATAACATAAATTCTTTAGAATTTCAGATACTAAAATATAAAATGATAAATTATAATAAATAGTATGGTTCATGACGAGTTTTGGTAACTTAGTCTCTTGGTGCATGTGTGGTGTGGACGAGCTAAAAACACTTATGCATATCTTTAAGAATTATCCAAACAAGCCTTAGGATGTCAAGGGAATAAATCAAAGTGACGAGTTTTGGATCAAAACATAGTCTTTTTATTAATGATGGACCAATAGAAATTAAGTTTAGAGTTTTCATTGAGATTCTCGTAGAAATTCTTGTGTTTCAGGCAACTTTATAGTCAGGGCATAACTTTCTTCACAAATCTCGGTTTTGACAAAAAAAAACTCTTTAGTATGTATCAAGACTTGATTCTTCTAGCAGGAAGTGGGTCAAAATTACGCGCCAATATGAGTCATTAAACACTTTCTATTCACATTGTTCATCTTAAGAAATTTGAATAAAACCATATCCCACATCGAACATAGAGGAAAGAAGGGGTGGGGAAACCACTATAAATAGAGGTCAGAAAATTCTTCATCTCTCACCCAAAGTTCATAATTTGTAAGATGTTTTGCTAACGACGAACCCAGTCCTCTTGACGGGTGCACAACAGCGAAACTCTTCAAATTTGGAAATTCTTCGCAAAGTCGGACTCAGTCTTTTTTTACGGGCTCATAAAAGCGAAATAGTATAAGTTTTGTCATTCTTCCAATTCCCCATCAATCTTCAACGTTATGTGTCCTAGGATAGGAGATAAAGCTCAATTGTCCTCTGCATAGTCATGTAAGTTTTCATGTTCATTACTTTTCAACTTTAGAGTTATAAATTCTTAGAGTGTAATTTAATCTAGGTTATGTTGGTCTTATACCACGAAACTTTATTTAGTTTCGTGGGGGTGGGTGGAGTGTTGGCGTTGCCTCGACGCTCAATAACCGGGCGTTGTCTTGTTCTCGCGCGCTTGATGGTCGACAATCATCTCTATGGTGGTCATCTGTGACGTGAGTGTGGTGTGCTAAAAAGGATCCATGGTGGTCGACGTGTGCATGGTGTATCCATATGATCTTAACGGTTAATATTGAAATTCATTATTAATTAATTGGATAATTTGTAAAACCTAATTAAATTTTTGGGAACACTTGTGTGCTTTAAATAATTTTGTATCTAGGTTAATAGTAATTATTGATATCTATATATATAGTTATATAGTTGTACATATTTAATGTTGTTATCGTCTTGATGGCGTTATTGTGTGTGGACTTTGTGTGCTTAAATGTGGACTTTATAATCATTAAATATGAACATTATAGTCATTAAGTGTGAACTTTATAGTCGTTAAGTGTCAGGCGTATTATGGCCTTGCGAGACATAATGATATCTTTATAACTCTGTATTTGTTAGAATAATTCCCTAATATTTTTAAGGTCATAACTATTGCCTCTTATCCACTCTGTAAGGATAAGTGTCGTTTAAGGACCTTGCTAGTGCAATTGGTTGGACGTAACGTCGCCTGTGTTGTACTCGTATTATTCGAGACTGTGTTAAAAGTAAGATAATGTGTTGCGTGTTGAAATTAAATAAGATAAGTATTGCAAACACATAATTAACGAAACAGAGCGAGAAGTATAACTTGGAAACCGCTCTTCCTCCTGTCTAAGTGGGTCGTCTTTCCAATCTGAATTTGCACTATGCGGTGAGGTTGGTCAGACCAAATTATTCAATGGAGTTTTTATATATTTGCGTGTTGATTTAAAATGTTCCCAAACAAATAATATTTTCTTCCCATAATACCCACATTCATTTCAGGTATTCTTTAGGTATATATTATTTTGTCCATCCTTCGTTTCAGTGGAAGTAGTGTAGTTACCAATCGTCTATCGACTTTTATTCGTGAAACAATGATAGTAACTAGATATTACAACATAGAACCTCACATAAAATACCCTTGTCTAGTCTTTCATTAGACTAACCAACCACTATTTTTCCTTGCATGGTTGACTATTGTCGTTCGTCCCATACGGCACATCAGTTAACTTGTCCCAAGTTATCTTAGAAGTAACAAAAAGGAGAAGAAGAGTTGTAGTGGATGTTTAGTTTTGAAGTATTTCAAAGTTGTTTGAATATAGAATTTAATTTTTCTAATTGATGTAATAGGTAGAAGTATTAGATGACCTAGTCATAAATTAAAATTTAATTGAAGTCTTCCATTGTAATTTCATATCATCTTATAAAACTTATCCTCAATTTGCGAGGTGAATTTTAATAAAGATTGAGTATTTGTTCAAAAGTCTTCCGCTACTATTTCTTTTGCTATAAATGTACTTATATTTTTGTATAAATTGTTCGGATTGAGCCTTGGGTGACTTTGGACATTAAAGTATGATATTACTGACGTGTGGCACAACTGACATAAGTCGGGGGTGTTACACAAGGTACCGAGATCCTTCAATGAGAATTTTGAGGACAACTTGCTCACAAGATTATCAACGATGTGTTGAGCGTTGCATGTGACAATGATCTAGCAAATAAATCAAGGTTGGTCCATGACGGAGAAATAATGATGCATTAGCAACCAAATTCAAAAAACAAGTTTAAGAAGATGACTTTTGAGTTGATTGTACCAAGCCCAGAGAGCTTGTTTCAAATCATATAATGCTTTCTTGAGTTTGCAAACATGAATAGGGTGAACTTTACTTACAAACCTCGAAGGTTGAACCATACACGTCCTCATGAAGAGTGTCCTGAAGAAAGGCATTGCTGATGTCAAGTTAATTCAATGTTCATCCTTGAGACACATTTAGAGCTAGGATGACACGAACCGTGACGGGTTTGACGACGAGACTAAATGTTTCATGGTAGTCCCATTCAGGGCGTTGATGAAAACCCTTCGCGACAAGATGAGCTTTGTACCTATCAACAGAATCATCGGGATGATATTTTATTCAATAGACCCATTTACAACCAACCAAATTTTGATGAGAAGAATGAGGCACCAAACCCTAAGTTTCATCAAAACTAAAATCATCAATTTCAAGTTGCATAATAGCACGCCATTTGGGATCTTTAAGAGCTTAGGTTATGGTTTTGGCTCGATAGAAGGTGAAAGTTGCGCAAGGAGGTTTTGCTTTTGAATGGGTTTGGTAATGCTTTTTTAAGAGCGAGTGACAACTGAACAAGCTAGTGGCTGAGCGACGTGATTAGGTTGTTGTCGTGAAGGAGGATTTGATCGTGCTGGGGGTGGTGGGTGGGATATAGTTTGACGAATAGGAGGCTGTAGAAGTAGAAGATACAGTTGGTGAGGAAGATTGATATGTTGGCGAGGATGGGGTTATTTGAGAGGATAGGGTAGGATTTCGAGAGATTTGTGAGGGAAAGATTTGGGCTAATCTCATTTGAAAGGTTTTGTTGATTGGGATTATTTTGTGAATTTGAAAGGCTTTGTTGATTTCGAAAGGTTTCTACGTTATAATTTAATATTTTTTGTAAAATTAGTCTCCTCAAATTATAAGGGGAATTTTAATAAATATTGAGTATTATTTATTTTAAAAGTCTTCTGTTATTGTTTCATTTATCGAATATTTATTTTATTTTAGGCATAAATTGTTCAGATTAATTAAGCATTGAGTAACTTTAGTTTTTACAGTTTGATGTCACTTGCGTGTGGCATTTCCAATATAAGTCGAGGTGTTATACAATCAACTCAACACATATTTTTCCACATAATTTTAACTAGTTGTATTTTCAAACTAGTATAATATAACAATTGGATTTTCTTTTTTAAAAGCGTTTTTTCCTTCAAAAATACGAAGTTTTATGCCAATTTGTACTTGAAAAATGTTATTATAATTAAAAAAATCTTATGCTTCTTGTACTATTTTATATTTAGAGGATACATCAAATGAGAACGACCGCTTATATGTGAACCGTGAGAATAACCATTTTTATGAACTCGTACTACAAATTTTGCGGACACGGAGAGAAAAAAAAGGCACGACCGTATTATAGAAAAAACGCCTACTTACGTATGCATAAATGTTTTGCTATGTGTGCATATGTGTTATTTTAAGTGTGCATAAAGCTTGTATTGTGTGTTCATTAACTTTTTGAAAAAAGTGTGTTCATAAATTTAATATTATGCGTGCATCAATTTATTGAAAAACGTGCTAGTAAAGTTTGTGCTATGTGCGCATAAATATTGTACTATGTGTGCATAAACTTGCACCGTGTGTGTTCATAAATTTTGTATTATGTGTTTATAAATTTGTACTATAAATGCATCAATTTATTGGAAAACGTGTGTTCATAAATTTTGAACTATGTGCATAGAATTTCTATTGTGTGTTCATTAACTTATTAAAAATATGTGTGTATATAAATTTCATATTGTATGTGTATCAATTTATTAAAAAACGTTTGTTCATTAATAGTGTATGGTTTTTTCTAGTGTGTGCCCGGACACACTCTAAGAAGTAAGAACTCCATTGTTTTAGTAATAATTTTTTTAGCCATTAGTTTAGTTCTTTCTAAGGATTTACATATTCTCTTTTAGGGAATATTTTAAAGACAATTTCCTATTTAAACTTATTAGCATGTGTAATGGACACACACTAGAAAAACCGATATGATATTATGTTTTATTGTATTTTTGTGTGTTCATAAGTTATATACGATAAATTTATGAAAACTAACATTTTTACAATTCGCAGATAAGCGTCCTTCACATGCGAACCGCACCTCATTCATAATTACAATACTAGTGTAGAACCCGTACCTTGTACGGGTAAATGTAATTTGAGAAAAAAAATATGATTGAATTAAATTAATGTTATATCAAATTTTGTTTTAGAAAAATATAGTTCTCGCTTAATCATTGGAAATGATATGCTATGATATATAGAAATTTATGTAGACTCATTTAGAGAATAGTTAATATAGAAATATTATAATGATTATTAATCTAAAAATCTCGATAAAAGTATTCCTGATTTACAAAATTATTTATACATGGGATATATAATAGATGGTCTTTTAAATAATTTAAACAGATTTCAAACAAATAATTAATGTGTGGTTCATTAACAAAAAATATTAGATTAGTAATTATATCTTTTGAATAAGAAAGCCAAAAATATTCATAATATGTATAAGTGTATAACTCATGTTTGGATTATAATAGAAAAAAAATTAAAGAAAAAACAAAATTGACAAAATCATGAACATGATCCTATTTATGTTGAATATTAAGTATTATAACAAAATATTAATTTTTTTTATGTTTTTTTTTTAGTTTGATATTTAAACAATTCGTAATCAAATTTTCAAATCTTAACTACTATATTATACCTTCAAACCAAGTTTTTGGTTAAACATGGATAAAAGTCAGGTGAAGATTTTAAAATTATAAAAATTAAAATCATATATGTATAATTGGTGAATAAGGCCAATGTAAATTTTAAAAATAAATTATATTAAAATAAGATTTATGTTTTTCAAGAAAATATATATAGCTAAACAATGGAGATTCAAAATTGTTGTTACACTCTCCAAGATACTTGTAAAAGTCACAATATAAAACAATGATTTCTTAATATTTACAAAAATAATAATATACGTAAGGTTACAAAATCAATATTTATCATACCAAGCTACTTTATGATATAAAATATTATGTTTTAGATATTTCATATGCATATGAAAAAGAAGTGACATCAACCTAATAAACATGATATTATCTCGTATGTATTTATTATAATGAATATTAAAAATAATTATTGAAAAATAAAGTGGAACTCAATATTTGAATATATTTATTTCAATAATTATTAAAAAAATAATTTTCAATTTAATTACTCAAAAAAGATAAAATCAAAGGAAATCCAATTTAAAATTCCAAGCATATATTCACAATGGATAATATATTTGACCCTTATATTAAGTTAAAATATTTATATAACAATTTTATCGTAGAATATAAATGTGAAAATTAATATCCAAATAAAATAAAATGTTTATATTAGATCAAAGGTACGATTCATATGAATAGTTTGAGTTATTTGATGAAATTTTGAAGATTTTTATAGTATAAATTTAGTTAATTTAAGAAAAAAAAAAAACTAAAAATAGGATTAATCGCAAATAACACGTAAGCAAAGTTGAACCATGATTGTATTGGTGTCTCAAAGGGGATATGAGATCAAACGAAGGGAAACAAATAATTTTGATATTTTAACTTTTTGTTAAAATAAATATATGAAATAATTCAGCAAAATATATATAAAAAAATAATTACAAATCAGCGAGATAAATCGCATTTTTTTATTTTTTCTAATTACGTAATGGACCCATCTAAGTTTTAAAAATTTGATTTTAATTTATATCCTTACTTCTAGAAAATGATAATTAAAAAGTTATTTGAATAATTAATTAATCAGTAGTGGCTGATTTATGTAGGTGTAAAATTATCTAAAATTCAAATACTTTTAAAATTTGTATACATACTACATTTAATTTACTTTTGATAATGTGTATAATCATATGAAATTGAAAGTTTGTTACAACAAAGATTTACCTGGATTTTTTAGTTAAACCTTTTGTTTGATTTAACAAAATTTTCTTGGTAATTTATAATTGATGTTTCGCAGTTTGTTAGTGAATATTTTCTTAGTGATTAACAAACTCAATTTAATTTTTTAAAACTGAAAATTACATTTAGCAAAGTGATAAGTAATAAGCCCATATAAATATTTTAAAATCAAAAAATGGAGACCATGTATTTTTAATAGAAAATTATAATCAAATAAAAATTGTTGAATGGGAAGTACAACATACCAAATTCGTTAAACATGTGATATGATATAATTGTTGTTAAGATGAGTTGTTAAAATTTATATAATCTTGAGATATTGATGTATACTTTCACTAAATTTATGGCCCATATAATTGTTGTATTATATTATTGCTTCAAATTTTATAAAAAGTTGTATTATATATTTTTAATATAATTGTTGTTAAGATGAGTTGTTAAAATTTAAAGGTTTAAAAGAAAATCTCAAGATTATATAAATTAATTTTGTTAAGATATATTAGTCTGAAATTTCACTAAATTGTTAATAAAATATGTATGTGTAATAATATAATATAGTGGGTTGAATTATAAAAGCACATGTACTGTGAGTTGAAAATTGTATATATTGTATAATTTTGTCCCATAAATTTATATATGCCAGATTATATATGCAAAGTCATGAAAATAATATTACTAATTACATAAATGAATATAAGATGTATTTTATATATACGTTTCGTAAGAATTCTATCATATATTAGTTTGACATATATAAGCTTACTTTTGCAATTTGTAGAAATCAAAATTTATAAAAAATGTATAAGCATTCAACAAAGTTGTATATAGTTTTAATATATATGAAGCTAGGTGTGATTAGATATTGTGATTCAAATTGAAATATAATGTTAAGAAGAAAAAAAAGTGCATTAATAACAAAATGACACGTAGGATTTGTGGGGCCAAAAACATTCTGATGGCTCAAAATTCAATAGCTGTAATATATATATATATATATATATATATATAGATAGATAGATAGATAGATAGATAGATATATAGATATATAGATAGATAGATGAGCCACAAAATTAATTCGGGTCATTTTACTCTAAATGGGCCATAAATTTGTATGTGTAGTAATATAATATAGTGGACTTGATTATAAAAGCACATGTATTATGAGTTGAAAATTGTATATATTGTATGATTTTGGCCCATAAATTTATATAGGTCAAATTATATATGCAAACGTATGAAAATAATATTACTAATTACATGAATGAATATAAGATGTATTTATATATAAGTTTAGTAAGAAATTTATCATATATTATTTTGACATATATTATAAGCTTATTGTATGTGTAATTTGTTGAAATCAAATTTTATAAAAAAGTTGTATATAGTTTTTATATATTTGAAGTTAGTTGTGATTAGATATTGTGATTTAAAATTTTAAATATTTAAAGTTAGTTATGATTAGATATTGTGATTTAAATTGAAATATAATGTTAATGAAAAAAGTGAATTAACCACAAATTGACACCTAAAATTTGTGGAGTCGAAATTAATATAATAACTTTAAATTTCTTTGTTTTAATATATATATATAGATTTTCTTATCATGTTGTAATTTGTATGTGTTTTTACTTCGCAAAGGTTTTTAGAGCACCCCTTATGGGGGCTTATTCATGGGACTTAAACAGTATATTTTATTAAAATATTAAAACTTTAGTTTAAGCCTCCCCCTTGGGGCTTAAAAAAAGGCAAAAGTTTAAGCCCCAACCCATGGGGCTTAAACTAAAGGAAGCGCCACGTGTCGCTCCATTATTGGAGCTGCGTCCCTCAATGAGCTTTTTAAAAGGCAAAAAATGTTTATTTAAATTTTTAAACATTAAAATAAAAAATAAAAAATACCATAATTCTAGTTTCATTTTTTCCCATATATATACATCCATTTTAGATATATTTAATATAAATATAAATTGGGTTAAAAAATCACTCTAAAAACCCCTCTATTAAAATACTCTTTTAATATATGGCTTAAATAAAGACTTAAATTCAAAAAGTCTCTCATTTGAGCCCATAAGGGTGCTCTTATGATATATCGCTCGTTCATGTCGTTTCTACCGTAACATTACACAACATTATCTTAGCATAGAAATAAAATGTCACTATTCGATGGATTCGAGAATACTAATCGGGTAAAATACGGATAACACTTGGACGTATTAATTCAAACCATATAAATAGCTGTCGCCGTCTCACTCGTTGGTTAAACGTAAACAAAGCCCGGTGGGTCCCACAAGGAGTCCCTCTCGTCCTATATAAACCCCGTGTACCCTCACACCTCAAATCTAGGGTACGCGCCCACTCCTTCCTCTTCCCGTTCTTTGAGAAATTCCTTCATTCACCATCCCCTTTAACCCCTCTCGCAACCCTAACGCAGATCGCCGTTCTTGTTTCCCAATCTAGATCCTCTCGATCGTTGCATGACCGCCGGAAATGGCTTCCGCCTGCGTAAACAACATCGGAGTTCCGCCTGAAAGTTTCCTCGACTGTCCTTCTGCCGCTTTTCCGGCCTACGGATGGCTGAGTCCCAGCATCTCCTTCGGCCGCGACTACACTGACGAGGACAAGATCATCTTCGCCTCCGCCGCCGCTGCGAAGCCGCATGCGGCGGCGAATGCGCCGGAGGCGTCAGATCTGTTCAAGGACGCTGGAGATTTTGAGTTCCGTCTCGACGATCCTGTCACGATGCTCCCTGCGGACGAGCTCTTTTCCGACGGGAAGCTCGTGCCGCTTCAACTCACGGCGGTTCGATCGACTCCGGCGAGTGCGATTTCGTCGGAGGCGAAGAAACCTGGTCCGGAAATTGAGGTGGAGAGCGTCACCGCAGATCCGTACATGTGCTCCCCTAAAGCTCCGAGGTGTTCGAGCCACTGGAGGGAGCTTCTAGGCTTGAGAAAGCTCCACCAGAAGGCGGCGTTAATGTCGAATGCTACGACGTCTTCTCCATCTTCTTCCTCCAACACCGGTAAATCAATACGGCATTTTCTCCAGAGAAGCTCCAAATCGGATGCTTCTCTTAACGTTCCTCTGCTGAAAGATTCGGATACCGAGTCCTTCTCCATCTCTTCCTCTCGTCACTCAATCTCATCTTCGTCTTCCGGCCACGATCATGACGATCTCCCGCGTCTCTCCCTCGATATCGACCTCAAATCATCCCAATCTCGTTGCGCCTCTGGTCCGAACCAAAGATTAGTGCGTCCACGAGTTAGAACGATGAAGCCGAGGATGGTTTCGGCTACAGTAGCGGAGGATCCGAAGCCATTGATCGATCATCCGTCGGCTCCGACAACGGTCAACCGAGTCGGCCGGAGTCCAATGCCTCAGGAGAGCCAAGATCCGACGACAACGACGATGATTACAAGAGGCGTCTCAGTGGACAGTCCGAGGCTGAGCTCTTCAGGAAAGATAGTTTTCTATGGCCTGGAAAGAAGCTCAAGTAGCCCAAGCACCTTTAATGGCGGCCCAAGGTACAAACACAGGGGAATGGAGAGATCCTACTCTGCTAATGTCCGTGTAACCCCTGTTCTCAACGTTCCACTTTGCAAGTCTGGTGTATTTGGACTATTCTCGTCTCAGTCAAGCCAGAAGAAAGAGGGAAGTAATGGTGGTTCTGGATCCAGCAAAAGTCATCATCACCATCACCATCACTCTTCTTCTGCTTCTGGCAGGATCAGGAGGGAGAGAGAGAGTAACTAGATGGTCAAAGATGGACATTCTAACACTAATCTAATCACGTCTTCCTCTTTTTTCCGTTTTGGTACTTTTTTACAGTCTGAAAAAAAAACTATAAAATATGGGTGTAAAACATTGTTGAAAGCAAGCTATCTGTTGTTGTTTGTTGAGTAATACCACTACCAGGGTAAATGAGGGTAGTTTGATCTGATCATATTTAGCTTCTTTTTCCCCCTCTTTCCTTCACATGGTTTAGGGGTTGAGCTTCTTCTTTTTTAGTACTCTTGTAAAAGTTTTTGCTTCTCACTTTTCCTCTCAGGAGGAGGAAGTAAGAGAGGTATTATGACTTGCTAACTCCAATGGTATTGTATCTGAAATTCAATTTCATTTCCTTGTTGGATGTATTGACGATGGCGATGTGCTCTGTGATTGCTCTGTTTCATACTCCATCCGTCCCTTTTTGTTGTTCTTGATGTGACATGATATATACGTCGAGACGGGTTTTGTATAGTTAATATCTCTTGTTACATAATCTTAATTTGTTAATATCTCTTGTTACATAATGTTAAAAATTATAATTTTTTAATATTATCAAAATATTCGTTGAGACGAATCAATAAGATTCCACATGATTATATTTTTTCTTATATATTGATAGAAATTTTAAAAATTCTCTTTTCCGATAAATAGTGTCTCAAAATAAAATAAGAAAAACAAAAAAGAACGGATGAAGTATGTTTCTAAAATCTTGAAAAGCTGGCGTGAAAGTCACGCGTCTGGGAAGTGGAGCGTAGGCGCGTGGGATTGTTGTTTAGTGGGGTTGCCCCTTGGGCTTTGGGGAGTAGAAAGGGACGTGAGCTGGGGAGGCAACTGCGAGGAAGCATCACACTGCAGCATAGGGTGGCATGCTGGAGCTGCTGCTAGTGTATAAAAATAAAATTTACTTTGTTCTTTTTTCCTCTATAATAAAAAAGTAAATTTTTACAAGAAGATGATTTTTATTGGCGTTTTCCGTGGATTTTTTTTTTTTTAAAGTTGGGGAGATGATGCTAAAGATTCTTAAAATCAGAGGCACCAGCTCTGCTGACTCTACTATTTTGTATTTGCACGTTATTGATTTTTTGGAAATGATCCGGAAAAACTTTTTATATGAATATCTGTAAAATAGGAAAGGATAAGCTCACATGGGCAAGTTGCGATGAAGAAGGTTGGGAGGCATTGCGCTTATCTGGTTTATCCAACAATTATAGGTGGGTCTTAGCAACTAAAAAAAGCCACTTTATACAAGTAGAGATGTTTAGTAGTTAGTTTGCATTGCATGTGTGTTTGTTAGGAAAAAGGAATGCATAAACAACTTATAATAAAACCCACCATCTTCCTTGAGCTTAGAGAGGGATGACTTGTTCTTCTTTACACCACTCGAACTAATAAAGCCAACACTGGTCGGGGATGATGATTGATAGAATCAAACAAAACTTGATTTGGACGGAAAAGGTATTGTCAATTACTCAATTTTGTAATGATTTTTGGCTTTAGGAACTTCATATTCATGTGCTAGCAACTATACCCTACTTCATCAGAGCAAGATGTTTATATTAATAAAACGATTTTTTTAATCTATATCCAGATTTCACATGTAAAAACTTTTAATTATATATTAATTTTTTAAGATATATTTTTTTTTTTTTAAATTTGTTCACATTTCCTTCTTTAAGGATTTATATTTCTAAATAAAAATTCTTAATCTAAGCCCTAGAGACATAGATTAGAAAAAAGGTTAATAAAAAGAGATTAACATAGAAGTGACTTAATTAGTAAAGGAAATCAACAAGGATTCTCTGTCTTTGTTTGTCTTGCCTTTTGCTTGCCGGATTGGATTGGAAAGTGGCCTTTTTTCAGAAGGGATTTTCCTAATATCAGTTTCTCCATATACGTGGCTAAGAGAATTGAAACCTAAATTTCATGAGCAATACTTAAATAGTATAGTGCCACTTCACCCGTAGAAATCCAAGTCAACTTCGTTGCAAAAGTAATCGACAAGTGTTGTACAACCAGATGGTATGGATAATTGAGGTTGATCTTATAATTAAATAATCACATTTGTAGAAGGGAAATAACCAAAATAAATGAAGCCTCCATAATTTGGAGGATATAGATTTGTAGGGGGTAGAATTAATGAGGATCTGATTCTGAAACATTGAATTTGAAATCCTAGCCTATAGTGAAAGTACACACAGCTGTACTGCTGGTTGAATCTACTTGCAATCTCCCTCGCACAATCCAAATTGGTCCCCTCGCTTGGTCATACTGTATAATTTGAATGAAGATGAAATACAGCATTTAGAAAGCTGGGATTGTAGGGTTGTGGCTGTGGATGTATTAAATTAATGAGGTGACATTTAAATACATGATCCTCTCCCGATTTTCTGCTCATTTTTAACGGTTCTACTGCCAACTCTTGGACGTCCATCTACTTTCAACTAGTTATTTTTTACAGTCAAACCCACTAAGATAAGATCAAGAATTTTAGTATTCATTAAAATTTGGCGGGAGATCGATTCATACAATTTAGGGTAGATAGTTTCAAGAATCAATTCTATCCGATTATGATAATACCTACAATTATAAATGGTATCTTCTTGAAATTAAAAGTTGACAAGCAAAATTATACATTTGTTACATATTTTGTTTAGACTAAGGGTCTGTTCGATTCGTAGAGACTGAATTAAAATAAAATTGAACTAGGTGCTGGACTGAACTGAAGCTGTCAAGTAAAATTTAAAATGACGACTGAACCGAGACTGAAATGGATGACTGAATTTAATAAAATGCGTTCGGTTCGTCCCGACTTATCCAAACTGAAAAATCATTAAAATACTCAAATTACCCTCAAAATTAAATTGTGGAGGGGTATCACATGCCACTCACGTGACTTGTTGCCTCATACATTTACATGGCTGTAGATCGATCTTTTAGGGTTCTCTATGCCCCCGTGTTTTTGGAGTAAGCGATCGATCTCGTCAAACAACCCCAACCCCCGTGAGATGAACTCGGCGGCGACCTCGGCTCCCCGCGGCGACGAACTTGCTTGCTCAAGCTTCTCTGTTCCCCGAAGACGAAGATCCCCGACGGTGCTCGTTGAACGGCGACAAAGGTAACTCTATTTTCCTATTCATACGTATTTCATATTTCGTGGTTGCCTTTGATAGTATGTGGTATCTGTTTGCTGCCTTTGATAGTTTGTGGTATCTCTATGCTGGTATTTTGCTGGTATCTGTGTTCATTCCTCCTAAACTTTGATGGTTGTTTACGATTTGTGGATGTTAGTGCACTTGCTTTTTTTATGGTTTCAGGATTATACTTTTGACTTGTTTTGATGATTATGGTGTTTGGATTATCATGTTTATGCAAGAACTATTTCCTTACCTTTATGATTAGGTGTTTGTATCGTTTTGTATTTGTTTTAATACTTGCTAACCATTTCACATTCATGGATGAAGAGCAAAACGGACATAGCTCTGAGTTTAGACAATTGGTATCTCTACAACTGTTGCTGACAACACAATTACGCCTTCAAGATGCTTACTACATGAGGTTTGTCCATAAAATCCCTTGTTTTACTTCGAAATTGACGGGATATGCGTGGATGAAGGAATGCTTGGACTCACCGTTAGATGTTTGCTGTTTTAATGCGTTTTGAATGGAAAAACATGTCTTCATGACATTGTGCAATGAGTTAGAGGACAACTACGAGTTACACCCCACTAGGAATATGACCATTATAGAGAAGGTTGAGATTTTTCTTAGCATCGTTGCACAAGCAGATGGAGTTAGACGGTTGTCTGAGCGTTTTCAGAGATCTGGGGACACTATTAGTAGGGTATTTCACCAGGTACTTACGACTTTTGCTGGGAGAAAACAAAACTACAACGGGTTTGTAAGAACACTTTTAGAGCCACGTGATAGGAATTTCACAACAATTCCGGCTAAGCTTCAATCACAAGACATATACCGTGTTTTCGAGGTATTACCCTAACTAAATGAAGGCGACTTTGACATGTATTTTACTACACCTATATTTATGAACTAAAATCATGTATTTTGAATAAAGGGAGCTATTGGTTGTATTGATGGTGTCCACATAATGGTAACTATACCTGAGGCAGAACAAATCCCTTATTTTGGATGAAAGAAGAATTGCTCCTTCAATGTGATGGCTGTGTGCGACTTTGACATGTATTTCACGTTTATTCCTGTTGGTTGGGAAGGTAGTGCTCATGATGCGCGTGCCTTCGATCATGCAGTGAGAAGTCTACACTTGAACTTCCCGCATCCTCCCCCGGGTAATCTTTATATTTACCCCATCTGTTACACCACTATCTGTTAAGTCGACTATTTTATTTAACACTTGTTATAATTTACAGGCCGATATTATTTAGTAGACAAGGGTTATCCATACAGACGAGGCTATATGGTACCGTATTCCAAGGTTAACTACCACCGATCTCAATTTGGGAGGGAGACGCCTAAAAATCATAGAGAAGGGTTTAATCGCGTCCATTCTTCACTAAGGACCACCATAGAGCGTTGCTTTGGTGTCTTGAAGAAGAGATGGCATATTCTATCACAAATGCCAAGCTATAAAATTCCCGACCAAATAGATTTGATCATTGTGTGTTTTGCATTGCACAACTTCATCTTAAAGCACAAGCTTAATGATATGTATATTAACTATGAGGATGTTGAAGAAGTTTTTACGGGGCAAGTAAATGAAGGCGAAGACAACGATCCTGAAGGCATGAGTATCGTTCGCAAAGCAATCGCATGTGAGATATGGACCCACAAAAAAGAGTGGTTGTACTAGTTTAGCAATTAAAACTTCTACTTTTGGCGGATGTACTTTATGATCCCTTAGTTTGGCTAGTTAAAGTATGATCGACTTGACTTTTAAATTATAGAATTTGCTATGATCCTAATATATGTATGAAAATGCACCATACTTGTGCACTTGGGAATTGAAATGGAAGTGCAATTTTGTTGAAAACTCAGATATCAAGAGCCTTCTTCACCTGAATGTTGCTGAATGATCGAGCTTGGTTTGACTGGGAACTTAAATGCTTACATACTGGTTTCTGTTAATGACTGTAACTTGGTTAAATTCACTAATACTTGTGCAAATGGTGAACTCTTCTGGCTTGAGATAATGGTTTATGTTAATGAGTGTGCAACTTGGTTAGTGAAGCTTTGACATTGAACTCATGGCTACTGCATAATGTAGTAAATGGTGTGTATAATGCAGTACTGTCATAATGCAGTAAATGGTGAACTAAAAGAGGGAGGTGAAGGTGAGTACTGTCATAATGCAGTCACACATAATCAAATGCAAGCCAGACTATCAATTGCAAGCCAACTTGGTTAAGTGGTTCCAAAACCTAGCAACTTCACTCACATGCAAAACGATCATTCAAAATTGCTAGAGTTGAACGCCTATAGAATGTAGTAAAGCCATTCCACCTTGGTGCCTAGAAGACTATTAATCTGCACATGAGCATTACAACTAAGAGATTGCAAGACTATTAATCTTCACACGAGCATCACCAAAACAATCATTAAAAAATTCACCAAAAGTGGTTGCAAGTCTATCTTTCAATCTTCAAGCCATAAGCATTACAACTACGGGTTACATCATCTTTTTACCATACAGAAGCTACAATTCAACTCAGACAAAACACCAATCAATCTTAGGTCTTTCCAACCATGTACATCATACATTGCTACTTATGATAGACAAAACACCCATCAATCTTGATTAGTACCTGAGACACTAAGAGACATTGCTACCCTAAAATTCACTTGCAATTTTTGGACAACTCACGAGTGAGGAAAAGCACTATAACCAACACCAGAATAATAGTAACGACCCAACCATATAAGCCCCTTTTTCTTGCAATTTTTGAATGATCGTTAATTTTCTGCATTAATCATTTTACACGCTCAACCTCTTCATCATAACATTGTTGTGTCCAGTCCACATGTGCACGCTGAAAATCCACTTCATATCTAAGGTTTGCCACTTTTGCAACCTCTTCGTCGAGTTTTCGTTGAAGATTTTCCACCTGAATTTCATAATCAGCCTCCTGGTCAAAGTTTCAAACATAATGTTCAAATTAGAAAGGGATTATGAGTCTATTCAAATGTATTCTAACAATTTTACAAAATTACCTCGAAATAAGCATCAACGTTTGCATTTGTAATACTGTCATCGCTTGTTAGGGGGGAAACCATTATTTTTTCCTTGAAAAAAAAGTAGCATGTTGAAAATGAGAAAGATAAATGTATATTGATTCTTCTACTTTTGTGTATCTCATGCAGAATAACAGTTTCAACCTGGTGGCTATTTTCAAGATGCCTATCAAACATGCTTTATAAAGATTATAATATGTGTGCTTAGAAACATGCTTTATAAAGATTATAATATGTGTGCATAGAAACAACAATTTACTACCAATAATAATACCATGTTACCAATGCACTACATATGTGTAACAATTAAAATTGCCAATAATAATACCAACAATTTAGACTCACATGCACACAATCACAAGAGGATATGAATGTAATTTTGAAGTGAACCATGAATAAGAATAAGTTGTAACTCTTGTAAGGGTGACTGCACAAGTGATAAAAGTCGACTCAATAATCTGTAACCAACAATAAAGACTCACATGCACACAATCACAAGAGAAATATAAATTGTCACATGCAAAGATATTGTTCAATCACAAGCATAAATAACTGTTTACTCACATGCACACAATCAAAGAGAAAATCAATAGTTCATTGTCATTCATATATATATACTGGTTATGGTTCACAATTGTCATGAACAAATCCAAAACAAACATCACAACAAAGAATCACTGAAGTGTTCGTGTTTCAAAATGGTAGCTCATAAGTGATCAAACCGCTTTGTTTCTATATGCGCCGAAATATATCATTATAAACATCAAGTGATATATTCTGACTCATATATAAACAAAATGATATATGCAAGATGTATGTGAAGTAGAGGGAGTTTAGTGTATTTCTATGGAGGTAATATGGAACATATTTTTTCAATGATTATTATAACACTAAACAGTTCATGAGAAATTAATTTATATTCTTGAGAAATATCATAATGTACTACCAAATTCACTACTGATTTATAACTGAAATTGAGAAAAAAATATCAGCACTTGCCAATTAAACTTAACATCTAAGCTGTTTGCAACAATTGTTTTTCATGAAGAGCATATTTTTTCCAGTTTTTCATGTAGAGTCTAATGAAACTTGTTTATATTCTGGATAAACATTATTACCTATATTTGTAACACCCCCGACTTATTGTCGGAAATGCCACACGCCAGTGACCTCAGACGTTGTTGTCCGATGTCACCCAAGGCTTTAATCAGAACAATTAATCTTAAATAAACATAATAACAATGAAAGGTTAAACAACGGAAGACATTTGTATGTGAAACTCAACTCCTTTATTAAAAGATCTCTCATCAAATGAGAGTAGCGTCTTTACAACAGAGTAAAAATTTCAGCGGAAGACTTATAAATTACACAGCGGAAGACTTTTAAGAATCAACCTATAACATCGCTAGGTTATAAAGATATATTAAAGTACTATTTAACAACTTAAAACACTGACACTTAAATCTTCGTCTACAAGCCTCTTCTTCTTCGACTGGTTACTTTGACTTCGGAAACCAACCACTGATGTGCCGTATAGGACGGATGACACCAGCCAACCATGCAATGAATAAAACCCGGTTGGTTAGTCTAATGAAAGACTATGCAAGGGTGAAAACAGAATGGTTCTAGTAATCGTAACCGTTTACTATCATTGTCCCTCGAATAATAACCGAAGGAACGATATATAACCTGGAACTTTCACGGAATGATTTAGTATTAGATATGCACTGAAGAGAAGACTCCTGATACGGGGTTAGCCGTGTAGAAGATGGATCTAGGCAACGGATCTCAAAACAAAAGAAAACACAAGATTAGAA
Organism: Rheum nobile; assembly: GCA_027886185.1. NCBI lineage: Eukaryota > Viridiplantae > Streptophyta > Magnoliopsida > Caryophyllales > Polygonaceae > Rheum > Rheum nobile. The sequence continues at coordinate 751,455 of WOAB01000642.1, forward strand.
CAATGGCGGAAGTGAAACTAATGGATAGGATAATAGATAGAACCAATAGAAACGACGAGAAAACCCGCTTGCTTGATAGCAAGGAACCTTGTCGAACGATCTACCAACCCGATCTCTACAACGCCACACAACCAAGAATCGCTGACGAACTTGGAGCACGGAGAGGATTGCTTATGAAGTACGAAATCACCAACTCCAGAGGGACTTGACAAAGACGAAAACAACTAAGCAGGAAAGAACAATCGATTGAGACTCTCACGGGGAGCCGAGTTTTCAAAGCAAAAATCCAAGCTCTGTTTTTGTGTTTTAACAATATGAGAAATCTGCCTAATGAAGAAGACAAGGGAGGCCTTAAATACCCTAGGAGGGCCGGCCCTAGCTTCCCAAAAACGGGTTACACTTAATCCCGAAATATCCGAAAATAGAAAGCTTAAAACAATTAAATAATAATCCTAAAAATATCCAATGCAGAAATTAATAAGATTAAACATATGTAACGTTGACCAATAAAGTCAATGCCTTGACTTTGGACTTGTCCTCTTCGTCATGTGATACATCATGTGCCATAAACGTCTCCAACTCTTGACGTAGTTCCTTCAATCTTGACCTAGTAATCGGTCCATCAAAGGTTGGCACTAATGGCGGGGATGATTCCTCATCATTCTCCCCTTCTTGAAAAGGACTCGTCCTCGAGTCATCAACATCAGCGGCTGCATAAGGGGTAAGATCACCGACATTGAATATCGGGCTCACGCCATAGTCATCGGGCAGCTCCAACACATAGGCATTGTCGCCTACTCTCTTCAGCACCTTGAACGGTCCATCACCTCTGGGAGACAGCTTCGACTTCCTCTGCTCCGGGAACCGCTCCTTGCGCAGGTGTAGCCACACCAAGTCGCCGGGCTCGAGCAACACTTGACGCCGGCCGTGATTAGCTCGGGCTGCGTTCTTCGCTGCAGTAGCTTCCAAACGAGCCTTAGTCCGCTCGTGCAACTCCTTCATGAACTCAACCTGTCTATCAGCATCAAAGTCTGCTCGTTTCGGTAAAGGCAACGGCTTAAGATCCAAAGGGGTTAGGGGATTCAAACCATACACACATTCAAAAGGTGACATATTAGTAGAAGAATGAATAGTCCTATTATAAGCAAACTCAACATGTGGTAAGGCTTCTTCCCAACTTTTCAGATTAGATTTAATAACAGCCCTAAGGATAGTACCCAATGTACGGTTAGTGACCTCAGTTTGTCCATCTGTCTGGGGGTGACTAGCAGTAGAGAACAACAACTTAGTACCAAGTTTACCCCACAAAGTCTTCCAAAAGTAACTCAGAAATTTGACATCCCTATCACTCACAATAGTACGAGGTACACCATGCAACCGAACAATCTCTCTAAAGAATAAATCAGCAACATTCCTAGCATCATCAGTTTTATGGCATGCAATAAAGTGAGCCATCTTAGAGAACCTATCAACAACCACAAATATAGAATCTCTCCCCTTCTTAGTCCTAGGCAATCCAACAATAAAATCCATACTAATATCAACCCAAGGAAAGCAAGGAATAGGCAAGGGAGTATAAAGACCATGCGGTTTTGCCTTAGATTTAGCCTGTAAGCACTCAACACAACGTTTGATAAAATTCTCTACATCCCTAAGCATGTGTGGCCAATAGAAATGAGTATGCAACATGTTATAAGTCTTATCTCTACCAAAATGACCCATCAATCCACCTCTATGGGACTCATCAACAAGTAACAACCGTAGAGAACAAACAGGAATGCACACCTTATCAACTCGAAACAAGAATCCATCAAACAAGAAAAACTTATCAAATGAACCCTTTTCCACACAATGCTTATAAATCACTCCAAAATCAGCATCCATCATACAACTCCTTAATATAAACGAATCCAAGGACCCGAGCATCCAAAGTAGTCAAGAGTGTATGTCTCCTAGAAAGGGCATCAGCTACAACATTATCTTTTCCTTTCTTATACTTAATCACATAGGGAAATGTTTCTATGAATTCCATCCACCTACCATGCCTCCTATCCAACTTATCTTGACTCCTAAAATGCTTTAAGGACTCATGATCAGTTTTAAGCACAAATTCTCTAGGCCAAAGGTAGTGTTGCCAAGTTTTCAGCACTCTAAACAAGGCATATAATTCTCTATCATAAGTAGAATAATTCAAGCATGCACCTTTCAACTTCTCAGAAAAGAAGGCAATGGGCTTACCTTCCTGCATGAGGACTCCTCCAATACCAATGCCAGAGGCGTCACACTCTACTTCAAAGGGGCGAGTGAAGTCAGGCAGAACCAGCAATGGCGCGTGTGTCAAACGATCCTTGAGAGTCTGGAATGCCTTTTCTTGAGCTTTACCCCAACGGAACGGAGTATTCTTCTTTGTGATCTCTGTCAGCGGGGCTGCAATGGTGCTAAAATCTCGAACGAACCTCCTGTAGAAGCCAGTCAGGCCGTGGAAACTGCGCACGTCACCTAGGTTCTTCGGGGTCGGCCAGTCACGGATGGCTTGCACCTTCTCTTGATCCACTTGCAGTCCATGAGCACTCACTACAAAACCAAGAAACACAACTCTGTCAGTGCAAAAATCACACTTCTTCAGATTTCCATACAACTGTACAGCTCTGAGAGTGGATAAAACTTCCCTGAGGTGCTCTGCATGTGCTTCCAAAGATTTGCTGTAGATCAGAATATCATCAAAGTAAACTACAACAAATCTACCAATAAAAGATCTCAAGACATGATTCATAAGACGCATAAAAGTAGAGGGGGCATTAGTCAAACCGAAAGGCATAACAAGCCACTCATACAAACCAAACTTCGTCTTGAATGCTGTCTTCCATTCGTCCCCTTCCTTCATCCGGATTTGATGGTATCCACTGTGAAGATCGATCTTGGAAAAGGTGGAGGCGCCATGGAGCTCATCCAACATGTCATCGAGCCTGGGGATCGGGTGCCTGTACTTGATCGTGATGTTATTAATAGCCCTGCAATCAACACATATACGCCAAGTATTGTCCTTTTTGGGGACGAGTAAGACAGGCACAGCACACTGGGATCGGCTCTCTCTAACATACCCTTTATCTAGAAGGTCCTGGACTTGGTTCTGGATTTCCTGGGTCTCAGTAGGGTTCATCCTATAGGCAGGCCGGTTGGGTAGGGTAGCACCGAGAATCAGGTCTATTTGGTGCTCAATGCCTCTAATAGGGGGTAGGCCAGGGGGTATCTCATCCGGGAAAACATTAAGGAACTCAGCTAAAAGGGTCTGGACAGCAGCTGGGAGTGTAGCTCAGTCGTCGTCACCTAACAGGGTATAGGCCTGACAAAGGGACATGAGGGCGACGTCCGGGGGAAGGTAATCTACCAGGTGGTCTCTGCTGGATGCTAAGAGCACTCGGCTAGGGGTAGAGGCGAGGGTGAGGTCGGTCCGTGTGGAGGCAGTGGATGGTTCGGCTGGGGACTTACCCTTACGCTCGGCCTCTCTTTTCTTATCATAAGCCTCAGCCACTTGAAGCGGCGTCATCGGTTTCAACACCACTTTCCTACCACGAAACTCAAAGGCATGTTGGTTAGTAAGTCCATCATGAATAACATGTCTATCAAATTGCCAAGGACGACCTAACAAAATATGACAAGCTTGCATAGGAACAATATCACATAAAATTTCATCCTCATAAGTTCCTAGCTTAAGTGTAATCTTAGCTTGCCTATTCACCTTGAGTTCACCACAATCATTCATCCAATGAAGTCTATAAGGTCTAGGATGCAAAAAAGTAGGGAGTTGCAGTTTATTAACTAATTCAACACTAGCAATATTACAATAACTACCACCATCAATAATCATGTTGCAAACTTTCCCTTTAACAAGACATCTTGTATGAAACAAATTCTCACGCTAATTATCATCACAAGGAGCCTGATTAACATGCAAAGTCCTCCTAACAATCAATGAATCACCATGCTCATATTCAATAAAATCCAAATCAACATCATTGGCATGCTCATTCATATCATGGCTAGCAACTAAATTTTCATGCTCAGTGTCAGACTCAGACTCTAACTCACCCAAATGATTAATCATCAAAACACGAGTATTAGGACAATCCTTCATGTAATGACCCTTTCCTTGACATTTAAAGCAAGTGATATCTCTAGCTCTAGGAGGAGGGTCAGCAGGGTTACCTCGTGTAACTGCAGGGGCGGGCCGTGTGGGCTGCTGTGGTGCGGTGGAGGTAGAGGGGTGCACACCACGGGAATTCTGCTCATTGCCGCGAGGCGGACCGGTTGCTGGGCGGGATCTCTGGTGTCCGGTGCGGCCCTACTGCTGGTCGGGACGCCAGCTTTGGCGTTGTGGCACCGTGCGGTGTTGTTGGGTATAGCTGGACTTGAATTGTCTCTCCACTTTAATTGCTTGGTGTAGCAAATCTGTCATAGTAGAATAGGGATACAATTCTATAGTGTCAGCTAAATGAGGATGCAAGATACGTAGATACCTGGACATAGGGGCCTCTTCGTCTTCGACGACGTTGCCGCGTGCCATGGCTATCTGCATATTGTTGTAGACCTCTTCAACACCTAAAGAGCCTTGCCTCATAGTCTCCAAACGATTGCGGAGAACTCTATTGTGGTGGTGGGGAACGAAGCGGGCCCTCATCATAGCTCTCATCTGGTTCCATGTGTTGACCGGAGGGTCCATGGCTTGTCTTCGAGCCCTCACAACAGAATCCCACCAAACCAAAGCATAACCAGTAAATTCAAGAGCAGCGAGTTGTACCTTTTTATGTTCAGGGAAATTGTGGCAACCCCAAATCTGCTCAATCTTCGTCTCCCATTCAAGGTAGACGTCTGGATCACACTTTCCATCAAAAGCCGGGATCTTCACTTTGATCCATCCAATGCCGTCTTGTTCGGCTTCACGGCGGCGGGGCTGTCCGTGGTCATTCCGGGGGCGGTAAGGACGCCACTCATTACGCTCCTCGCGCTCATAGTCCTGCATATCATCATCACCCCATAAACTAGAACGTATCGACATAGGAGGGGACTCAGACCTATCACGAGGTGCGGGATGCCGAATCGGGCGTATGCGGTTGGTGCCAGTGACTCTCGGTTGGCGACGCTCGTCCATCGCCGCTTGGTAGGCCGTGGCTTGGTCGACCAAGGGCTCGGTGGCGGGAAGCGGTGCGCTATGCGATGGACCAATGTGTTCCTGCGCAGCCGGGAGTGGGTTGGAGCGGGTCTCCAATGAGTCAAACTTCGCAGACAACTGCGCGACTGTAGAAGCCAACTGTTGTAGCATCGCCTGCATATCGACATGGGAACCATTTGCAGTAACCTGTTCATCACCGGAACCTGTCATGATCACCACTTAGACGAACACAGAAAGACGTTAAGGTTAGGAAAATCAAAAAAAACTCTCAAGTGTTTGCACTCGGTGATTGTACAACCTGCGAAGTTAGGCTCGTAAATGACAAGTTCTCTATGTGCTCAAGATACGCAGCAAATCAAGGTCAAGCAGAGATGTAGAAGACAGGACAAGTAGATGTACGATGAAAAATGACTCAAACAAAAGCGAGACTAGAGAACGACTCAACAAGGAAAGCGACACAACTATAGTCACAAGAATGAAATGCAACTAAAGATGGGGGCATATATGTGTTTCGAACTCAAGAAAATGCGAATTGCAAGTCAGAAAGACGTACCTTTGTCGACTCGGAACGAAGCCAATTGGAGCCGAGAGTGACCTGAGGGAGCGAAAGGGTTCGGAAAAGAGGGGAACGGGACGGCTCGACTGAGGACAACTCGGGCAAGGTCCGGCCGGGTTGCGGGTGGGGTTAGGCCGGGTGGGGCTCGACTGAGCGGAACCCGGGCAGGACCCGGTCGGGTGGAGGCCGGGTGGTGGCGACTGAGGAGAACTCGGGTGGGACCCGGTCGGGTTGGGGCCGGGTCGGTGGCAGGTACGTGAGGGCTGGGTTAACTGAGGCTCACCCGGTCTGGACCCGGTCGGGTTGGGGCCGGGTCGGGGGGGCTGAGAACAACCCGGGATGGGACCCGGTCGGGTTGGGCTCGGGTGGGGCTGACTGAGCGCAACCCGGTGGGGACCCGGTCGGGTTGTGGCCGGGTACTGTTGCGGCGGCAAAGAGGTCCGAAAAAAAAAAATCTGAACGGAACCCTAATTTTTTTTTTTGTTTTTGTATTTCGAAAAAAAAATTCTGAAAAATTCTCAAAAATCCCAGATGCCTTTTCCTCCTTTTTTTTTTTTTTTTGAATTTCGATAATGCCCTTTTTTTTTGATATAATTTTCTTTTAGACAACTTGTTTTTCCTGGGATATTACACCATAAAGATAAAATAAAATCTCTAGAAAATCAAGAAAGTATCTTGAAGATTACCAAAATTGAACAACCGGATCTCTGGCGCGCACGAACCTGGACGCCGTCGTGTCTTGCTCGCCAAGCTAGGGTTCGAACAACAATGGAGGAAGGGGGGGCCGAAATTTTTTTTGTTGATGATTTTTGGACGGTGTTGGTATGTTTTTGTGGATCCTCGTAGTCACAATCAACCGCAACGAACTCCTTTCCAAGACAAACAAGAGCAAACAATCAGTCAGACTAACAATTCACTAATGTGACTCAAACAAAGAAATTCAATTGACGATTGAAAACAGGAAGATCCAATTTTTGATGATGAATTTGGAACCGTCAAAGGCGATCCGAAGCCGCAAAGCTCTTGATACCAATTGATACGGGGTTAGCCGTGTAGAAGATGGATCTAGGCAACGGATCTCAAAATAAAAGAAAACACAAGATTAGAACAATGGCGGAAGTGAAACTAATGGATAGGATAATAGATAGAACCAATAGAAACGACGAGAAAACCCGCTTGCTTGATAGCAAGGAACCTTGTCGAACGATCTACCAACCCGATCTCTACAACGCCACACAACCAAGAATCGCTGACAAACTTGGAGCACGGAGAGGATTGCTTATGAAGTACGAAATCACCAACTTCAGAGGGACTTGACAAAGACGAAAACAACTAAGCAGGAAAGAACAATCGATTGAGACTCTCACGGGGAGCCGAGTTTTCAAAGCAAAAACCCAAGCTCTGTTTTTGTGTTTTAACAATATGAGAAATCTGCCTAATGAAGAAGACAAGGGAGGCCTTAAATACCCTAGGAGGGCCGGCCCTAGCTTCCCAAAAACGGGTTACACTTAATCCTGAAATATCCGAAAATAGAAAGCTTAAAACAATTAAATAATAATCCTAAAAATATCCAATGCAGAAATTAATAAGATTAAACATATGTAACGTTGACCAATAAAGTCAACGCCTTGACTTTGGACTTGTCCTCTTCGTCATGTGATACATCATGTGCCATAAACGTCTCCAGCTCTTGACGTAGTTCCTTCAATCTTGACCTAGTAATCGGTCCATCAAAGGTTGACACTAATGGCGGGGATGATTCCTCATCAACTCCAAGGAATTGAGTCTTAAGGAAAAGTATGACAATTGTTTGAGAACGTTAATGTTTCATACAAGCGTTTAAAAATGACTTGATCATTTGGGTCCACGACCAACCTCACCGCACAATGCGAATTCAGATTGGAAAGAGAACTTACTCTAACCGAAGTCCAGGCGAGTTTCCAAGTTGTACTTCTCGCCCGAGGATTCATTAATTATGTGCCTACCCGCACTTATCTTATCTAAATTTCAAAACGGATATTCATGTTAAAGCTTTTTAATATGATCTCGAGTAACTATGAAAGTTTACGATATCGAGTGACTACGAAGGTTTACGATCTCGAGTGACTACGAAAGTTTACGATCTCGAGTAACTACGAAAGTTTATGATCTCGAGTGACTACGAAAGTTTATGGTCTCGAATGACTACGAAAGTTTATGATCTCGAGTGACTACGAAAGTTTACGATCTGGAAAGCATTTAGAGACTGGGTCCACTAATACTGAGTTATAAAGAAACGATTAATCCTCATAAGGAATTAACGTTCCTACGAATAATCGTGCTAATCTAGCATTAAAGTTTACATTTAAATCCACAACAAAACCATTACGGTCATTAACAAGTATAATAGCGTTGTTTCTAGCAATATATACAACATACTATAATATCATATTTTAATCACGTTATTTATAAAATCTGTTCCCAAACGAAAACAACAGTTCACTCCGATTTAATTAACAATTAAAAGCAATTGATAATTAATTGAATATGGAATGATTAAGCAAGAGCGAACCACCACTTGCCTTAGTCTAGACGAACGATTGAGCGATGACGGGTTTCTGGGTCCGGAACGGGAATGGAAATCAGATTACAGATTCCTATGACGACGACCCACAACGAGACCCTAGGTTAGACTCGACAATAAAATGATACGAATCTAAGGAAGAACGAACAAAATCGAAAGAACGAAAGTCCCGCCCGAGACCGGATCATCCAAGGCCACGATCGCGATTGCCAAAGCAATCCGCGGTTACGACAGGGATTCCGCGGTCGCGGGCATCGAGGACAGCGTCCGCGAGTGTCAAAGACAGCGGCCACGGCCGGCCTTGTCACTGCTGCGGTCACGACAGTTCATGTCCGCGGTCACGGCCATGAACTCCGACGACCCAAAATGGAGGAAACTCACCGCCGACGTCGCGAGAGGGCTCGATTCGAGGGGGCTTCGACTCCAACCTTCCTTGTGCCTCCAATGCACCACTCCAAGGCTACTACAACTCCCGACGAGGCTTCCAACGACACTTCGAAAATTCCGGCGAGCAAGCAAACGAGAGAGAGAGAGAGACATCAGATTTGGGTGCCAAAAACCCTCCCATCTCGGCCTCTATTTATAGCCAAAGGAGGAGAGCAGCCCCTGCCCAGATCGACGGTGGCTCAGAAGATCGACGGCGACGAAGAACACGCGGCACGCATGCCGGTCTGCACATTCTGCACATTTCCGCAGTCGCGGAAAATTCCAATGCACAGCTCCTCTGGAAGCTATTTTTCCGCGGTCGCGGCAGAGGCATTTTCGCGTCTGTTTGCCCGGGAAAAGGTTTGGCATGGGTTTAAACCCCAGGTTATATATATTTGTACCCGAACAAATATTCTAAGCCCCGAAAATACGTCGAATGTATTTTCCAAGGCTCAGGGAATTTTTACAGAGATCATACACGTTACAGAAATTCCGAATTTTTGCCAAACGCGTCTTGCTTTTCCCAACGAGAGTTGAAAATTTACCCAAATACCCTTACTAAAAATAAGGGATATTACATCACTACCCCCTTGAAAAATAGTTTCGACCCCGAAACTAGCATTGCTAATTAATGGAATCGGGTTTACTACTAACCTTACTACGTGAACTTAATATCCTTAATCACTTTATCCTTGACGTTTCTCCTAGTAAATCGATCTGTCTCCTCAATCACACCATTATTCCACATATCTCCATATGTTACACTTGTAGCAGTTCGTAACTACATCCACAAAGTCATAATTATCTTATGATAGTATCCTTCAAAAATCATTGCAACAGACTTGCTATACCTTAAGCATGGGAATACACATTACTCCTTCCACTTTTCCATTTATAATTTCTCTCAGAATATGTACCGTAATTGCCTTATATTCCATTATTAGATCTTAGTAGTCCTTGAGGCATCGCATTTCCTAATTCCTTTAAGTGTATACCCCACAATTCCATTACTCGTCATCATCGGGTTTGGCCCTTATGCCAATTCTAGCTTGGTATCCCTTCGGTAGTGATTTATCCTATTCCTTTAATCATTCTGTAACTTAAACCTTTAAGGTTCCTTAACTTTCTCCAGGCGTAATCTCAACACCTTTATTCCTATGTTCCTCAAAACGAATCACATGAGATATTACTCCTATCTCCTTAAGGTATCATCCTGAAAATGATTCATTATTAACCGCATCAGTCACTTCTATTAGAATCCTTTAGTAACTTTATACGAGTAACGCATGCTACCTTACTCCTTAGGCGCACATAGACAATTCTTTCCACTAAATCCTTTAATTTATCGGAATCATCAACATAATCTATCCTTAAACTATAATCTTTCCAGTTAAGTGGCCTCTTCCTATCACAATAACTTCTCAACTTACTCTTCTCCAAGGAATTGCACCATAAGCCTTATAACTGACATACTCGCATAAAATCCAAATATCAAACCTTGCAACCTTACAGGTATCATAACTCCTTATTCCCTGAAAGTACAACTTACCAAATTTAATAATTCGGCCCACTTAAGTTTGCCCCATAAGCCCATTTCCCGACTCAAATCCCAAAGGTTTGTTTAACTATCTCAAATAACTTATTTCTAACTTAAGATCCTTATATTTCTCACACAATCTATTCACATCAATGTTTACAGCATGAATTCACAACTAGGCATTCTGGACTTCGCATTAGTCCATCCCTTATAGATTTTTAGAGAAACTCAGCTTACGAGATAACGCTCTCCAACTCAGCTAAGAAAGCAATTAATTTCATACTGATGGGACATTACTCCAGAATGAAGAAAGATTCTTAGGAATGGATCTAGAATGTAAGCAATAGAGTCGACCCTGGGGTTAACCATGTAGGGAACAAACATCTAGGCTACATACGATACCCCTTCCCTATAAGTCCGACATCCTTTATCCATACATGACATATACTATTTCCGGCACTCACGGGGTTTCGTATGAATGATTGATTTGTAACAGCAATGAATGTAGTAATTTCCAAAACAAGGAAACACTTCTTTATTTATTCGAAACATTACACTAAATCAACTGACAGAAAGTCGAACAGACAGATTATAAAGCTATGGAGACTATCGACACATGTCATCGCTCCCTATTCTTAAGGAAAGGCTTAACAAAAATACCATTACTTGATCAGGGTTTTCCCCCGTCGGCTTGACGCATCACGAAGAGTCGTTGCCCCTGGCCTGACGACTCCATAGGCACTTTGCCTTTGTTACGAGCCATAGATTGCTCAGGAGCAGATACCTCTGGCTTTGGGTTCTGCCTATTGCCAACATTTGAGGCTTGATAAGACTGCGTTGGTCCTTGACCCTTTTTCCTCTAGTATGATTTCATGTGGCATTCCCTTCCACAATAGTAGCATACCCTCTTTTCCTTTTGACAGTTAAAACTTTTATGCCCAACTTTACCACAATTGTGGCACAGAGTCACCCTGCTACTCCAACCGGAGCCTCTAGCAGAGTCTGACTGAGTCATCTCAGTCTTAGCACGACCAGACTTCTCAAATTTGGTAGGCAATGCCGGTCGCTTGAATGTACCAACCTGGCGATCCTGTTGCCCACCCTTTCCCTTAACCTGCTTCTCCCGCTTTTGGGCGGATTCTTCCAGTGTGACCTCTATCTTGTAGGCTGCATCCACATATTGCTCTAATGTAGAATAACCGTGACGCACCATTAGAGGTTTGATTTCTGGATTCATCCATCCATGGAAGTACCAGATCTTTTGTTCTTCGCTCGACATTTCTGGCCCAACATATTACAACAAGTGATTGAACTTAGCTGCAAGCTCAGTCACCTTTAACCCATCGGTCTTAGGGTATAGAAATTCCTTGTGCTTCTCATCCCTCATAGCACGGGAAAAGAAACGGTCAGTCATCTTTGCTTTGAACATTCCCCAATTCAACTCGGGATGATTGGCTAAACCAGTGCTCTCCCACCATTCGCTAGCCACATCCTTGAGTTGAAGGGAGGCGATGTGCACTTTCTCAGTCTCAGTGCAATCCACGTTCCTGAACAACCGTTCCATATGCGAGAACCAATACGTCACTCTGATCGGTTCTCCAGTACCGTCATAGCTGTCAGGCCTCATTGAGCTCACGGCCTTCAAGGCTCGATCGTAAGTTCCTCTATTCCTGACGACATCAACCTGGGGTACGTGATCCACTGGCTCCTCAACTTTAGGAATAACCCGAGGAACCGGAACACCTTGTGCTTGCGGTGCAATTGACCGAATTACGTCGGTGACCGTCTGTACAATAAACCCACGAATGGCTTCTTTGGTCGCGGCATCCAACACTATGGGAGGATTAGCCTGTGCTTGGCCAACGCATGCGGGGTTATTGTCAGAGACAGACTCGCTCTCCTCCCCTTGATTAGCGGCGCTCCTCAGATTCAGCCTTGGGTTGTTACTCGGTCCTGCATCAGCACGGACTGTGTTTCTTGTGTTCACCATCTGCTGATGAACCATACCGTTGATTTAGGACTTTTCCAACTTGATCTTGACACTTTAGTCAAATACGTTATGATACAGGTTACAAGGGTCCAAACTAATAACTTTATATTAGTCTGACTAACCCTCCACTGTTAACTACAGAAACAACTTTCTTCTCCTTACTTTGAGAATGGATATTCTAGGAGAAATGTCAACCTTTAAATGACATTAAGCCTAAGAGAGACACTACCCTTAAGAATGGATCTAAGGAATAAGTAACACTCGAAGCTTGCAGAAGTTTCAAAACCACTTATTATTAAACCTTATACTTTAAAACTTTATACCTTTAAACTTTATATATTAATTTTAATAAAATAATTATTTAAGAAAAATTAGTTTCGCAAACTAGTGATATGATTTTCGCAAAACTCTTACTAAGACAAAAATCACACTTTTAGAGTTACAATCATAAATTACCGTTTGGTTGCTTATACACAACATTTAAAATCAACTATAAATAACCTTTGAAGCCCAAATAGCTCAATCATAATTTAAATTGAATTTCAAGAGGTAATTAAACTTTTAAAGTAATAAATTTTAGATTCCGAAAACTCCTTCTTAAAGGAAGACAGGTTGGAAATAATAATAAAAAAAAAATTCAAAAATTCTCAAACCTAACAATAGGCCAAGAATTTTAAAAACCATTGCTCTAATACCATAATTGTAACACCCCCGACTTATTGTTGGAAATGCCACACGCCAGTGACCTCAAACGTTGTTGTCCGATGTCACCCAAGGCTTTAATCGGAACAATTAATCTTAAATAAACATAATAACAACGAAAGGTTAAACAACGAAAGACATTTGTATGTGAAACTCAGCTCCTTTATTAAAAGATCACTCATCAAACGAGAGTAGCGTCTTTACAACAAAGTAAAAATTTCAGCGAAAGACTAATAAATTACACAGCGGAAGACTTTTAAGAATCAACCTATAACATCACTAGGTTATAAAGATATATTAAAGTAATATTTAACAACTTAAAACACTGACACTTAAATCTTTGTCTGCAAGCCTCTTCTTCTTCGACTGGTTACTTTGACTTCGGGAACCAACCACTGATGTGCCGTATAGGACGGATGACACCAGCCAACCATGCAAGGAATAAAACCAAGTTGGTTAGTCTAATGAAAGACTATGCAAGGGTGAGACAGAATGGTTCTAGTAATCGTAACCGTTTACTATCATTGTCCCTCGAGTAATAACCGAAGGAACGATATATAACCCAGAACTTTCACGGAATGATTTAGTATTAGATATGCACTGAAGAGAAGACTCCAAGGAATTGAGTCTTAAGGAAAAGTATGACAATTGTTTGGGAACGTTAATGTTTCACACAAGCGTTTAAAAACAACTTGATCATTTGGGTCCACGACCAACCTCACCGCACAATGCGAATTCAGATTGGAAAGAGAAGTTACTCTAACCGAAGTCCAGGCGAGTTTCCAAGTTGTACTTCTCGCCCGAGGGTTCATTAATTATGTGCCTACCCGCACTTATCTTATCTAAATTTCAAAACGGATATTCATGTTAAAGCTTTTTAATATGATCTCGAGTAACTACAAAAGTTTACGATATCGAGTGACTACGAAGGTTTACGATCTCGAGTGACTACGAAAGTTTACGATCTCGAGTAACTACGAAAGTTTATTTTCTCGAGTGACTACGAAAGTTTATGGTCTCGAATGACTATGAAAGTTTATGATCTCGAGTGACTACGAAAGTTTACGATCTGGAAAGCATTTAGAGACTGGGTCCACTAATACTGAGTTATAAAGAAACGATTAATCCTCATAAGGAATTAACGTTCCTACGAATACTCGTGCTAATCTAGCATTAAAGTTTACATTTAAATCCACAACAAAACCATTACGGTCATTAACAAGTATAATAGCGTTGTTTCTAGCAATATATACAACCTACTATAATATCATATTTTAACAACAATTCACTCTGATTTAATTAACAATTAAAAGTAATTGATAATTAATTGAATATGGAATGATTAAGCAAGAGCGAACCGCCACTTGCCTTAGTCTAGACGAACGATTGAGCGACGACGGGTTTCTGGGTCTGGAACGGGAACGGAAATCGGATTACAGATTCCTATGACGACGACCCACAACGAGACCCTAGGTTAGACTCGACAATAAAATGATACGAATCTAAGAAAGAACGAACGAAATCGAAAGAACGAAAGTCCCGCCCAAGACCGGATCGTCCAAGGCCACGATCGCGATTGCCAAAGCAATCCGCGGTCGCTGCAGGGATTCCACGGTCGCGGGCGTCGAGGAAAGCGTCCGCGAGTGTCAAAGACAGCGGCCGCGGATGCGGCCGGCCTTGTCACTGCCGTGGTCACGGCAGTTCATGTCCGCGGTCGCGGCCATGAACTCCGGCGACCCAAAATGGAGGAAACTCACCGGCGACGTCGTGAGAGGGCTCGATTCGAGAGGGCTTCGACTCCAACCTTCCTTGTGCCTCCAATGCTACACTCCAAGGCTGCTACAACTCCCGACGAGGCCTCCGGCGACACTTCGAAAATTCCGGCGAGCAAGCAAATGAGAGAGAGAGAGAGAGAGAGAGAGAGAGAGAGAGAGAGAGAGAGAGAGAGAGAGAGAGAGAGAGAGATCAGATTTGGGTGTAAAAAATCCTCCTATCTCGGCCTCTATTTATAGCCAAAGGAGGAGAGAAGCCCCTGCCCAGATCGACGGTGGCTCAGAAGATCGACGGCGACGAAGAACACGCGGCACGCATGCCGGTCTGCACATTCTGCACATTTCCGCGGTCGCGGAAATGCTTCCGCGGTCACGGAAAATTCCAATGCCCAGCTCCTCTGGGAGCTATTTTTCCGTGGTCGCGGCAGAGGCATTTTCGCGTCTGTTTGCCCGGGAAAAGGTTTGGCATGGGTTTAAACCCCGGATTATATATATTTGTACCCGAACAAATATTCTAAGCCCCGAAAATACGTCGAATGTTTTTCCCAAGGCTCAGGGAATTTTTACAGAGATCATACACGTTACAGAAATTCCGAATTTTTGCCAAACGCGTCTTGCTTTTCCCAACGAGAGTTGGAAATTTACCCAAATACCCTTACTAAAAATGAGGGGTATTACAATATTGGACATTACAAGTTGATAAACTTAAGAACTTAAGAAATTTTCCACTTGGTCATCCAAATTACACAGAATTAGAATCAATGAAGAGCATATTTGCCCCGATTTTTTCGCAGACATCTAGGTGACATGGCGCCGTCTGATTGGGTCACCCGATTGACCAAAGATGTGGGGGTTTCACCTTCTTAAATAGGCCATCATTCACCCTTCTTTTCACCATCGTTCTTCCCTGCAACAGTTCTCGATTTCCAAAGGTAATTTTTTGAATTCTTACCGTTTCCTCTTACTCTGTTTCATTCATGGCGCTATCAAGATCCAAGAAGGGTAGGGTCGCACCCGATGGTTCTAGTAGAGAAGAAGGCGTCTTCACCCCTTTGAAGTTTCTAAGTCTAGAGGATTCTTTGCCTGGTACCCTGACCCAGCCTGAATTAGATAGGAATCTTGAAGTTGGGCAGTTCCCGGAGGGCACCATAGCGCGTCTCCTCCTCCCTCATAAGCGAGCCGACTGTAACCGGGAAGGTTGGATTTGGTTTTTCGGATATCCTTTTAAGATCGTCCACTCCTTTCCTTTTTCTAGTCTCGTCCGGAATTTTCTTGTTGTTTTGAAGCTTGCCCCTTGTCAAGTTATGCCTCACGCATGGCATTTGCTTAGAGTAGTTGATCTCTTAGTTGATGGTGTTAATTTTGATTTTGACTTTGACGCCTTATGGTACACCTATTACCTGAGTAGTCGGGGCTCATCTAGATTCCAGTAACACCTTCGGCGGAATAGAAATCCTATAGCTTTGAACCTAGATGTTAACGACCGTGGATGGAGATCCCGATTTTTCTTTGTGGAGCGCAGGTCGCTTGAAAGGGGTGTCGACTGTTCCTTCTTGCTCTCGGACTGGAGGAAGACATGTATTGTGTTCGTTATTTCAGATTTTTCGTCGGATATCTTCTAAACTTTTGCTTATATGTACTTTGTTACAACACCTAATCCAGAGGAACCCGAAGGTTTTGAGATGGAGATTGTCGCTTTGCTTGCTCTTTTTGAAGCAGATCGATCTTTCAGAAACATCAACTTCTTGGTGTCTGATCCTGTCGAAATGTTGACTCCTCTTTTGCATCCATCACCAAAGGCACATGTTCGTTCCAACATGTATGCGTTTGGTTGGTCTTCGGGGTCACTGTTTGCTTACTTTGATGCGCCTTCTTAACAGCGTCTCGTGGCGGAAGATCTAGTGCTTGTTTGTCCGAAAAGAGTCTTCTAGACCATAAGCTCTCAGCGGCCAAGGCGTCTGCATCATCCAGAGCGTATGCGTTGACTAAAGTCATTGCTTTAGATTCGCCCTCTTCCAAGACTTCTAGAGCGAAGAGGAAGACAACTAACGTTGCGGAGCCGTTGATAGGCGAACTAAAGAATAGGTCCCTGGGTGACCTGCTTCACCCTGAAGCTAAGAAGGAGATCGATGATCTGCACCCTGTCGATTGTATCGATGAGGCCGAAGCTGCTGCTTGGAAGGTATATGTGGAGCTATTTCTGTATATACAAACTTCTTTTCTTAGATTGATAATTGATTACATGGATTTTCTTGTACATGCTCTCCAGTACTCCATCGTAGCATTTTCAGTCGTGCAAGCTTTAAGCGATAGGGCCGACAAGCTGGTTGCTCAAGCTAAGGGTCAACTCAAAGCTGCTAATGGTCGTGTAAAGGTTATTGAGAACAAGTTGGCTTCAACTGAAAATATGTTGATGGAGGTTCAGGCTCGTCTTGAAGAGATGGAGAGCAACGTTGAAGAACTTCACGTGAAGGACGCCCAGATAGCTAGTGATGTGGGGACATATTTCTGTATAAATTCCTGCATTGAGATGATGGAAGAATACGTTGCAGGAACCCACTCGACATGGAGCATTGAGGAAGAGAAGGCTAGTATGGACCTCATTTACCCCAACGACAACCCTGGTGATGAATTGTTTAAACTTGTCGGCCTGAGAGAAGACGAGCAGAAGGAAGGAGTCGATCCTGAGGCGATTGAGGAAGCTGTTGAAGACGCGTCGAGAATGCTCCCTGAGGCGACTAAGGACCAAGAGGTTACTCCTGCAAAAGCTAAGGAATGGTTAGGCGAATCTTAGATTTGTTTTTTATGTAATGATAGTGTCTTGCATGTGTTGTGTCGTGGATGTTTTGACTCAGGTGTTTGATGTTATGCTGTGCCCCATCGTGGAGATGGGATGAACAATGTTTTGGCGACCTATCTACCATCGCGGGTCGCGTATTTTATAAATGCTTTGGATTATGCATACCTTGTCTTTGTTTTGCTTGATTTTGCAGGTGGACTTTGTCAATTGCGCCTTGGCCGGGACGCATGATGTTTGGTCGAAGCGACCTGTCATTTTAATTGTTAGCGTGGCATGCTATGTAGTTCCAGGGAAGAGTTGTTGTAGTGTTAGGTAAAGACAAGTACCTTATATAGGACAAGTCTTATAAATAGTGTCTTATGTTGTTCCTCTATTCCCTATGTACCGATCGATCGTGTATTATAAGCGCTATAATGTATAGAAGTGTTTGTCTGCATGCATGTGATTCTGTCTTTGAGGCCTCTTGTTTTTTCTGCTTTAAGTTGATTCAAAACACATGAAAAGGTCAAGGGGCGACCGTTGGGTGTGAGCCCAACGACCCTCCAATGCTTAAGTCAGTAAAAGGATGTAGATAAATGTAAACGATTGGACACAAAGAGAATACAAAGTATAAGATTCAGAAGTGATACAACTTTAGGTGGGTTGCGTTCCAGCTGCACGAGAGTAGTTGTCCGTCCTTTGTTTCTAATCGATATGCTCCTTGACCAACAATCTCCTTAACGAGATATGGTCCTTCCCAATGAGGTGCCAACTTTCCGTCGGTTGGATCTCGAGTATTTTGGAAGACTTTCCTTAGAACCCAATCTCCTACCTTGAAGACTTTGACATGGACATTTTTGTTATAGCTTCTGGCGACTTGTTGTTGGTACTTCACCATCCAGATCCTGGCTCTTTCTCTGATCTCGTCCGTAGTATCAAGATTGTGAGATAACTCGACGTCATTTTGCTCCGGGGTTTGCAATCCATATCTGGCTGTTGGGACGAGGAGTTCGGCGGGGATGACTGCCTCACTCCCATAGACTAGTGAAAAGGGGGACTGCCCAGTCGCGTTCTTCGGGGTGGTTCTGTCGGACCACAATATTAAAGGGAGCTCGTCTGCCCATTTTTCTTTTGCCCTTGTGAGACATTTTTTGAGATTGTTTATGATGATTTTGTTGCTGGACTCAGCTTGGCCGTTGGATTGTGGATATCGTGGTGTAGATGTGACCAAAGTGATATTTCATTGCTTGCAAAAGGACCGCGTCTTGCTATCGATGAATTGGGAGCCATTGTCGCATACGATTTCTGAAGGGACGCCAAATCTTGAGTTTTTTAGCTTCTCCTTTGTCTGCTGGGAGTATGCCATCTTTTAGCCACTTGATGTAGGGTACAATCCAATCATCTTGGTCGTCTTCTGTGTCATCGCCTACTTCTGCCGAGACAACTTCTTCTAAAGGAAACTCGTATGTTGCTTGGGTGTTGTCACAGCTGGTTGCTTTGAGAGTCTTGGGGACTGCTGTAGTCGTGATGTGTGCCAATGGGATGTTGCGGAAGTCGTCGGGGTGTAGAGCGGACCCGAGGTTTGCTAACGCATCGGCTTGAGTGTTGAGGTCGCGTGGGACTTGCCGTATGCCCGTATGGTAAAATTCTGGAATTTTCCTACCAATTTTTTGACGACGTCTAGGTAAGCCATCATCCTGTCATCCTTGGCGGCATACAACCCTTGCACTTGGTTGACGATCAGGAGAGAGTCGTATGTCACTTTGATGTTCTGGATTGCGAGGTATTGTGCGAGTGTTAGCCCGAATATGAGTGCTTCGTACTCTGCTTCGTTGTTGGTCGTGTCCCACTCACACCTCACAGCTTGGGCTATATGGTCCCCTTGTGGTGATTTCAGTACGACACTTAGCCTGACTCCTCTTACGTTTGATGCTCCATCTGTATGGAGTTGCCATGTGCCCTTGTCTTCTTCAGTTGTCAGCTGCGCGGCTTCCTTCGTGGCTTCTTGTTCCAGTGTTGGATTGAAATCGGCCACAAAGTCTACTAGAGCTTGAGATCTAATCTTTGTTCTCGGCTCATATTCGATGTCAAAGCCGCTCAAGTGTATTGCCCATTTCGCCATTCGTCCTATAAATTCTGGTTTCCTCATGATGGCTTTCATGCGATGGTTAGTCCTCACAATAATAGCGTGTGATTCGAAGTAAGGTATGAGCTTGTTTGAGGCCATTACCAGAGCTAGGAATAGTTTTTCAAGCGATGTGTACCTTGTTTCAGCCGGGAGTAAGGAGCGACTTACATAGTAGACTGAAGATTGTTTCCCGTCTTGTTCTCTTGTCAGGACTGCACTGATCGCAGCCTCTAATACGGCCAGGTATAATGGTAGTGGCTCGTCGTCTTTTGGTTTGGCTAGTAAGAGTGGACTTGCCAGATATGCTTTTAGATCTTGGAAGGCTTGTTCGTGTGATGTTGTCCATTCGAACGACTTGTTCTTCTTTAAGGCTTCATAGAAGAGTTTGCACTTGTCTGAGGACTTTGATATGAATCTGTTTAATGCCGTTATCCGTCCTGTCAGCTTTTGAACGTCTTTGACGCATCGGGGGGACCTTAAGTTGACGATTGCTTTATTTGGTCCAGAATGGCTTCTATTCCCCTTTGCGTCACCATGTACCCCAAGAATTTGCCTGAAGACACTCCAAAAGAACATTTAGTTGGATTCAGTTTCATGTTATACCTCTTCAGTACTTCGAATGCTTCCTTTAGATGTTCGATGTGGTTCTTTGTTGCCTTTGACTTGACCAGCATGTCGTCAATGTAGACCTCTATAGTGTCTCCGATTGGTCTTTGAACATCTTGTTTACGAGCCTCTGGTATTTAGCCCCTGCATTTTTAGTCCGAAAAGCATAACTTTGTAACAATATGTACCTTGACTGGTTATGAAAGCTGTTTTTTCTTGGTCGTCCGGGTCCATTAAGATTTGATTGTATCCACTGAACGCACCCATGAACATAAGCATTTCGTGACATGTTGGGGACATGGAACTTCTTTGGGATTTCGACGCGCGCAATCGCCTCTACGAAAGGCAAGTCTTCGTATCCGTCAATTGCCTCTTTCTCGATTTGTTGCGGGACTCCTGGAATCCGAGCGATGCGGTCCTCCAAAGCCTTCATATGCTCGTTGATAGCTTGTTGTATGAGGGCTTGGAGATCCATCAGCGTGGTGACCTGTGGAGGGACTGCTCGAGCCTTTATGGGCTCGGTCGCGGGAATTGGAGCATGGTCGTAAAAGTATTGACTTGGGGAGTTTGAAGCATACCAATGGGTTGAGTAACGTTCTGAGTGATCGTTGCCATGGGCGTCGAGAGTGCTCCATCCATGTTGAGGTGTGTCGAGAGGCATTCGGTGTTGACCATGCGCCTTGATCCTCCTAGGGCCGAAGCGGCCGAAGCGGCCGAATTCACCTGTGATTTCAAAAGTTCATTTTCACGGGTTAGTCGTGCAATTTCAGCTTCAGATTGAGCATTTAGGGTTTCGGTTCTTGAGCGTTGTTGGGCTAGTTCTTCTTGGAGGATGCTCATGTTCTTCGTCGGTTCTTGGATTTGGGTATCCAGGAATGGTGGGTTGACGTCTTCGGCCTGGTTTGCGATCAAGGCGCCATCTTGAACTTGACCTTCAACATGGATCATGGGGTTTCCGGAACCGGCCATGATTGGATAGGAGTTGGATCGTTGATTGGCTAGATGCCCCACGGTGGGCGCCAAATTGTTTTGGGGCGAAAAGATCGAACCGACCTGAATTGCCTTAAGAAGGGCAACTAGACAATAATGAGATTAAATTTATCTAAATAATCCAAATCAACTTAATAATGAAATAAATGAGATTAATCGAGTATAGAACAGGCTTATCTCCCAAGGATGAGAGAGCAATTGAATACAGAGATTCGGTCGACGGTCGCTTCAATACTAGAATGAAGAACTGAGTTAGAAGGTAATTTACAGTAGTAAGTAAACAATAAGTAATGGCTTGTATTCAGTAGAGCAAATGACATGTTTTACAAAGATAATCAAGTCCCATATTTATGTTAATTCCTGATCTAAACTAACTTAGCCAGTATGTCCGATATTTTCGAAAATCGTCGAACCGTCCACCAGTTTCCCAATATTTCCTCCAACAGTTTCAACGTTCACTCTTGCCTCGCAGTTCTTCTAGAAGATAGCTCAGTCTACTTGTTTGAACCGACTTCATGGATCAAGTAAATCATGGTCCAACATGTATGTTGTACCAATTACTTCCTCTGTCTCATAATGTTTTTCTTGTTTCGGTTTTGTACACTATTTATAGTGAAAGAGAATCTTTAAGATTTTTTTCAATATATAAGAAAAAATATAGTCATGTGGGGTCTTATTTGATTCGTCTCAACGAGTACTTTCATAATATCAAAAAATTATAATTTTTACTAATATGTAATTAGAGATATTAAAGATACAAAATTCGTCTCAACAAATGTGTTATATTCAAATGAGAAAAATATATTGGGACAGAGAAAGTATTTGTTTATTTGTTGATTTGACCCGGTGGACCCAACAAAGGCCAGTCTTGCAGCCGCTCCTTGTGTGGGCCCACCGTATATTGCTTTTTTGTCGTCTTCCCATTTCTTGTTTTTTGATAATAACTTTATACCACTTGATATCCTTGCAAAGTTTAAAAGAAATAAAGAAATATTGTGAGACTGGGCTGTGGTTCTGGTGTTGGGTTCGGCCCTGGCCTTCATCTTCTGCTGGTTGTCACTCCTGCTGTGCTCCATGTGGACTCTATTATTGTCGGTTCCATCACCTGCCCCTCTTTTTTGTAAAAATAATAATACTATAATTACGAACGAAACCCTGCAAAATTTGCAAATTCAGTGGCATATGACAAATTATAAACAGATGCATAGCTAATTAGCTATAATTAGACCATATTAAGTAGTGGTATGTATATTGAGTATCTTATTTATTTAAAAATATATAAAGTAAAAAGAATGTGAGACTTTTAAGTAAATTTATAGAAAAATATTAATTGTACGGTACTTTCTCTATTTCTTTACATTGGTTCAAAATAAGTTAACACTTTTTTTTCTTTTACATTTCTAAAAATGTGTATAATACTCACATTCACATTGTTGAAGATGGTTTTAGGATTCATTTGTATCACACAACAAAGTACTTTTTTTTTTACATTATAATGTAGGCTTTGGTATTAAAATCATACATTATAATATAAGAAAATGCATTATAATGTAATTCGAACAAAACCTTAATATCTTAAAATGCATAGGATTTTGATATTTGAATAGACATAACATGCTAGTGCTCGTTTGGTTGAATACAAAAAGTGTAATTTTTAGAAAATTACTTCATGTGAAATCATATTCTGGTAATTTGAATTCATGGGAATAGATAAGTTTTGTTTGATTAAAATCTAAATCATTACCCATCCCTTCTTATATGATTGGAATTCATGTGTTTTGCGTGAATTGAAAATATTAAGAATTAGAATATCGAGATGTTTCAAAAATAAAAAGTCAACCAAACACATATTTTTGATATCACTTCATACGATATTTAAATTCTTAGGAATTTACTTATCAACCAAACGAGCACTAAAAATAGTGTTTAAGATGATTACCTTAATCCGTCGGAGTGATTTCCTTCCCCTCTTTCATTTCACATGCCAGTTGTTTAATTTTTTATTTAACTTGGTAAAATATTAATAAATATACTTTGTTAATTACTCCGTAATACAGAGTATTATATGTCGATGAGGATTTCATTGTGATTAGTTGACACTTGACAGTGATCATGATGAGATTACCCCAAGTCTCCAGCTATACTAGAATCAATAAAGATTCAAGAATGCCAATGTGAATGTGAAATATGAGCATGACTGCATGAGTATGAATATGATCGAATTATATATGAGTATAGATCATTATGATATGATCGAATAACAATATGAAATGATCGAATTTAACGAGAGTATATCATTATAGGGAAATATAGTTACATAATAATTTTATGCTCGAAAATTAGTATCATTTTAACTTTCTATTTTTGTTAAGAAATATTCTATTCGTTTAAAATTATATTTTTTTTTAGAGTTTGGCACAATAATTAAAGAATTAAAAACTAATCTAAAATACCCCTATTAAATTTTTTAAAATCTACTATTTATCTACTAAACTAGAACCTAATTACGCCATAGGATACTCTCTCATTAAAACCGTCACATGTCATTCTCTTATTAAAACCGTCACATGTCTTTTTTTCTTCACTTTTGTAAAATAAATCAAATTATAAATCAAAGATTTTTATCCTAAACCTATCACTAATCTCTTCCTATTTTAGATACAAATCAATGACAAAGATTACAAGTTAATCACAAAGATTACAAATCTAATATTTCCTAATTATATACAAATCCAAAATTTCCTAATTATATACAGATCCAAAATTTTATAATTATATGAATGATTGAGATACAAAATTATGATCCGAATATGAATTTGATATAAATATTATCTAGATCTATTTTTTAATACATAGATTAATTTGATAATTATTAATATATTTTATTCAACATATATGACGTAAAAACCCGTGCCTAGCACCGGAATATTAGGTAACTCTATAATTTCTTAGGTGAATAAATCACATTAATAATTAAGCATAAAGTTGGGGAAAATGTGGTCAAAATAGCTTATAAGACAACTATTTTTAGACAAGGAACTAAGGCTCTAAAGACATATGATTTTAGACGGAGGGAGTATTTGTCATTTTAGAATATTAGGTAATGATTTATTGGTGAATTACGAGTTATGTTATTAGAACTTTTACATATTGACATTTTCTATGCAAATTCTCTTTATTTTTTGGTTAAAAAAAAGGTGAGCAGTTACTAATTAATAAGTTTTAGAAAAAATCTTATAATATCAATTTAATCATTACATTTCTTAATAATTTTAAAATAACAAATATTATTGAACGATGAAGTACAATAAGAGGATATACAAAATAGAAGAATACTTGTAATTTAGGCTTCGTTCGGCAAAGCTTTTTTGAGATTAACGGAGCTTGATTTTCTTTTTAATCTAGTTAATGAGTGTTCAGTAAAAAAATGTCAATATAGCTTATGGAGTTTATAGTAGATTAACGTAGCTTAATTTTTCCATTTTTTTTAATGTGACTCCCCCTATATTGTTGAAGATTAACAAGCTGAATTTTATATTTATCTCATTTTAGCTTCTAATACCGAACACTAACTATAATTTTTAAATAATTAAGCTAATAAACTCAACTCCAGCTTCAGCTCCATCTAGTCATTCAGCTCCAGCTTCAGCTACTTATTCAGCTCCAGCTCCAGCTCCCATTTCAGTTGGATTTACCGAACAGAGCCTTAAAATCATTGTATTTTGATTCAAAAATAGTCATATATGCAGTCCTCAACGCACCCTAACAACACATTTCTTATTACAAACTGTAGTGGCAAGAATCTGAACTACACAAAGATTCGATGAAGAGACCGTTGAATCCCGCGAAAAAGACTTTTGATATTCTCAACCTCCGGATCTGCGAACAAAAAGACGTCAGGGACGGAGGACTCGATCCCCTGATTCACCTCCGACGCTCAAGTCAGATAAAGAGAAGATAAATTCTCCCAAAGCTCTCAGTTGCTCTAATGGAGGTTGCCACCTTTTTTCTAGAATAGTGAATGAATGAAAAGCTAGGTTTTAGGAGAGATTAAATATTTGAGCCTATCTAGCTTACAAGCTTTTTTTTATGGACCTATCACTTAATAAAAATATTAATTATCATTTTAACTTAATAAAAGCTACTATATTAAAAATAAAGAAGTTATCTTATTTTACCCATCACATACATTTTTATATTGTACGTGGCGAGAATGTCTTACTTGCATTATATATAGCTTGTACCTTACTATTGTATTACAAAATTAGGTGCATTATTTTAAATGATTATGCAATACATAAAATGTGACGAGAACTACAGGGAATATATACTATATATATCCAACAGAATAGTTTGGTTCAATAATTGTTGCATATGCGTCCAATTATCCCCAAAACTCAAGAAAGTATATACAAAGTACAGTACTAGTATATGTTATATGCAGTATTGGAAATTAATTTAAGGCCACCTTTTCACCTTTCTCCAAAAATTCGCTTTTCTAATTCACGTTGTTATTATAAAATAATACTATATATTAGGCTACTGTTATAAAAAATCTCATATTACCCCAATGCGTGCTGTCTTCCCATGTGCATGTGAGAAGGCACTGAATTATAACGGATGATCTCCCCCACCATATATACATAGGTCTCGCATCTAAAGATCCATAAGTTCGATCAATACTCTTATTAACTTGATCTGGATTTAATTTGCAAACCTAATTAGTATAACAAAATGATAAATAGATTTGATTTGCATCCGACTCAAATGTGATAAACTTCGTGAACCGATAGATAGCTAAATAGATAAAAGTCGTGCACGTAATAATACATATAAAGACGTACAAGATAAATTGGTGATAAGAGAAATCACTCACCAACCTTATATACTAGTTTTATATATTCAAACTTGTCTGGAATACACATCCCAACAAAATGAGAATATATTTCATCAATTCTAAGTAAAGTGTGTAATCCTCTAAAAAAAATTAAAGTGTGTAACAATATGCAAATTGTGAAGAATTAAGGCCAAATTTGGTAATTTCAGCAATTGACCTTAGAATTATACGTATAATATTCTGGAGTGGAGCGCATATGAAACTGAGTATACAAAAAACGTATGATATTGAGCGGCTGATAAAAAATTTGGAGGTATGTTCCGTAAAGGGAACAAATGATGATTAGAATGCATGTGACTATAAATAAATAGTTGGGTCATGTGACAGATTTTGGTACTTTATTTCAACAAAATAATGTATCTATATATTTGCTGTGACAGACAATGGGCAGCTGAGTGTTACGGCCTGGGTCCGGGCCGATCAGGTGCTACTCTACCGTAATAGGCATGCATTGCAGCGTAGTTGGTTAGCAAGTATGGGAGTTTTCACTTGTTAAAGGGAGGTTTGGGGTTCTATACCCACCTCCAACATCCTGCATGATAAGGTGATCCGATCTACTTTATAGTGCGTAACTAGGAGTTGTTACTGGATATTATATACAATTTTGTGTGGGTCTAGAAGATATTTGAGGAGAATGGAGTTGTAGAGAAGAAGTGGTGGAAAGAAAGATTTTAGTGGAGTATTGAAGCATAAAGGAGCAATGAAGGCCACCACAAGAGAAGACCGCAAACGAGAAGCAAGAGTTCAACGGCAGAGCACAGGCCGCGGGCGCGGAAGGACGACAGAAGCGAGAGCGAAAAATTGACACAGGCATTTCCGCGGTCGCGGATTTCCTTTCCTGGCGCGGTGCGGAGACGCGTTTTCGTCCGAGATCTTTTGTTTTATTTTATTTATTTTATTTTATTTCCTTTTAGTTCGTTTATTTTATTTTTAGAAGATTATATTTCTTATATTTAGAAATTAGATTTTGCTAAGTCTATATATTCATTCTTTAGAACATCATTTTGGAGAGAGTTCGTTTTTCTCCTTCTTCCTCTTTTCCCTTTTCTTTGTTTTTATCTTTGTTTTGTTTTTGGCTAGACAATTGAAGCCTTGGTTTGAATTTAATTGTGAGATTATTCCTTTACTCTATCCTTGAATGTTATTGATTCTCTTGCTCTTCATCCCATTGAGTTTTATTGATTTTTCTAGCCTGATCAACTAGTAGTTATTGGTATTATTCATACTGCAGGATTAGGGTTTTGAATTCTATTGGTTTATATAGTTCACCGTTTCGTTGTGATTAGTATTATTAGTATTGGTTTTCCTAGCCTGACAAACTAGTTGAGATTGGTTTTATGTATAGTGCTGGTTCCCCTAATCTGGTCAACTTGTTGAGATTAATATTGTTCATCCCTAATTCAGAATAGCAACCACGATTTACAAGAACTAGTTGTGAATGTTTATTGTGAAGAGAATTGATTGCATGTCGAGTACTGACTAGTTGTTAAGTATTGCATGAGCCTATCTATTCCTGAGCTTACTGCTGCTGTTAAATTAAATCTTGATAGTTTCTTGATTGTTTAATAGTTAGGATTATCATGACTAGTTGGACTGATAATTAATTTAGAACAGGGATTAGGACATTCATGTGAATTGAGAACTAGGGATAATCAATGATCGATCAACCAAACTGAAGGTGGATATTTCTCTAGCCAAGCTATTTATGTTTTATCTATTATTTTTCTTAGTTAGATTCATATAAACTCACCCCTTTGTCTTTGTTATCAATTGGTGAACGATTTGGCAAACAAGATATATAGCTTGATTCTCTGTGGGATTCGACCCTTACTTACCGAAGCTACATTAGTTAGGTTTTTGAGGTTTATTTGATAGGTTTATTTGATACCCACCTCCAACATCATGCATGGTAAGGCAATGCTTGGTTGGCATGGGCATGGGCCATGTGAGGGGTTGGGGTGTACGGCCTGCAGGCCTGTTGATAGGCGTTTTGTCGCATGCACCTAACAAAGTAAACCTCAAAAACCTAACTAATGTAGTCTGGTAAGTAAGAGTCGAATCCCACAGAGAATCAAGTTAATTATCCTGTTTGCAAAATCATTCACCAATTGATAACAAAGACAAAGGGGGGGGGGGGGGGGGTTGGTTGTATCTAACTAAGAAAACGATAAATAAAACATAGAAAGCATGGCTAGACAAATATCCACCTTTAGTTTGGTTGATCAATCATTGATTATCCCTAGTTCTCAATCCTCATGAATGTCCTAATTCCTGTTCTAAATTAGTTACCAGTCTAACTAGTCCTGATAACCCTAACTATTAAACAATCAAGAAACTATCAAGATAAATCTAACAGCAACATCATGCTCAAGAATAGATAGGCTCATGCAATACTTAACAACTAGTCAGTACTCGACATGCAATCAATTCTCTTCACACTAAACATTCACAACTAGTTTCTGTAAATCATGGTTGCTATTCTGAATTAGGGATGAACAATATTAATCTCAACAAGTTGACTAGATTAGGGGAACTAGCACTATAGATAATATCAATCTCAACTAGTTTGTCAGGCTAGGGAAACTAATATTAATAATACTAATCACAACAATTGATGAACTAGATCAACCAATATAATTCAAAATCCTAATCCTACAGTATGAATAATACCAATAAAACTAGATGATCAGGCTAGAGAAATCAATAAAACTCAATGGGATGAAGCACAAGAGAATCATAACATTCAAGGAAAGAGCAAGAAATAATCTCAATATCAAATTCAAACAAAAGCTTTAATTGTCTAGCCACAAACAAAACAAAGAACTAAACTAAGAAAAAGGAAAAGAGAAAGAAAGGTAAAACCCAACTTACAAAACTAATGTTCTAAAGGACGAATAAAAAGACTTTGCAAAACCTAATTTCCTAAAAGATAACAATAACAATCTCTAGAATAAAATAAACGAACTAAAAGGAAATAAAATAAAATAAAATAAAAGATCTCGAATGAAAATCCCCGATGTGCGCTCCGCGTGTGACCCGCGACCGCGGCCAAGATCGCCGCGATCGCGGAAATGCCCATGTCGAGTGCTGCTTTTGCTATCTTCCGCGACCGCGGAAATAAATCCGCGACCGCGGAAATGTTCATGTTGCTCTTCTTCTCTCCGCTTGTGGTCTTCTCTTGTGACTTCGCCTCCATCTTCAATATGTCTTCATTTAAGCACTTCAAAACCACCAAATCAACACTTCTTCTCCATAACTCCATTCTCCTAACTTATGCTCTAAACCCACACAAATGGCACCTAAAACTCCGGTAACAACTCCTAGTTACGCACTACAAAGTAGAGCGGATCAAATTCCCCCATGCTTAAACCTTGCTCGTCCTCGAGTAAGCTAATAGAAACCTACTCCTCCAATGAAAATACCCAAGGTCTCACGACGCACAACAAAACTATATCCACTAAGAACTGCACCTAATCATGAATCTCTAAGGCACCAACACATCAACATAACACACAAGCTTAAAGGAAAGCAGAGTACTTTCCCCAAGCTTAACCCGAACACCATAGAGTGAAAGTAACCATCTAATCCTAGCCTCCATCTATCTTCTTATAACTCCCAAAGTGACCTATCCGTATCCTCCTTATATCACCTCTTCTTATGTCACCACGCAAGAAAAAATAAGAAATCCTAATAATCACTCTTCTTCTTTTCACCCATTTTGCCAAGGCGCCCTTTCGGGTTTTCACCAAGCCACTCATTTCATTTTTCTATAGATGGGCTCACAAAACTCACATCACTCTTGACCTCTTCTTACCCCAACCTAATGTTAGTCTGGGCCACCTGTTTATTACCTAAGCCGCCCTTTCGGGTTTTCGACTTATTCCAGGATTTTCATTTTTTTTTATCTTTTTTCATATTTTTGACTTTTTCAATTTTTTTTCTTTCTCAGACGACTAGCAAGTATAGATTACTCTCCCATGCTTAAATTCTGCATTGTCCTCAATGTAATGAAAGACAAAAAGATGAAGCACATGGAAAAACAGAAAAGTACTCACAACCGTCGCCGAGGTGGCCTGGATGTGGAAGTTGGGGCTGGCGGTAAATCATTGAAAACACATGTCGCTGGTGTTGCGGCGGTCCTCCTCAAGTAAACTCCACGTGCAACCAAATAAATCCACTGTAAGGTGTAGTGGTACATCAAAGAACAGGGTGCACGGGCCTTCAACGAATACAGAATTGGAGCCCTAATGTAATCGTGTAGCGGGCTCCATCGCTCCATATCAATCATCGTATCTGCAGTTGGCTCTGGAGCTCCTCCTCGTCAGCTGTCGAATGTCGGACCATCTTCGGTGCCAAATAAAATGTCGACAATGTCTCCTCCTTGGCAGCATGATGCGCACCATCGCATGTAGAAAAATTCGGACAACTGGGCCGCGATCGCAGTTTTAAGGCCGCGGTCGCAGAAAATCGCCGTTTTCTTTTTGATGAACAGTAACTGCTGTTGCGGAATATTTTCTGCGGTCGCATTTTTATTTTTTTCAACTAACCCTAAAATCGCCGCGGCGGCCGCGATCGCGGAAAATTCTCTGATGTTTGCCGCGGTCGCGGTTGTTAGGCCGCGGTCGCGGGTTGTCTTCTGTTCTTCCTACTCCTGCGGATTAGTAAAAAAAAAAAAACGAAACGAAAACACAACAAAGAGGAAAAATAAAAGAAAAAGATAGAGTCTTGTTGATCAAATCGGTAAACAAACACACAAACAAGAAAATACAAACCTTAGATTCCTCGGCAACGGCGCCAATTTAATAGGCGTTTTGTCGCATGCACCTAACAAAGTAAACCTCAAAAACCTAACTAATGTAGTCTGGTAAGTAAGGGTTGAATCCCACAGAGAATCAAGCTATATATCTTGTTTGCCAAATCGTTCACCAATTGATAACAAAGACAAATGGGGGAGTTATATGAATCTAACTATGAAAAATAATAGATAAAACATAAATAGCTTGACTAGACAAATATCCACCTTCGGTTTGGTTGATCGATCATTGATTATCCCTAGTTCTCAATTCTCATGAATGTCCTAATCTCTGTTCTAAATTAGTTACCAGTCCAACTAGTCCTAATAACCCTAACTATTAAACAATCAAGAAACTATCAAGATAAATCTAACAGCATCAGTAGGCTCATGAATAGATAGGCTCATGCAATACTTAACAACTAGTCAGTACTCGACATGCAATCAATTCTCTTCACAATAAACATTCACAACTAGTTCTTGTAAATCGTGGTTGATATTCTGAATTAGGGATGAACAATATTAATCTCAACAAGTTGACCAGATTAGGGGAACTAGCACTATAGATAATACCAATCTCAACTAGTTTGTCAGGCTAGGGAAACTAATATTAATAATACTAATCACAACAATTGATGAACTAGATCAACCAATAGAATTCAAAACCCTAATCATGCAGTATGAATAATACCAATAAAACTAGGTGATCAGGCTAGAGAAATCAATAAAACTCAATGGGATGAATCACAAGAGAATCATAACATTCAAGGAAAGAGCAAGAAATAATCTCAATATCAAATTCAAACCAAAGCTTTAATTGTCTAGCCACAAACAAAACAAAGAACTAAACTAAGAAAAGGGAAAAGAGGAAGAAAGGTAAAACCCAACTTGGGGTAGAACCCAACTTACAAAACTGATGTTCTAAAGGAAGAATAAAAAGACTTTGCAAAACCTAATTTCCTAAAAGATAACAATAACAATCTCTAAAAGAGAATAAAATAAACGAACTAAAAGGAAATAAAATAAAAGATCTCGGATGAAAATCCCCGATGTGCGCTCCGCGTGTGACCCGCGACTGCGGCCAAGATCGCCGCGATCGCGGAAATGCCCATGTCGAGTGCTGCTTTTGCTATCTTTCGCGACCGCGGAAATGTTCTTGTTGCTCTTCTTCTCTCCGCTTGTGGTCTTCTCTTGTGGCTTCGCCTCCATCTTCAATATGTCTTCATTTAAGCACTTCAACACCACCAAATCAACACTTCTTCTCCACAACTCCATTCTCCTAACTTATGCTCTAAACCCACACAAATGGCACCTAAAACTCTGGTAACAACTCCTAGTTATGCACTACAAAGTAGAGCGGATCACCTGTTATAATAGGGTAGCGCCTGGTCGGCCCGAGAACACTGAGCGATTTTGCCATTTTGTTTTATACAATAAAAATTAGACTGAAAATCACAGAAGACACGGTTTCTCAGTTTATAGCATCTTTATCGATGAGAACTAAAAGCTCTGAATTAGCTTAAATATCTTCCAAAGAACTCCGCTGACCCAGCTTTGCGATACAGTTGGCCGCAGCGTTTGTTTCTCGGAAGACATGACATATTCGCACTGAAGAGAACAATTGTAATAAACAAATGATATCAGAAATTAAAATTTCAATATCCCAAGGACAATGCCAGATCTTATTTAGGACGTTTACGATTGTAAGGTTGTCACACTCCATTTGAATATTAGTAATACCCAGTTCATTTACTTTGATTAAAGCATTCCTAACCGCTATGATTTCTGTTTTTAAAGGGGTTGAGATTCCACATTTTTCACCAAATATTAGGAGAGATCCACCATTACTATTACGAAAAATAAATCCATAACTAGATTCTCCATTCGTCTTTGTAGATCCATGAGTGTTTATTTTAATTATATTTTCTGGTGGTTTTTTTTTCCATTTTTTCATTATCCGTCTTTTTTTGGTATACTTTGTATTCTTGGGAATAGATTTCGCCAAACAGTCTGGATTCCATTTTTTGTTATGATTCCCGTTGTCTATTTGATTTTTAATGTAAAGTGGTACATCCTTTATCGTATCATTGTCATTGTTTGTTCTGCCAAAGCTTTGTTGATTTCTATAAAACCAAATACCCCACCATGACACTGCTAGTTCAATGAATTGTGATCGGCCCGTTCTATTTCGGATTTCATCAATAATCTCATAGGTTTTTTTATTCCAATGTTTAAGGACCTTATGGTTCTGTGCGTTTGCTTGTTCATTTTTTCTATAGTTTTCAACGTATGGTTATATTGGAATAAGAGGTGATTAGAATCTTCAGTTAGTGAATTACATCTGATACAACCTTGTGGAATTGTCACTCCTTTTTCGGCTAATCTTGATTTGGTTGGGAGTCTGTTTCTCATGATTTTCCAACGAAAATTTTTAACCTTTGGAAAAGTGTCCAATTTCCAAATCCAGAAAGAATCATGTGTTGTATATCTTTTCTTTTTAATGAGCATATCCATAGCAGATTTGGTTGAGAACCAAACATTTTTACTGGTTTTCCAATACATTTTGTCATGTATATTTGTTTATAGGTATTGGTGTAGAAATTATCTATTGAATTAAGTCCGCTAGTAAATATTGTTCAATCATTTCCTTGTTCCATGTATGATTTGGAAGCATAAAATCTACTACTAAAGTAGTTTTGTTAGGTATTGATTGCATGTTAATAATGTCGCAAAGAGGGACTGTAGATAACCATTTATCAGTCCAAAATCTTATGGTTCTACCATTCCCCACTTGCCATATCAGTCTTGTTTTGAATTCATCAATAATTTCACACATTTTGGACCATTGTCATGAACACTATCCTTTCTTTTCATATTGTAAAATATGTTATGTTTTTAAATATTTTTCAGTGATAATTTTGACCCAATAATTATCCGGTTCATCCAAAATTTTCCATAATAATTTAAATTGTAAAGCTTTATTCATATCCTTTGTTTTTCTCAATCCGAGTCCTCCTTGTTCATTTGGTTCGCATATTTTATCACATCCTATCACATGTTTGTACGAAGGGTCTTTGTTCCAGAAAAATCCTCTACTTAGTTTATCAAGTTCGTTATGAGTTTGTGTGGGGAGCATAAAGCTTTGCATCAGGTAATTAGGTCTTGATGCAAGATTCGCTTTGATGGGTGTTGTTCTACCTGCTTGAGATAGAGAATTAGCCTTCCACTTTGTTAACTGTTGTAGTGTGCTAATTAACAAATCAGCAAAGGTATTATAGTTTACTCTTCCATTAATAATTGGGCATCATAGATATTTGTCTAGAGATGTCATATTTATGATTGTGAGAATTCCTTGTATCACTAGTTTTTTAATGTTTGTTACTGTCTTTGTTACCTGGAAAATATATTTATGAAAATTTACTTTTTGGCTGGATGTTTTGCAATATTCATCCAAAATATCCTTAATTTTCTTACAGTTTTCTTGTTTTGCTTTGGAAAATATCATAATATCATCCGCAAAAGCCAAGAAAGGAATTCGTGTTCCGAGTCTTGATATTTAGAAGCCAATGGGTTTCCTTGGTCTATCTGCTGCTTTTTGTAGTTTTCTCACTAGAATTTCAGATCCAAAAATAAATAGGAATGGAGATAGTGGATCTCCATGTCGGAGGCCTCTAGTTGGTTTAAATATTTCCGTTGGTCCATTATTGACAAATACCGAAAATGACACTGTTGTGATACATTCTCTGATCCAGTTTATGAATTTAGAATGAAATCCAAATTTCTCCATGATTTTAATGATAAAATTCCATTCAATTTTGTCGTATGCTTTCTCCATATCTAATTTTAGAGCTATAAATCTTCCAGCTCCTTGTTTAGACTTGAAAGAGTGGAATATTTCATGAGCTATTAAGATATTATCTTGGATGACTCTGTTGTCTACAAATGCACCCTGAAGAGGGTGGATCAATTTTTCCATAGTCTTTTTAAGTCTACTTGTTAGAATTTTTGAAATTATTCTATAAATTGTAGAACATTGACTTATCGGTCTATAGTGGTTTGTTGAGTTCGGATTGTCACATTTTGGTATTAGAGATATAAATGTATGGTTGACTTGTTTGAGTAATCTTCCTGATAGGAAAAAACTTTTCACAACTTGGATTACAGAAGGTCCCACAATAACACAATATTTTTGATAGAATTCAGCTGTCATGCCATCCGAACTTGGTAATTTGTTTGTACCAATGTCAAAAACTGCCTTTTTAATTTCTTCATTAGTGATATTTCTAATTAATTCTTCATTATCTTCCATAGATATTTCAGTGTGTATTCATTCCAGGTTTTCTTGCAGTAAGGCATCGTTCATTTCTTCACTTCTAAATCTTTTGATAAAGTCATTTCTAATTTCGTTTCTAATATTTTCTTCTCCAATAATACTAGTTTCTTCTTGGGTTTTTATTTCCTTAATAATTTTTCTATTTATTCTTCCACTTGCTATTTTATGAAAATAGCTTGAGTTAGTGTCCGTTAGTTTAATATGTTTAACTTTAGCTCTTTGATTCCAAACTATCTTTTGGAAGGTGAGTAGTTTCTCTTTTTTGTCAATGAGTCTTTTTTGTTTTTGGATTTCATTATTATTTGCATTTGTGCAAATATTAATTTGAATTTTAGAAAGTTGTTTCTCTATATCTTTAAGTTGAGTGAAAACATTGCAAAACGTCGTTTTATTCCGAAGTTTGGCATGCTTCTTTAGTAATTTTGTCTTAGAGACTAGATCATACATTCTTGATCCATGATAATTTGTTCTCCAGGCTTGTTTCACAACATTTCTGAAGTCTTTTCTTGTCATCCAAATCTTCTTGAATTTGAATGGTTGGTTCTTGAATGAATTAGCTGAGGCTAGTTCAATAGATATAGGGCAGTGATCCGAACTCGTAAAAGCATAATTTTTGGTACAAATGTCTGGATACCATTGTAATATTTGGTGATGAATTAAGACTCTATCCAGTTTTTCATAGATATTATCTACTTCCGTTTTGTTTTTTTCTCCAGGTAAAAGCATTTCCTTGGAGAGGAATGTCTAATAATTCACATTCATTTTTTGAAGTGTCGAAGTCTAGTAAATTTTGTTAGGGGTGGCAAAGACCCACCCAGTTTTTCAGTCGAGTCTTGTGCACGAAAATGCACTGCTTTTAATAAAAGTGATCATCATTTCCCGTAATTCATTTTTACATGCTTCATTCGGAGGAGCATAAGTAAGAATTATCAGTATTTTAGTATTAGTACACAAGTTAGAGTACAAAATACTAATAAATCTTTTTTCAGTTTTATTTATTTCATTTACAAGTTGATATGTTTTCCACATATCACAAATTCCACCCGAGAAACCAGCGGCCGAGACACAGTGGAATTGGTCAAATCCAGCTTTTTTCCAAAGTTTTTCACTAGGTACTTTATTTGTTCTTGTTTCAAATAAATCTAGTAATTGGATCCTTTCTATCTTACAGAAATATTCTAGATCCATCCAGATAGTTTTTTTTACCAATTCCACGACAATTCCAAGTGGAGATCTTCATAAAAAATCAGTTTTAATATTGCCCCATATCCAAAGACAATAAGGGGTCTTGCTTGAAATTTCACTATGGTGGTGCTTATAGTAGTAAACATCACAAGAAACATCCTGATTTATTTGGTTGTTGGTTAAGTAACTTGGTTGGACTCTGCTGCTATTGTTCCTTGGTTCACACAACATGCTACTGTTATGAAATAAACTAGCACATGTTGTTGTCGATTTAGAGAATAATTCAAATGCTTGGTTGATAGTCCAATCAAGGTAAACATTTTGAAATACCTTTATTTGTATTCGGTTTGTAGCTTGGTTATAATTACGATCAAGGTTTTTCTTTGCCAGATGTAATACTTTGTTATTGCAGCAAAAAACAAAACTTGTAAGACACAAATGTTGTTCCTTAGAGGGATCAAATTCATAGTTATAAAAATGTTTACATGAATCAGTGTTCGAAATGATATAGAGTTCATTAGTACATTTGTTAATACACCACAAACCAACCTTAGAAAAGCTATAGTGAAAATAAGTATTGTAGTATGATAATTTGCAGATGTAGGAGGCATTTTTATCAAAATGCATCCATTGCCTTAAAATTTTGTTACAAGCCTCAAAGTAACAAAAAACAAAGATACATGTTCCATTTGTGTAGCACTGATAACAGTGAGCCTCCTTCTTTAAAAAGTTGGCTTGACTTTGCAAAACCCAAGCCCAAACCTGGAGACACATAGACAAATTATAGAGTTTTCCTTGCTTCTCAGCTTTAATCATTGAACTGTTCATACTTAAGAACATAATATATTTTTTCAGAAACATGTATCTCCATAGATGATTGTTCATGGGATAGTTCTCTAGTGCTGTGAGTTTTTCCATAGGTTCACATTTCGCTGGTTTATTGGTATAGGAACCAACTCCAGATTTCATGCTTTGATTTTTCATACTTTTCTTCAGATTGCAGATTCCAGTT
Organism: Rheum nobile; assembly: GCA_027886185.1. Lineage (NCBI taxonomy): Eukaryota > Viridiplantae > Streptophyta > Magnoliopsida > Caryophyllales > Polygonaceae > Rheum > Rheum nobile. The sequence goes on from WOAB01000642.1 coordinate 788,893, forward strand.
TGTGTTCCAAAATTCACATTAGAATTATGGCAAAAGTAGTCAAAGAAGCAGAGTAAGAGTACTACCTCATAAATAGATTCTATGGACTTGTGAAAGGCCTTCAAGAGATTGTTCATCATATGTTGAGAGAGGTTAGAATCCATATCAACCTTTTCAAGCAGGCCAAACAGTTGTTCGGTTCGATAATTTCCAGTATAAAGCCTATTTCTAACCCCAGATAATTTAGAGAGATATAAATCCATTTCAATAATTGGTTTGTTCAAAGAGGGGAGACTGTGAGTCTTGCGAACAACCCCTGAAGTGTCGTTTGCAATCGCATGATCTTCATTTCCTCAAGCTTGTAGTCGAATTCTTCTCTTGCGTAGCCAAAGTGATAGCTTTCCCAGGGCTAAAGAGATAGCCAAACTCGTCCAAAGAGATGAACGTAGGGATCAACGTGATGATCGCGAATTACCGAAGAAACGGTGTTTGATTGCTCGAAGCGACGAGCTACGGGATAGTTTGATCCGTGGGATCGTAAGGGTTGATGTTGGGATTTAAGGAAGGAGCGTACTCAACTTAACTACTCAAATCAACATGAGATTACAAACTAGGGGTTTCTGGTTTTAAATAGCGACAAAAAGTATTAATAAAATTATAATAAGTTTCCAAATAAAACGACGAAACAGCTAACGCTCGGGCCCGTTTCCGCGGTCGCGGAAATACTTCCGCGGTCCAAAAAATACTTATGCGGTCGCGAAAAAGTTTCTGTAAAAGACTCGAACGTCAGTAACAATTCCGCGGGCGCGGATGGGGCTTCCGCGGTCGCGGAAGACATGCACAACTCTCAGTAAAACTCGATTTTGATCATCTTCTTATTGGAATCTTGATTCGACGTAAACTATGAAGTTGTAGATCTTTGAATCAGCTTTCCAACGCATCTTGAATCATCTCGAGATCAATTTTGTAGCCACAGTTATGGCCGTTTTACTGAAGACTCTCCAGAACCAAACGAGAAGTACCAACTTCGAACTCGCACAAGACTTCACCATTTGCTTGAGTCTCTTCCTTGGAGGCCTTTGATTAATTATCCCATGCATGTTGCTATCAATCTCCCCTTCTTGACTTCGAATCGTCCCCGAAAGGCTGCGTTGTGACGAACAACCATCAAGGATCGGGGGCTTCGACGACCTATTCCTCATACTCGTCCCACTTGGGATGATCGAAGGACATAGGACAGGATTCCACATCCACCAAATGGATGCGTTGTGACGAACAACCATCAAGGACCGGGCCTTCAACGACCTCTTCCTCATACTCGTCCCACTTGGGATGATCAAAGGACGTAGGACCGGATTCCACATCCACCAAATCAGCGCTTGTTGGAGAAGGAGTCATCACGAACAGATACGGATCGCATTGAGAGACCAACATAAACTCCGCATCACGTTGGGCTTGCTCGCGGGCAATCTCCGCGGATATGACCTCCTCCAATTCCCTAATGCGTTGGACGATCTCAACTTTCTCACGTATGGTCTCAGCTCGCTCACATTCGAGCTTCACGATACGGGCATGCATGTCTTGCCGCCAAGGGGAGAAGCTTGTCGTAGGAAACTCCATAGTACCCCCCTATACGAAGCATACAACGCAAGGAGTAAGTTACACCAAACAAAAGAACAAGTCCAAGCCAAGTCCTTGTCTCAAAAGTGAACCAAGAAATTTTACGCTAGGCGTACTAATTTTGGTTGCTCGTGAGGAGGGAGAGGCTTGAACGGAAGGCAACAAAGCAGATCAAGTCCCAAACAACACCCAAATCCCCAAGTTCAAGCAGATCAAATCAAGTTTCTTAGAATTAATCACACAAATAAAAAAGGAAATCAAGTATGCAAATAAGGAAACAAAATATTGCTAGCAGGGAGAGATTTAAGGAAAATTGAAAAGTCAAAGGTTACTCTAACTTGAGAATAACCAAAACCTAAAGGAAATTAGGGTTTGCAGGCCGTGAGGGATAGGGTGGCGGACGGTGGTGGCGGCGGAACGAAGGTGGTGTTCACGGCGGTATGGAGTCCGGCGAGCGGTGGTGGAAAAAAAAATCTGGGCTTGTAAGCGGGGAAATTTCAAGTAATCACAATAAGAGAGAAGAAATAAACTTAGCTTGGATAGGCTCTGATGCTAGTTGATGCGAACAACCCCTGAAGTGTCGTTTGCAATCGCATGATCTTCGTTTCCTCAAGCTTGTAGTCGAATTCTTCTCTTGCGTTGTAACACCCCCGAATTATTGTCGAAAATGTCACATGCCAGTGACCTTAGACGTTACTGTCCGATGTTACCCTAGGCTTTAATCGGAACAATTAAACTTAGAGGACCATATTAATTAACGAAAGATTAAATAGCGGAAGACATTTAAATATGAAACTCAACCCTTTTATTAAAAGATCTCTCATCAAACGAGAGTAGCGTTTTTACAACAAAGTGAAATCTCAGCGAAAGACTTATGAATTACACAACGGATGACTTTTTGAAATAAACCTATTACATGACTAGGTTATAACAATATATTAAAGTAATAGTTGACAACCTTAAAACCATAACACTTAAATCTTCAACTGCAAGCCGCTTCTTCAATTGGTTACTTCAAGTCTTCGGGAACCAACCACTGATGTGCCGTATAGGACGGATGACACCAGCCAACCATGCAAGGAATAAAACCCGGTTGGTTAGTCTAATGAAAGACTATGCAAGGGTGAAAACAGAATGGTTCTAGTGATCGTAACCGTTTACTATCATTGTCCCTCGAATAATAACCGAATGAACGATATATAACCCGAAACTTTCACGGAATGATTAGAATAGACATGCATTGAAAAGAAGACTCCAAAGGAATTGAGTCTTATGGGAAATGTATGAAGAGAAGACTCTAAAAGATTGAGTCTTATGGGAAAGTATGACAAATGTTTGGGAACGTTATAGTTTTTATACAAGCGTTTAAAAATGACTTGATCATTTGGGTCAACGACCAACCTCACCGCGCAATGTGAATCCAGATTGGAAAAAAGACTTACTCTAACCGAAGTCCGGGCGGTTTCCACGTTGTACTCCTCGCCCGAGGGTATATTAATTATGTGCATAATCGCACTTATCTTCTTAAATTCCAAAATGCATATTTACGTTAAAGCTTTTATCATATAATAAATCATCTCGATACGAGAGATATCTTGGGAATAAATCACGATTGTTGGCACCAGCTGTGTGCACCTCCCCTATACTCGGATAGGGGATAGTCATGACCAGGAAAGGGTGTTAGGGCTTGGACATCCTATCCACCACGGTTATAAGGAAACGGCTAGACCTCGCAAGATACATAGCGTTCCTACGAATACTCGTTCTAACTATATATGTATAAGTTCACACATAAAATCCACACCAACACCATCATGGTAATAACAGATAGAATAACGTTGTTTCTAGCAATATATACAACCTATCATAATATCACATTTTATATCATATCATTTATAAAATCTGTTTCCAAACAAAAACAACAATTCATCCCAATTTAATTAACAATCCCAAATAATTGATAATTAACGGAAACATGGAATGATAAGCAAGAGCGAACCGCCACTTGCCTTAATTAGACGAATTGACGATGTCGGGTTCTGGGATCTGGAAACGGGAATCTGAATATGGATTCCTATGACGACGTTGAGTCAAAAAGACGATACCCGAAGTTAGATTCGGTATGAGCGAATAAGCGGAACGAACGAAAACGAAAGAAACGAGAGTCCCGTCCGTGATCGGATCGTCCAAGGCTACGATCGTGTCTGCTAAGGCAAACTGCGGTCGCGTCTTGGATTCCGCGGTCGCGGATGTCTGGACACGATCCGCGATCGCGGATGTTCATGTCCGCGGTCGCGGACATGAATTCGACGAACCCTACGAATCAAATCTCACCGGCGACGACGACGACAACGGCTCGGACTAGAGGGCTTCGACCACCACCACCACGACGCTTCCAAAGCACCACCAATCGGCCACGAAGGACTCCGGCGAAGGCTGCGAATTCCGGCGACAAGCTCACAAACTCCGGTGAAAGAAAACGAGAAAACGAGAGAGATTTGAGATCGAATCGGATGAGATTTCCGAGGCCTTGGCCTCCCCCTTTTATAGGCCACTCGGAGCTCAACCCCCGGCCACCGAATCGCTTGACATCCCTCGTCGAATCGACGGAATTCCGATCGACGAAACGCGGAGGAAGACGAAGACGAAGCTGGGCATTTTTCCGCGGTCGCGAAAATCCTTCTGCAGTTGCGGAAATGCCACTCGAGCATCCGGAAGCTGGGCACTTTGCCGCGGTCGCGGAAAATGCCACGATTGAATCCGTTGGCATTAGGTCGCGATTTCCTTCCACGGACCCTGTTGGAACCTTATTTTTAATCCTTTTAAAAATATTCTAAGGTCCAAAACTTGTCAACCACATATAATAACGCTCAAAGAATTATTACAGAGGTTGTACAAGTTACAGAAATTCCGAATTTTGCCAAACGCGTCTTTCTTTCCCAACGAGGGTTGGAAAAATTACCCAAATACCCTTACTAAAAATGAGGGGTATTACATCACTACCTCCTTAAGAGAAGTTTCGACTCCGAAACTTGGCAGATAACAACTCGGAGATGCGACCCTATTCTAAGTTACCCAACTGTATAAGTTTAACCGTGCCTAACCCATTTCACACTTGTAGATTGGTTCAGGCATTTCTAAGTTAAAGTTTATAAGTTGGTTCAAATTACAGTTAACGTAAGGTTAACCATAATTTAGACCCTTCACAACCTAAGAGAATTCTATAACTTGCTTTCACCAGACACACATTCTATCATATTACCCCTATGGTAACTTGAGGGTTATTACATTACTACCCCCTTAAAAGAGTTTCGACCCCGAAACTAGCATTGCTAAACTAAAGGGTCCGATTTCACCATAATCTTATTACCTGATCTTAATATCCTTAATCATCTCATCCTTGTACTTGCTCCTAGGAAAATGATCCATTTCCTCTATCATAGCACTATCTCGCATATCCTATCACCATGTGCTACACTTGCATTAACTCGTGACTATATCCACAAAGTCATAATTACCTTAGGATAATTGTCTCCCAAAATCATCGCACTAGTCTCGCTATACCTTAAGCATGAGAACACACATTTCTCTTCCAACTTTCTCTTTATAAACCTCTCTCAGCGTACATACCTTATCCTCCTTAAGTTGATATCCTTAAACGAGTTTGGTTTTCACAATCTATGTCACCAAAATCGAACTATTTATTCGATCATGATTCCCCTTACAACATACCGCCTACATTCCTTACTCTCGTTAGAACAGATATGATCATCCGCAAGATTACCATTTCCTTAATCAGAGTATCCATTATAATCTCCAATATAACCTCGCTATATTGCCCTATTCCTCATAAAGACCTTGAAGTCCTCAACCAGAAGAATACAATATCTCTCTACTAACTTCCTTTCGACAGTCAGATCATCAAAGTACATACATAGAATTCAACTATACTTCAACTTAGTACCTCCACTTGTCATATAGACCTTACTCCTTACATACACGGCTCACCTATTTCATTGGTTACCTTAATCACATTTGGCCCTTGTGCCATATCTTAACTCAAAATCTTTTACTCATGTGATCCCACAAGTAATCACACCACAACCTATGTCCGATTATCTCAACATGATCTAATAATCCATTTCAAAAGATTATACTCTCGTTTTACCCAAACGTACCATACAATCACCTTAATAGACGTAGGTTGCCTTTTCCTCAAGTCCACTTGATATCATCCACATTCTTACATTATGTCACACTATTCGACCTTCAAAATCGTAGCAAACTGTTACCGGTCGAGTTTGCTATTCACCCAAAAATCCTTAAGTAACCAGTTGTCCTTTTACGATTTATTATCCCAAATCAAGCACTCTTTTGCTTTATGGATATTTACCATTTATCCAAGATTACCCTAACGTATTCCATTATTAAAGTTCTAACTTAAACCTTTAAGGTTCCTCAACTCTATTTACTCAAAATACATATTGATGAACGATGTCTTGCCATCACAATCCATCACTTCACATCCTAAATCCTTCAATGGCTATATACGAGTAACATTCGTTACTTTACTCCTTAAACGCACATATGACAATTTCCCATGCTACATCATTTGATATCGATATCTTCTGAATAACCTAGTCCTTATTCCATAACCCTTCAATCTTAAATGAGCTTTCTCCCGAAACAATCATTCCACAACTTAATTTCCAGAAAGTGCTATATCATTGGCCTTACGTCCCACCCACTTAAAATCCTCATATCAAGCCTTGTAAAAACTCTAGATATCATAACTCCATACCTCTTGAAGGTACACTTCACTGATTCAGCTCCTTGGCCCAATTAAAATTGGCCCTAAAGCTCACTTCCAACTTAAAACCTCTAGTTTCCTCAAATAAGATCGTGATAAGTCAATTAGCACAATTTCCGCCAATCACTTTATTTTCCCTAAACGTGACATCAAATCGCCTTTAATAGACGTCGATCACTCTCCATCCAATCCTTATGTCGTTTCTCTTAAGAAAGCCTCATAACGAAACCTCAGATGAATCTTCCAAAATAATACCTATGACTTCACACCCTTAGCCTTTCTGAAAGTTTAAACCACTGGGTCCACACTGAGCATACTCACTTACATATTCCATAACCACACCCTTAGGTCCTAAGGTTTTACTCAAAGTTGCAACAGAGTATGATCTGTTTAGAGAAACTAGGTTCCCTCTGAACTATCTCTTATATCCATTTATTCTCTTCTCAGCAATCTATCCTCTTAGATGTCCACAGGACGACCTCACAGCTAGGCATTCTGAACTTCATGTAGTTCATTCCTATGTGCTTTGACTAGAACAAATGTTTAGGGTACCCATATGAGGAGAAAATTCATAATCCCATAGAGCATTAACCACATACATTTGTTTCCTCAACTTTAAGGAATTTTGGTAAAACTCAACTTACGAGGCAACGCTCGTTAACTCAGCGAATGGAGTAATTAATGTCATACCGATGCGACATTACCCCAAGAATAAAGAGAGATTCCTAAGAATGGGTCTAGGTATACAGTAATAGAGTCGCCCCTGGTGTTAACCATGTAGGGAACGAACACCTCGGCTCTATACGTTACCTCTCCTTTGTGAGTCCTGACAGCCCTTATCCACACGTGACATAACTATTTTTGGCACTCACGGAGTCTCGTATGAACGAACAATTTGCAAAAGTAACGAATTTAGTAATTTCCGGAACAAGGAAACACTTCTTTATTATTCGAAACATTACGTAAAACAACTGATAGAAAGTCGAATAGACAGATTACTAAACTATGGAGACTATCGACACAAGTCATCGCTCCTTATTCTAAAAGCCTTACCAAATACTACCACTCGTACAAAGCTTCCCTCCCGTCGGGGTGACGTATCACAAAGAGTTGTTGCTCTCGACCCGAAGATTCCATAGGCGTCTTGCCTTTATCACGAGTAGCAGACTGTCCCGGAACAGATACTTTCGCCCCTGGGTTCTGTCCACTGCCAATTTTTTAGGCCTGATTTGCTTGAGTTGGCCTTAGGCCCTTCTCCCTACAGTATGCCTTCATGTGGCCTTCCCTCCCACATGTGTAACATACCCGCTTCATCTTTTGGCAACTAGGGCTCTTGTGCCCAGCCTTACCGCAGTTGTGGCATTGAATCACGCCGTTACTCCAGCCTGAGCCTTTGGCGGAGCCAGCCTGAGTCGCCTTGGTCTTAGTACGACCAGACTTCTCGAACTTGGTGGGCGATGTCGGCCACTTGAACGAGCAAGCCATGCGATTCTGTTGCCTACCCTTTGCCTTAATGTGTGCCTCCACACTAGCTATGACTTGAGGTATCGGGGCCGCTTGGGCTTGCGGTATCACCTGGCCCATTAATACTTCGACCACTAGCCCCACTATCTGCCCAATGATCGTCGTATTTAGCATAATCGGGGCAGGAGGTGGAACTCCCCTTGCAGCCTGGGGGTCCTCTTGTCCCTGAAGAACATCTTGTCGCAGGGTCGGTTCATTATTACATGAGCCAAATCCCGCGTCTTCCCCTTGTGGATTAGCACTTCTCAGCCGAATTCGAGAATCATTGCTAGGACTTACGTTAGCTGCCTGGTTGGTGGATCGGGTGTCCATTATTTGTTGATGAACCATAACGTTAGTTTAGAACTTTTCCAACTTGTATATGACACTGAGTCAATTACGTTATGATACGATTTATAAGGGTCCAACTAATAACTCTATATCAGTCTGACTGGCCCACTACCATTAACCGCAGAAACGACCTTCTTCTGACTTACTTGAAAGTGGGAACTCTAGGAGAAATATCAACCTTTAAATGACAATAAACCTAGAGAGAAACGATATTCCTAAGAATGGATCTAAGGAATAAGTAACAACTCGAAGCTTGCAGAAGTTTGGAAAACCACTTAGTTTTAAACCAGATACCTTCAAACTTTATACTTTATACCTTTAAACCTTATATATAAAAATAATTATCTGTAAAGTTAGTTTCTCAAACTAGTGATATGATTATCACAAAACTTGTACCAAGACCAAAATCACACTTTTAAAGTTACAATCTTAAACTTATTTTGATTGCGTATAACACGCCTTTTATAAACCAACGATAAATAACTTTTGAAGTTCAAAATAGCTAAATCATTAGTTTAAATCAAATTACCAGAGTTACTTATAACTTTTAAATTCAACATTGAAACTCTCGAAATTCCTTTTTAATAGAAGATAGGTTTGAAAATAGTTTTAAAATTAGTTTTCGAAAATTCTCAAACCTAACAATAGGCCAAGAATTTTAAAACCATTGCTCTGATACCATAGCTGTAACACCCCCGACTTATTGTCGGAAATGCCACACGCCAGTGACCTCAGACGTTACCGTCCGATGTCACCCTAGGCTTTAATCGGAACAATTAAACTTAGAGGAACATATTAATTAACGAAAGATTAAACAGCGAAAGGCATTTAAATATGAAACTTAACCCTTTTATTAAAAGATCTCTCATCAAACGAGAGTAGCGTTTTTACAACAAAGTTAAATCTTAGCGGAAGACTTATAAATTACACAGCGGAAGACTTTTTGGAATAAACCTATTACATGACTAGGTTATAACAATATATTAAAGTAATAGTTGACAACCTTAAAACACTAACACTTAAATCTTCAACTGCAAGCCGCTTCTTCAATTGGTTACTTCAAGTCTTCGGGAACCAACCACTGATGTGCCGTATAGGACGGATGACACCAGCCAACCATGCAAGGAATAAAACCCGGTTGGTTAGTCTAATAAAAGACTATGCAAGGGTGAAAACAGAATGGTTCTAATGATCGTAACTGTTTACTATCATTGTCCCTCGAATAATAACCGAAGGAACGATATATAACCCGGAACTTTCACGGAATGATTAGAATAGACATGCATTGAAAAGAAGACTCCAAAGGAATTGAGTCTTATGGGAAATGTATGAAGAGAAGACTCCAAAAGATTGAGTCTTATGGGAAAGTATGACAAATGTTTGGGAACGTTATAGTTTTTATACAAGCGTTTAAAAATGACTTGATCATTTGGGTCAACGACCAACCTCACCGCGCAATGTGAATCCAAATTGGAAAGAAGACTTACTCTAACCGAAGTCCGGACGGTTTCCATGTTGTACTCCTCGCCCGAGGGTATATTAATTATGTGCATAATCGCACTTATCTTCTTAAATTCCAAAATGCATATTTACGTTAAAGCTTTTATCATATAATAAATCATCTCGATACGAGAGATATCTTGGGAATAAATCCCGATTGTTGGCACCAGCTGTGTGCACCTCCCCTATACTCGGATAGGGGATAGTCATGACCAGGAAAGGGTGTTAGGGCTTGGACATCCTATCCACCACGGTTATAAAGAAACGGCTAGACCTCGCAAGGTACATAGCGTTTCTACGAATACTCGTTCTAACTATATATGTATAAGTTCACACATAAAATCCACACCAATACCATCATGGTAATAACACATAGAATAGCGTTGTTTCTAGCAATATATATATAACCTATCATAATATCACATTTTATATCATATCATTTATAAAATCTGTTTCCAAACGAAAACAACAATTCATCCCAATTTAATTAACAATCCGAAATAATTGATAATTAACGGAAACATGGAATGATAAGCAAGAGCGAACCGCCACTTGCCTTAATTAGACGAATTGACGATGTCGGGTTCCGGGATCTGGAAACGGGAATCTGAATATGGATTCCTACGACGACGTTGAGTCAAAAAGACGATACCCTAAGTTAGATTCGGTATGAGTGAATAAGCGGAACGAACGAAAACAAAAGAAACGAGAGTCCCATCCGTGACCGGATCATCCAAGGCTACGATCTCGTCTGCTAAGGCAAACCGCGGTCGCGGCTTGGATTCTGCGGTTGCGGATGTCTGGACACGATCCGCGGTCGCGGATGTTCATGTCCGTGGTCGCGGACATGAATCCGACGAACCCTAACGAATCAAATCTCACCGGCGACGATGACGACAATGGCTCGGACTAGAGGGCTTCAACCACCACCACCACGACGCTTCCAAAGCACCACCAATCGGCCACGAAGGACTCCGGCGAAGGCTGCGAATTCCGGCGACAAGCTCACGAACTCCGGCGAAAGAAAACGAGAAAACGAGAGAGATTTGAGATCGAATCGGATGAGATTTCCGAGGCCTTGGCCTCCCCCTTTTATAGGTGATCAGTGCTATTTTATAGTGCATTTCTAGGGGTTATTACCAGGTTTGAGGCGCCATTTGCATGGATTTAGAGCACAATTGTGGAATAGGGAGTTGGAGAGAAGAAGTATGGATTTGGTGGTCTGGAGAAGCAAATTGAAGATATCGAGAGGAAGAGGAGTTGACCACTGAGGAGACGAAGAAGAACCAAGGAGAGAGTCCACACGAGAGTAGAAGAACAAGGTGCTGAATTCAATTGATTCGTTCTCTTTACTCATATGTCCAAATGGAGTGATTCCAATTCGAGGAATTAGATCTTGAAGTCTACTGCAAGTCCTCAAAATATGAGCGCGATCCGAATTGGGAATCAAACGTTATGACATTTTTACGAAAGTGTCGCGATGCTGAAGAGAGAAGAAGGCTGCGACCGCGGCCCGAAGGCCGCGACCGCGGCCACACACGGGAGACAGCCCGTGGAGATTTCCGAACTTTTGTTTTATTTTTCCTTTTCTTTTTTTACTTTATTTTATTTAATTTGAATATTATATTTTAATTCCTTGTAGATGAGGTTTGTGATCTTTGGCTTTAGGTTAACTTTATTTAACCTAATTTCCACAGCCTCCATTCATCATCTTCGGATCACGTTAGACCTAGTTTTCCATTCAGTATTGTTTTTCCTTTTCTTAGTTTAGTTCTTTGTTTTGTTTGGTGTTTTTGGCTAGACAATTGAAGCATTGGTTTGAATTTGATATTGAGATTATTCCTTTACTCTTTCTATGATTGTATTAATTCTCTCTCATGCTTAATCTCATTGATCATATATCGATTCCCCTTGATTTGTTGATTAGGACATCAATTAGATTGTTAATAGTAGTTTCCTCTAGTCTGACAACCTAGAGAAATTAGTATTATGCTATTGGTTCCCCTTTTCTATACAACCTGTTGAGATTGTTATTGATCATACTACTAAGGATTAGAGGATACTGGTTGAGAATCTAAATCCCTTAGTTTGTGTAGAGAATTAATTGCATGCAATTGTATGACTGGTTGCTACACTTGCATGTACCTATCTATTCCTGAATTCATTGCTGCTATTAGATTCAATCTAGAAGGTCTTCTAGGTTATTTGATAGTTAGGGTTATCAGGACTGGTTGGACTGGTAACTAATTCAGAACAGGGATTAGGACATTCATGAGTATTGAGGACTAGGAGTAATTAATGATCGATCAACCAAACTAAAGGTGGATATTTGTATTTTCTTGTTTGTTTGTTTACCGATTTGATAACAAGACACTATCCTTTTCTTTTAGTTTTCTTTCTTTTTCTGTGTTTTCGTTTTCGACTAACCCGCAGGAAGAGCAGACGGAAAACCGCGACCGCGGCTTGGCCACCGTAGCCGCGGCAAACAATTCGAGAAGCAACCGCGACCGCGGCCTGGAAACCGCGATTGCGGCCGCCGCGGTGAATTAGGGTTTAATAATAAAAAACAAATTCTACCGAAGGCCAGCTGTCCAGAGTTCCCCATGGAGATGGTGCGCATCATGTTGTCACGGAGGATACACTGCCCTACACTTGATTTGACAACGATAATGGTCCTACAATTGACAGCTGAGGAGGAGGAACACTAGGGCCCACACCATGATCACATCTGGACCCATTTTTTGTGTTCATTAAAGGTCGTACAACCCCGACTTACTTGCTATACCACTACTCACCAAAGTGGTTTCCTTTTGGTTGCACGGTAGGAGAAGATTTTGGAGTTGATGAAGAAACCCGCCCAACACCAGAGACCTGTGCATATAGTGTCTACCGCCAGCAACAACGAAGTGTCCAAGCCAACTCAGCGACGTTTGTGAGTTATTTTTTGCTTTTCCCTGTGCTCCCATTCTTTTTGTCTTTCATTACATTGAGGACAATGCAATGTTTAAGCATGGGGGAGGGTTCTATACTTGCTATGTCGTTAAGGAGAAAAATGAATAAAAAGAGAAAAAAGCCAAAAAAAAATTGAAAAAAAGGCATACATGAAAATTTTGGGATAGGTCGAAAACCCGAAAGGGCGGCCTACGTAACAAGCAGGTGGCTTGGACCAGCATTAGGCTGGGGTAATAAGTGGTCAAGAGTGATGTGAGCATATTGTGAGCCCCTCTATCGAAAAATGAAATGAGTGGCTTGGTGAAAACCCGAAATGGCGCCTTGGCAAAATGAGTGAAAAGAAGAAGAGTGATTTTTAGGAATCATCATTTTACCTGGCGTGGCGACATAAGAAGAGGTGATATAAGGAGGATTCGGGTAGGTCACTCTGGGAGGTATAAGAAGATAGATGGGAGATTAGGATTAGATTTTGGTTCACTCTATGGTGTTTGGGATAAGCTTGGGGGAAGTACTCTGCTTTCCTTTTAGCTTGATTGTGTGTGGTGTTGATTGGTATTGTTGTATGTTGTGCTGGGCTTATTTGTGTTGGTGTCTGGAGTTTATTGTTAGGTGTGATTCTTAGAGGGGTTGATTTTTCTATGCTTCCTGAAACCTTGAGGATTGATTGGAGGAGTAGGTTGACTTTAGCTTACTCGAGGACGAGCAAGGTTTAAGCATGGGGGATTTGATCAGTGCTATTTTATAGTGCATTTCTAGGGGTTATTACCAGGTTTGAGGCGTCATTTGGATGGATTTAGAGCATAATTGTGGAATAGGGAGTTGGAAAGAAGAAGTGTGGATTTGGTGGTCTGGAGAAGCAAATTGAAGATATCCAGAGGAAGAGGAGTTGACCACTGAGGAGACGAAGAAGAACCAAGGAGAGAGTCCACACGAGAGTAGAAGAACAAGGTGCTGAATTCAATTGATTCGTTCTCTTTACTCAGATGTCCAAATGGAGTGATTCAAATTCTAGGAGTTAGATCTTGAAGTCTACTGCAAGTCCTGAAAAATGAGCGCGATCCGAATTGGGAATCAAAAGTTATGACATTTTTACGGAAGTGTTGCGATGCTGAAGAGAGAAGGCCGCGATCGCGGCCCCACACGGGAGACAGCCCGTGGAGATTTCCGAACTTTTGTTTTCTTTATCCTTTTTTTTTTTATTTTTTTTTATTTTATTTAATTCGAATATTATATTTTATTTCCTTGTAGTTGAGGTTTGTGATCTTGGGCTTTAGGTTAACTTTATTTAACCTAATTCCCACAACCTCCATTCATCATCTTCGGATCACGTTAGACCTAGTTTTCCATTCAGTATTGTTTTTCCCTTTCTTAGTTTAGTTATTTGTTTTGTTTGGTGTTTTTGGCTAGACAATTGAAGCCTTGGTTTGAATTTGATATTGAGATTATTCCTTTACTCTTTCTATGATTGTATTAATTCTCTCTCGTGCTTAATCTCATTGATCATATATCGATTCCCCTTGATTTGTTGATTAGGAAATCAATTAGATTGTTAATAGTAGTTTCCTCTAGTTTGACAACCTAGAGAAATTAGTATTATGCTATTGGTTCTCCTTTTCTATACAACCTGTTGAGATTGTTATTGATCATACTACTAAGGATTAGATGATACTAGTTGAGAATCTAAATCCCTTAGTTTGTGTAGAGAATTAATTACATGCAATTGTATGACTGGTTGCTACACTTGCATGTACCTATCTATTCCTGAATTCATTGCTGCTGTTAGATTAAATCTAGAAGGTCTTCTAGGTTATTTGATAGTTAGGGTTATCAGGACTGGTTGGACTGGTAACTAATTCAGAACAGGGATTAGGACATTCATGAGTATTGAGGACTATGAGTAATCAATGATCGATCAACCAAACTAAAGGTGGATATTTGTCTAGCCAAGCTTTCTATATTTTATTTATCGTTTTCTTAGTTAGTTTCATTCAAACCCCCCCCCCCCCCCCTTTGTCTTTGTTATCAATTGGTGAATGATTTTACAAACATGAAATATAACTTGATTCTCTGTGGGATTCGACCCTTGCTTACCAGATTACATTAGTTAGGTTTGTTTAGGATTATTTTGTTTAGGTGTTACGACAAACGCCTTATCAAATTGGCGCCGTTGCCGGGGAATCTAAGGTTTGTATTTTCTTGTTTGTTTGTTTACCGATTTGATAACAAGACACTATCCTTTTCTTTTAGTTTACTTTCTTTGTCTGTGTTTTCGTTTTCGACTAACCCGCAGGAAGAGCAGAAGGAAAACCGCGACCGCGGCTTGGCCACCGCAGCCGCGGCAAACAATTCGAGAAGCAACCGCGACCGCGGCTTGGAAACCGCGATCGCGGCCGCCGCGGCGAATTAGGGTTTAGTAAAAAAAAAAAGTTCTACCGAAGGCCAGCTGTCCAAGGTTCCCCATGGAGATGGTGCGCATCATGTTATCACGGAGGATACACTGCCCTACACTTGATTTGACAACGATAATGGTCCTACAATTGACAGCTGAGGAGGAGGAACACTAGGGCCCACACCATGATCACATTTGGACCCATTTTTTGTGTTCATTGAAGGCCGTACAACCCCGACTTACTTGCTATACCACTACTCACCAAAGTGGTTTCCTTTTGGTTGCACGGTAGGAGAAGATTTTGGAGTTGATGAAGACACCCGCCCAACACCAGAGACCTGTGCATATAGTGTCTACCGCCAGCAACCACGAAGTGTCCAAGCCAACTCAGCGACGTTTGTGAGTTATTTTTTGCTTTTCCCTGTGCTTCCATTCTTTTTGTCTTTCATTACATTGAGGACAATGCAATGTTTAAGCATGTGGGAGAGTTCTATACTTGCTATGTCGTTAAGGAGAAAAATGAATAAAAAGAGAAAAAGCCAAAAAAAAATTGAAAAAAAAGGCATACATGAAAATCCTGGGATAGGTCAAAAACCCGAAAGGGCGGCCTTGGTAATAAGCAGGTGGCTTGGACCAGCATTAGGCTGGGGTAATAAGTGGTCAAGAGTGATGTGAGCATATTGTGAGCCCATCTATCGAAAAATGAAATGAGTGGCTTGGTGAAAACCCGAAAGGGCGCCTTGGCAAAATGAGTGAAAAGAAGAAGAGTGATTATTAGGAATCATCATTTTACCTGGCGTGGCGACATAAGAAGAGGTGATATAAGGAGGATTCGGGTAGGTCACTCTGGGAGGTATAAGAAGATAGATGGGAGATTAGGATTAGATTTTGGTTCACTCTATGGTATTTGGGATAAGCTTGGGGGAAGTACTCTGCTTTCCTTTTAGCTTGATTGTGTGTGGTGTTGATTGGTATTGTTGTATGTTGTGCTGGGCTTATTTGTGTTGGTGTCTGGAGTTTATTGTTAGGTGTGATTCTTAGAGGGGTTGATTTTTCTATGCTTCCTGAAACCTTGGGGATTGATTGGAGGAGTAGGTTGACTTTAGCTTACTCGAGGACGAGCAAGGTTTAAGCATGGGGGATTTGATCAGTGCTATTTTATAGTGCATTTCTACGGGTTATTACCAGGTTTGAGGCGTCATTTGGATGGATTTAGAGCACAATTGTGGAATAGGGAGTTGGAGAGAAGAAGTGTGGATTTGGTGGTCTGGAGAAGAAAATTGAAGATATCCAGAGGAAGAGGAGTTGACCACTGAGGAGACGAAGAAGAACCAATGAGAGAGTCCACACGAGAGTAGAAGAACAAGGTGCTGAATTCAATTGATTCATTCTCTTTACTCAGATGTCCAAATGGAGTGATTCCAATTCGAGGAGTTAGATCTTGAAGTCTACTGCAAGTCCTCAAAATATGAGCGCGGTCCGAATTGGGAATCAAAAGTTATGACATTTTTACGGAAGTGTTGCGATGCTGAAGAGAGAAGGCCGCGATCGCGGCCACACACGGGAGACAGCCCGTGGAGATTTCCGAACTTTTGTTTTCTTTTTCCTTTTCTTTTTTTTTCTTTAATTCGAATATTATATTTTATTTCCTTGTAGATGAGGTTTGTGATTTTGGGCTTTAGGTTAACTTTATTTAACCTAATTCCCACAGCCTCCATTCATCATCTTCGGATCACGTTAGACCTAGTTTTCCATTCAGTATTGTTTTTCCCTTTCTTAGTTTAGTTATTTGTTTTGTTTGGTGTTTTTGGCTAGACAATTGAAGCCTTGGTTTGAATTTGATATTGAGATTATTCCTTTACTCTTTCTATGATTGTACTAATTCTCTCTCGTGCTTAATCTCATTGATCATATATCGATTCCCCTTGATTTGTTGATTAGGACATCAATTAGATTGTTAATAGTAGTTTCCTCTAGTCTGACAACCTAGAGAAATTAGTATTATGCTATTGGTTCCCCTTTTCTATACAACCTGTTGAGATTGTTATTGATCATACTACTAAGGATTAGAGGATACTGGTTGAAAATCTAAATCCCTTAGTTTGTGTAGAGAATTAATTACATGCAATTGTATGACTGGTTGCTACACTTGGATGTACCTATCTATTCCTGAATTCATTGCTGCTGTTAGATTCAATCTAGAAGGTCTTCTAGGTTATTTGATAGTTAGGGTTATCAGGACTGGTTGGACTGGTAACTAATTCAGAATAAGGATTAGGACATTCATGAGTATTGAGGACTAGGAGTAATCAATGATCGATCAACCAAACTAAAGGTGGATATTTGTCTAGCCAAGCTTTCTATATTTTATTTATCGTTTTCTTAGTTAGTTTCATTCAACCCCCCCCCCCCCCCCCTTTGTCTTTGTTATCAATTGGTGAATGATTTTGCAAACATGAAATATAACTTATTTCTCTGTGGGATTCGACCCTTGCTTACCAGACTACATTAGTTAGGTTTGTTTAGGATTATTTTGTTTAGGTGTTACGACAAACGCCTTATCAATAGGCCACTCGGAGCTCAACCCCCGGCCACCGAATCGCTTGACATCCCCCGGCAAATCGACGGAATTTCGATCGACGAAACACGGAGGAAGACGAAGACGAAGCTGGACATTTTTCCGCGGTCGCGGAAATCCTTTTGCGGTCGTGGAAATGCCACTCGAGCATCCGGAAGCTGGGCACTTTGCCGCGGTCGCGGAAATTGATCCGCGATCGCGGAAAATGCCACGATTGCATCTGTTGGCATCAGGTCACAATTTCCTTCCACGGACCCTGTTGGAACCTTATTTTTAATCCTTTTAAAAATATTCTAAGGTCCAAAACTTGTCAACCACATATAATAAAGCTCAAAGAATTATTACAGAGGTTGTACAAGTTACAGAAATTCCGAATTTCGCCAAACACGTCTTGCTTTCCCAACGAGGGTTGGAAAAATTACCCAAATACCCTTACTAAAAATGAGGGGTATTACATGCGTAGCCAACGTGATGGCTTTCCTAGGGCTAAAGAGATAGCCAAACTCGTCCAAAGAGATGAACGTAGGGATCAACGTGATGATCGCGAATTACCGAAGAAACGGTGTTTGATTGCTCGAAGCGACGAGCTACGGGATAGTTTGATCCGTGGGATCGTAAGGGTTGATGTTGGGATTCAAGGAATGAGCGTACTCAACTTAACTACTCAAATCAATATGAGATTACAAACTAGGGTTTTCTGGTTTTAAATAGCGACAAAAAGTAATAATAAAATAATAATAAGTTTTCAAATAAAACTAGGGGTCATTGATTAATTCTCTCATGCATGTTGCTATCAGTGAGTCTCAGTAGTAGTTTGAGTTTTTGGGTCACTCACTGAAGGAGGGGTTACCCCACTTATTTCACTAACAATGGGTTCAGGGCAAGAAGTTTTCACATTCACAGAAGAGCTAGGACATTCAACAAGGGTACAAAATCCCTCTATCATTGTCTTCTTTCCGCTATCCATATATTTGGATAGGAAAAGATCCAGAATCAACACACAAGAAAAGAAAAAGGAAAATAAAGCAAAACCAGATTAAACGATGGTCAAGAGGGATCAAGGGGTTACACTGAAGGAGGGGTTACCCCACTTTATTTCATTTTCTATCCATCTTTTCTTTCCAAAATTACCCTAATTCATTCCATCTTTTATCCAAAATATCAATTTCTTCTTCCCTATTTTACACATCCAATCATTCTCACTTACCATCTCCATCCATCTCAAACTCCATTAATATCCATTTTTTTTATCCATAACCTAAAACTTAATAAACCATATTCCATTAACCTAATTAATTAAAAATTAATTAAATAAATAAACTAACAAAATTAACCAAACTACTCCTAAATCCATTAACATAACTCAAATCCATATTTTAAACCAAACTAACCCAAACCCAAACCCATATATTAACCTAAACCCAACCCATTTTTAACCTAACCCAATATCCCTAACCCATATTAACCTACCCTAAACCCATTACTTAACCCACTAACCTACCCAGCCCAATTACCCACTCGGCCTAATCTACCCAGCCCAACTCCCCTAACCCTAAATACCCTAATCTCATTCTCACTCTCATTCACCTCGCCGCTCTCTCATTCTCTCTGAAACCCTCTCATCTGAGCTCTCTTCTCCTCTCTCGTATGAGCTCTCATTTGTGCTCTCATCTGAGCTCTCACTCTCCTTGAAGGTGCCTTACTCTCCTTCTCTACTCTCTCGTATGAGCTCTCTACTCTCTCGTATGAGCTCTCTCTGAAACCCTAAACCCTAACTCATCTGAGATCTCACTCTGTTGCAGATCTGCTTTGCCGGCGATTAATCTGCTCCGACTGTCCCCAAAACACTAAAAAAGCTTGCTCCTCCTCTAGATCTATCCATATCTCCCAAAACTCGTCCAAAAAAATCCTAAATCTCATATTTGAGTGTTTTGAAAACCCCCGTCCCCTGGGTTCCATTATTTGTTTGCATTCATGGGTGATTCGAACCTATTTAAGTCTGATGGGACCTAGACTTCTGATTGTCTTTTTGTTGCTTGCTCTAAAGCTCCACAGTGCGATTGGGGTGGCGATTGTCATGGGAATCACAGCTACACTCCTGTTGGCACAGAGGAAACTATGGAGGGGATGATGTGGTCTGAGCCCCCAGGGATCGTTGTGCTCCCCGATACCCCTGAGATTGTTGTCCTCCCTGATTCCCCTGACGATGAAGCTGCGGTTCAGTCTTTTGAAAGAAGAATCGTCCCCGATGATGGTGATGTTGCCTCTGATTCTGATGTTTAACTAAGTCTCACTCTTGTTAAGTTGTTTATTTTGGGTACTTTTGCTGAGATTATTGCTCTGAATTATGTATGTTGTTGAATGAGTTTGTTGTGCTGTTGAATGAGACATTGGAT
The DNA here is from genome assembly GCA_027886185.1 of Rheum nobile. Classification (NCBI taxonomy): domain Eukaryota; kingdom Viridiplantae; phylum Streptophyta; class Magnoliopsida; order Caryophyllales; family Polygonaceae; genus Rheum; species Rheum nobile. The sequence continues at coordinate 808,971 of WOAB01000642.1, forward strand.
TGATTCTGGATTTGCTGTTCTGATGTTGGATTATGTATGCTGATAATTTGCAGTGTTTTTGTGTTGGTGTTCTATTTTTTTGTTGATTCTTTGTTACATTGTGACTGCAAAACCTTATATTGATCATATGATGTACTCTGATGCATGCTTGGAAGTTGGGTTGATCTTATGCATGTACTCTTATATTGGATTGTTCATTGCTGTTGAGTGAGATGTTGGATTGATGCAATATAACTGAGATGCAAAACCTTTATGCTCACTGTCTTAATGTGCCATAGCAACACTGTGTCACATGTAATTGATTGATGCTTATGTGTATGTTAAGGTATTGTGATTGGTATTGTATCTAGGATTATGGGGACATCCGAGATTATTTATACATTTCAATGAAGAAGTCTTGAAACTGAGATGCAATACCTTTAATGTCACTGCCTTAATGTGTCATAGGAACACTTTTACATGTGGTTGATTATTGCTTATGTGTATGTTAAGTCTTGTGATTGGTCTTGTGTCTATGAGGGTTATGGGGACATCTGAGATTATTTGTGCATTTCAATGATGAAGTCTTAACACTGAGATGTAAGACCTTTAATATCACTGTCTTAATGTGCCATAGGAACACGTTCACATGTGATTGACTGATGCCTATGTGTATGTTAAGGTCTTGTGATTGGTCTTGTGTCTATGATGGCTATGGGGACATCTGAGAAAATCTACAATTGTGAAGTCTTAATACAACTGAGATGCATTTCCTTTGTCTGGTTTGTCCTAAAGGTCTAAAAGCTCTTGTGATTGGTGGTGTTGTTGTCTTGTTGATCTGTGTGCTTCTATTGCTTTGTTTCTATTGGGGTGCTACATAATTCTGTTCTGTTTTATTCTCCTTGAGTCTATCTATGATGAAGTCTTGAAACTGAGATGCATTCCCTGCATGTTCACTGTCTTAGTGTGCCATAGGAACACAGTCAAATGACTGATTGATGCTTATGTGTATGCTAAGGTATTGTGATTGGGTTTGTGTCTATGATGGTAATAGGGACATCTGAGAAATGCATTGTCATTGTTGTGCCATTACTTGTGCTTGTTTACAAAATTACACAAGTTCTTGCTACCTTACAATTTCCTGCTTCAAATAACAGCTTTCTGACCCCAAAAAAAATATACTTAAGCTAGACAAAATATGTTACTTTACCTCCTAAGATTGCTCTGTACATAAAATGTTCAATCTTTGTCATATATTGCTAAATAAACTGACTGTCTTCAAGTGCTTCTTCAGTGTCTTGATCTTCATACACTGTTGTCCCTTGTTGACTCTGTTGGTCTGCTATTGATGTTCCTGCTTGATCTGCTTGTTGTGCACCCCCATGCACTATGTCCCATGCTTCTATGATAGCCCACATAGGTGCATTGATCTCTCTTGGTAGATTCCCCTGAGCCATTAATTTCTTCTTGTTTACATATGGCATATCATACTCATTGCCTCCCTTGCATTTAAGTATTTCATTCATAACAAATTGTAGTGTCATCCACACATCTCTTAGAGTTGTAGGGGCCAATTCAAAAAATGCTTCATGCACTGCTTGTACCATATGATCAATACTTTGTGGCATCTTCTTGTGCATGAGTGACTGAATGCTTCTGAAAAATCCTAGATCTAAGATGTTTATATCTGGACTATTAGCTGGTTGTTGTATTAAAATGAAAGTGAATCCATCCTGAATGTATACATGTTGCCATTCTGGATCTCGTTGAGTTATATGGGCCCTTACATTGTCTTATTGTATGAATATAACTCTTTGAGCTCCATCTTGTGGCCATTTTGCCTTGATTGCTGGAATGATTTGGTTTATCAACATATTCCTTGTCACTTGCGTGTTAACTGATTCAACTAGCTTTGTAACTAGTGTCCCCTTCTCTCTATTTTTTGGATGACCTTTTTGCTGATTGTTGATATGTGAATGGAAAGATTCCTATCTTCCCATCAAAAATGAACTGTCCCTCTACATCAAATCTAGGCCTTGCTACAACTGCAGTGAACATAACTTTGGGAATGAATTTAGATGAATTTGCAGCTCTGTACTTGCCCCTTTCATTATGTGCTAGATATACTCTCTGTGATTTCTTTGATAGAAAAAATCACTTCTCATCCAAGTGTACAAAATCAAACATTGGATAATACACTGACTTAGCTTCTACAGTATCCCCTTATAGTAACTTCAGTATCCAATCCAACCTAGCCTTCTTATGTCCCTCACTTAAACCAGGATGGAGTGGATTTGTATGTGGCTTTATTGTACCTTGCTTGATCATCCTATGCATTTTGGTCTTTGAAATACTAAGCTTGCTAGCTAAGTCTCTAATACATGACCTGTCTCCCATGCTCAGTGATGTGATTGAATCCATCTCTACTTGAATTCTTTTTCTACCACATTTGTGATATTTTGTGCTTAGATTGTACCTCTGGTGTGCATTATGTTGCTTCTTGGCTGTGTTTCAAAGTCTGCATATGCACCTTGTTGACATGTTGAACTCTTGTACAGCTTCCTTTATTGCACCATGTGATAATTGTCCCTCTTTAGATCTCGTAAGCAGAGCATTCAATATGTGCATTTTTTTTATCACTGCTGAGCCTGGTATTTTGTGTTGGCTGATGATGTTGTGTTGCCTCTGTGTTGTGCTCTGCTTCTGATGATTGTCCCTCTTCATCTTCTGGTTCCTGGTTGAGATCAAAACTATGTGCATCTTGTTCCATGTCCCCTGTTGACCCATTGAGTTCTTCGAACTCTTCTCCATCATAAATGTACTCGTCTGGAAGTGGAGCTTCATTTAAGTCAAAAGCTGAGGCCATGACACCACCAGGCTGTGATGCAGATTATTCTCTTTGTTTTGCTCTGAATTTTCAGTGAATCTTTGAATGTAAATTCTGTAAATCCCCTGCACTCCTCTGTAATCCCCTTTATACTCTGTTTAGGGGTAATTATGTCTTAAGTCCCTAAAATTTGCAGAGATTGTTTAGGGCAATTATGTCTTAAGTCCCCAAAATTTGAAAAGTGAATCTGTGTGCTTTCTAATGCTTTGATTTTATTGGATGTAAACTCATCTGTGGTAATTTATCACAGATTGTACTGTAGCAGCATTGATTACAACTTGTACTTTGAACATTTTATTAATTGAAGAGCTTTTAGTCTTTTAGGACAAATATGTTGGAACAGAAAGAGTAGTACATTTCTTTAAAATAATTATAGATAGTACACACTTGACACTACTGCTGGCAAATGCTTTTGCCCTGTTAGAATTCTTGTTTTATACTACTGATTATAACGGTGCAGGTAGGGGAATTGCCCCAGTGGATAGAAAGGAGGTTTCTGGTGCGTGGCGTGGTGTACCAAACATATATAATAAATTAGTTTAAGTATATAGATGAAAGTTTTCGATCAGGTCTAATTATCGAATTTGTATAATAAAAAAAGCATAATTTGATGATAGATTAGTAAAAAGAAAAAGATTTGACTGTCAGATGATGTGTGTACAATTGATCATCCCATTTATGATCAGCTTAAATTACCAGAATTCTTATGTATTTGGTCCAGTCAATGGATGGATTTGGTCAAAGAAAAAAGATCCCAAGAAGGATAAATGCTCCATCCATACATTCATTATTTCCCCAACGACCTTCAATTCCAATGGCCCGTGTAACGATTACGAGAAACCCAAATGCCGATACTATCACTCGAAATTAGAGCACCCTTTCATCGTTAATTTTTGAGCTATTTTTTTATAGATTTGCTACATAATCACCACTCGAAATTAGAGCACTTTTCATCGTTAATGTTTGAGCTAATTTTTACAGATTTGCTACATAATCACCACTCGAAATTAGAGCACTCTTTTTTCTTCTTTTTTATAGATCCTTCATCACGTTTGAATAATCATTGTTATTCTACGTCTGGATCGGGTTCTGATTGACCACATTTCGATGAGGTGGATCCTCCAATACTAATAGTTCCATACACGCCGACATAAAAACTCGAACTCGAAACCTCTGGATATAACGCTTAAAGAGCCTAGCGTCAATACCCACTACATCAACTAGATGTTGGTAATTAGAGCACTCTTTCATCGTTAATTTTTGATATAGATTTGCTACATAATCAATTTATTAACAATCAATCCTCGCATCTATTTTACCCTTGAAATTAAGAATACCGTAACATATGCATGTTCCAAATACTTATATCATTTAGGTGGCGTTTGGTTGTAATGTAGAAATGGAAAGGTAACCGTTGAAGACCCAGAAAGGAAATGGTAATAGTTATTCTCCCATTATGTTTGGCAGATCGAAGACTTAATGAATGGAATCAATAAATTATCTCTAGTTGAGATAACTTTGAGAAGATAAGAATATAAAATTTCACAATTCACATTTTTTTTTGGACTTGATCGCCTGGTTCGATCGGTCGGAACCGCTCTACGTTCAGACCGGGGTACTATTAGCACACAAAATAATAGATCTCTCCCAACATCAATATCTCCATACACGCCTCCAGTAAGAATCGAACTCGAGACCTCTTAATATAACGTTTAAGGGAGTCTAGTGCTAAACCACTAGACTAATTGAATGTTGGTCATAATTCACATATTTTCACAAAGGTAAAGGAGAAACAATTTGCAGCTAACATGTTTTTGTTTTCTTAAATTACAAAAATTGCTAAACAATTATTGCAATTGATAGCATTTTCAAGTTTCATTTGTAAACACTTTCCATTTTCCTTGACCAACTTCAATTTTGGAGAATTTCATTAGGGCAAGATGAATTTCAGACCTAAACAATCTAGAGATGATGATGAATTTGAGATCTAACCAAATACACATCAGATTTAGAAAGGCATGACGAATTTCAATCTCAGAGAATCTCAATCGCATCTTCCGTTGTTTCAAGTGCTACGAGGACTCTCAAGTTCCATATGCTCGAGCAGCGATGACGATGGTTGACGTTGAGAAGTCCATTAGCGCAGACCCCTCCGCCGATGTAGTGGTCGCACTGGGCAAGTGTCGTTGTCGATAATTGTGCGGGGAAGCTTGTGTTCGTGGTGTTGGCATGATCTTCTTCGTCGATGGTAGTGAAGATATTGACAGATGTGGCCAGTGGCGGATCTAGAACTTAATCGAAGGGGGACGAGTTTCGTATATTTTTCACTTTATAAATGACATTTATATTAATATTTTAAAATTTCAAAAAATATTAGATTCACCTTTTGAAATTTGATTAATTTATGCAATATATACTCTATTTTTTAGCGTTTTGAAAAATTATTTGAATAATGTAAGATTTTTAACTTTTGTGTTAATAAAAAATTAAAACATTGAAGGAAAAATAAAAAAACAAAAGAGAAATAAACATGCTTAATAAACACATAGATTTTAATAAAGCAATTAAGACTCAAATTTTTAACAAAAGTAGAATAAAAAGGGTTGGGGAAGGGATTGAAGAATTAAATCCATGACCTTTAGCTTTTTCCACACAAGTTCAAAGACAAATACCACTAGGCCAATGTATTTTTCTTGTCATTTACTTATCATTTTATGTATACATAATGAAAATTCAAAATTCAAAAAAGGGCTTAACAAAAAATGCGACATACTATAAGGGATTTATCGGGGAGAAACGGGGGTTGCCGCCCCCCTAGCCTCCCCTGTAGATCCTCTCCTGGATGTGGCCATGAGGTGCCTCCGCCAACGAAGGCGGTGGATTTGTGCGGGAGCTCAACAAGTAGGTCGGTGACAAATGAAGGACGCGAAAAGGATAGAGGTGATTTGTTGCTCAAAAGTTGGGGAAATAAAAAGGGTTAAGCATTAGAGGAGGTTAGATTTTTTGCATCCTTTCTATACTCCCTTTCGTGTATCTTATAGGCTAAATTTATTTATTTTATATCCTAAACCCTAAAATATAAACTCTAAATCCTAATACACTATAAATCCTAAAATATAAACCGTATATCCTAAATCATAGACCATAAACCCTAAAATCCTAAAACCCTATACCCTAAATTCTAAACCCTAAACCTTAAAACTATAAATCCTAAATCTTAAACTATAAACCTCAAATCTTAATTATTAACCATAATTCAAAGTTTAAAATATAAAATAAATAAGTAAAACTTAAAGGGTATATGAAATGGTACACAATTAGGGTGCAAAAAAATTAATGTGGCATTAGAGGCCCATAACAGATTGAATCAATTGAGGAGTTTAAACAAACTTGTGTTGTGACCCGATCCTTTATCAATCTGTTTTTTGGTTCAATTTTTAACAAAACAAACAGGCCTTAATGTGACCAATTGTATTCAACATGTACACCAACATTTCCACGAATGTGTGCTCAAGCTGACAAGCTATCTTGCCTCGAGTTATAATTAATGATTCAAGTCCTTCTACTCTTCTAGGTATTGTACAAGTCTTCGATTTTCCTAAAATGCTCGATTAGTATACTTAAATCTGATCACGAACACTTTATAAGCGCACATTAATCAACCTAAATTACTAAGAAGTGGAAATTTTCAGGCTTTGAAGCCTCAATCGACATCTTTCTCTTTCTCGTTGGTGTTGTTTGAGATCTCACTCTTTATCATATCATCAGCCCGGCGTACATGATAAATTTAAAATTGAATTGTGTTTCCCAAAGTGATGGTAGAGTTTGATTGATTTGATACTTTTCAGTTTGATGGTATTTGTTTAACAGTTTTTTGTCATGGGCACATGCTAATAAGTTTAAATAGAAAATTTATTTTTAAAATATTTTTTAATAGAAAATTGATAAATTCTTAACAAATAAGATTAAACTAATGATTAATTAAATAATTATCAAAAAAAGAATTTTTAGAGTGTGTCAATTGACACACAATAGAAAAAACCTTTGTTGAAATAAAGAAATTTCTGCACCTGGCCGTTTAAAGACATTTTTGTTCACTTTCTTGTACTAAGAGCTTGAATTTTTGTTCACTTTCTTGCACTAAGAGCTTGAATTTGAGTGTTTCCAGTTGCAGAAAATAACTGATCCATCCTTTCGAGAATTTGACCCCTCTTTTGTTTTTCATCTTCCTCTTGGGGCTATTATGGTGAGTTGGACCAAATTTTGCACGTCTTTTGCTAATCATTTTGCATATTACATTTATAAAGATGATCAAATTTTTTTATTTTTTTTGATGGAAAATTTTGTTTGTTATATTATGGGAAAGCATACCAAATTAAATAATTACTTTTAAAAGGTTCTTCTCGGTGAAATAATTAGAACAATATCTCACCAGATGAATTTATATTTCCCAAATTTATTCCCTAACATAAACTCTATCCGTTTTACAATTTTTTTTCATTTTTCATTTTTTTTAAATAAGTTAAACATAGAAAGTATATGATTACTTTTATGAGTAATTAATGAAAAAATGTGAATAATTGGAGTTAAATATTTTGAAACTAAACCTAACTTTTTTAGTAAATTTTAGCATTGATTACATGTAAAAGACCAAATAATATGAACCAAGAATAAGAGCTAAAAAGACTAAATATTGTAAAATAGAGGTAGTGATAATCTTTTGTGATTGGTCGATTTATTTTGAATTAAAACAAAAAATAATTTTATTCATTCACTATATAATAAAAAATTAATTCAACCAATCAAAACAGGAAATGAAGTAATGCCTTTTTTGGCACAGACTACCAATTAGGAATCAGACTAGAAAAATGACTTCTAACAACAAAGGTGAGGATTTACTATATTTTATATTACAGTTATCTTCAAGATTTTACAACTTAGCTGATAAGAATAATACTCGATAACCACAATGTCAAGAATTCGATTATTTTTCCTTGTTGTATTGTAGTGGCGGCCTTGTGCCTCCTATGAACCCAAAAAAATGTATTACAATTAACTTACCCATATTCTAGATAGGTAGACTCGAGTCGTAAACATGCATAGAGAAACAAGTAATATCCCAACTTCATATTTTAATTAACAACAAATTTGGTGGTCGAAAGTTTTATAAAGTTTGAAATTTGAATGGTTAAAGTATAATATAATGACTCAAATTTTATCCCTTTTTCTACTTTATCTTTAAGGATCCATTTTTTTTGTTAAGATGCTAGTAATTTTACCAGTGAAATAACTAGGTCTAGTAAAATAACTTCTTGTTGATCATAATACATAATAATGGAGACTGTATTATTCGATACTACCAAACATCTCATTATGATCGAGTACAATCACAATTATTAATAATAACACAGAATAATTTGAAATTATATTTTTGAATAATTTGAAATTATATTTGTTGCATTCAAATCTGTTGTGTAGTTGCAAATGTTTGACAAATTCGAATATACATGACACGTGATTTTGCTCCAACGATTGTAACGGCGTGATCACATTTTTCTTCCTTAAAATGTAGTTGCATGTAATGCCGATAATTGGGCTCTAATATAATATGAGTAGATATGTGTTAATTGGGCCAACGCATTAAAACGCATGGGCCATGGGCCCAAGTGAGCATGTCCTTAATAAACAAAATTGGGTGGTTGAAAGGATAAATTAACAAAAGAGCATAAAATTACGTTTGACATGAGGAATTGCATATGCTTGGATATTCAAACTCTAAGCTTAGTGGCACTATAACATTGTGTATTTGTTTTTTTGGAAATGATTGTATTTTTTTTTACTATACATAGCATTCAAAATTATAGTGTCTGGGAAGGTCTTTCATGAGAACGATGGTTTAGGAGAGAACTAAGAATAAATTTAAGTCGTTGAGATATGAGAAATACATGGGAAAGATTATCTTTTTTTTATTAAAAGAGTAAATAAAGGCACTAATGTATTTTATTGGAATGAGTTATTTAAAAAAAAAACGTGCACGCTTAGTTATAAACGAATATGAGATGTTCATCACTTTTATGTATAGTTATCATCACAAGTATATTGAAGTGTTCATCATCATTAATAAATGTATATGCGCAAGTAATTTTAGTTTGTTTTGTGCATTGTTTTCGGATTCATGGTGCATTTTTTGTTTGTATGTGCATCAATTTTTTTTTTCTTGTGCATCATCCATAAGTGTATATCTTCAAATATTTTTGGCGTGTTTTGTGAACAAAAGTAGTGCATAAGTTGATATGTGCAACACCGTAATGCTTATACGTGCATTAGACGTCTATTGTATTGTGTTCACTTTGTTTGAGTGTGCATCACTTCATGTCCATCAGAAGTTTGTTGTATCGTGCATCATTTTTTCTAATGTGCATCACTTTTATGCCTATATATTCATTAATTCACATCTATCACTTTTATGCTTATATGTGTTTTAGACGTCTATTGTATTGTATATAAATTTGTCTGAGTGTGCATCACTTCATGTCTTCATTAATTCTATTAGAAGTTTGTTATATTGTGTTTTTCTTTGAGCGTGCATCACTTTATGTATTCATGTCTATCAGAAGCTTGTTGTATTGTGTATCTATTGTAATTGTTGAAATACTTATCCCAGATTGGAAGTTGTAACATAATTAAGTCTAGTATATAAGGTTGATAGACTACTCTTCTTATTGCTAATTGGTTTTGGGATTGTATCCAAATGGGCTTGTAATCGCATGTGGTCTTTTACGTGCATGACCCATAGTCTACTTATCTACCCTAGGGATGAGCTTCGGTCCCAAACCGGACCCGGACCGACCCGGACCAGACAAAAAACCGAATTCGGAAAAATTGTGGACCGAGGACTGGACCGGTTTTTCGGTCCGGTCCGGTCCACCTCAGACCGAATTTTATATTTTTTAAAAATATATTTATTATATATAATACTATATTAATATAGAAATATATAATTATATTAAAATATATTTATAATGTACATATATTTTAAATTATATAAGTGAAGATTATTATTTTAATAAAAATTGAACCGGACCGAAACCGAAATCTTGGAATCCTTGGCTAGTCGCCTTTGCATCTCTAGGTCTTCCATTCGACTCCTTTTGATTCAGGAAGCACACAAAAGTCGTGGACACTTTGGGATTAGTAAGACTTTGGCCGCCCTAAGAGAACATTTCTTTTGGCCTAAGATGACCCATCAAGTGACTAGGTTTTGTAGAAGTTGTGTGACACGCCAAAGAGCCAAAGCTAGGTCCAGCCCACACGGCCTATACACACCATTGCCCATTCCTAGTGCCCCATGGGAAGATTTGTCTATGGATTTCATCACGGGTTTGCCCCTCTCTAGACGAGGTAAAGACTCTATTTTTGTGGTCGTAAATAGATTTTCTAAGATGACACATTTTATTGCTTGTAAGACAACCCATAGTGCTAGTGAGATTGCCGATCTATTATTTGAGCATGTGGTGCGTCTTCATGGAGTCCCACGTACCATAGTGAGTGATAGGGATTCTAAGTTCGTTGGTCATTTTTGGAGAACTCTTTGGGGTAAGCTAGGAACCAAACTCCTATTTTCCACTAGCTACCACCCCCAGACCGATGGCCAAACGGAGGTCACGAATAGAACCCTAGGTGCCCTCCTTCGCACGATGCTAAAAGCCAACCCTAGGCGTTGGGAGGACTTACTATCACTTGTCGAGTTTTGTTACAATAGATGCAGGCACACGGCGACCAAGTTGACACCTTTCGAAGTGGTGTATGGCATGAACCCATTGATGCCGCTTGATTTGTCGCCGTGACCACTGCGAGACCCAGTGCATGTCTCCGCCGCCAATCGCGCTGAGCAAGTACAAGAGCTCCATCGACGAACTAGGGACCAATTGGAGATAATGGTCGCGCAGTATGCCTCCCAGAAGAACAATGGCCGACGCCGCGTCGTTTTTGCACCCGGGGATCTCGTCTGGGTGCACATGCGAAAAGAAAGGTTCCCCTCGCGGCGTAAGCACAAATTGGCACCGCATGGAGATGGTCCATTCCGCGTGATAAAGGCCATTGGGGACAATGCCTATCAACTCAAGCTTCCCCCAGATTTTGGAGTCCACGTGTCCTTCAACGTCGCGGACTTGACACCATATGTTGAGCCTGAGTTTGATGATGGTGAAGCGGGGACGCTTCACAACCAAGTGGGGGAGGGTGATGTGACCCTGCCTCCCATGACGGTCCAAGACGAGGAAGAAGCCATGAGCCTTCGCTCAGAGGGCCCAGTGACAAGGTCCAGGTCCAAAGCCATCGCGGACGCCGTCGCGTCACTTGTCGCACGCGTCGTCGCTGGCCAAGGAAGCCCAGACGCCAACCCAAGACTCGTCGTCCTCGCCACCATCGGCATCGAAACATCGCGATCATCGCAGCCGGCATCGCGTGCACCCACTCGCGAGGCCATCGACCCTTCGTCGCCGTTCCTCACGGTGTTTGCATCCATGCCTTCGCCGCGTTCTTTTTGAGACGCTTTCTATATTTGTTATATAACACTCCCAAATAACCTCTTGAAAGTATTACCTCCAGTGACCTCAGACGTACTGTCTGATGTCACCCAAGGCTTTTCCAGTTGATATAAATCATTAAACCACAGTTATAATACAATATATTATAACTTTCGTTAAAACCAAGTCTCAGAATTTCAGCATAATTCCAAATACATCAAAATACATAATCAGAATCATTACAACGGAAGACTTTAAATAACCAACAAAAGGGTCTTGATCGCAATGATCACCCGCCAAGGATCTTAACCTGAATAAACTTGTCAAAACACCGTTCGCCTCTATAGTCGTTCTAGCCTTCACGGGATGGCAACTTATCTGATGTGCCGAATCGAATGGATGACACCAGCCAACCATGCAGAGAACAATTACGGTTGGTTAGTCTAATGAAAGACTAAGCAAGGGTACAAAGCAGAGTGATTCGAAGTAGACGTATTAGGTTAGACTCATCGCTCCTCGAATCAAAACCGAAAACGATAGTCAACCACCATACTCTACTGAAACACATGAAAAGACATGATCAAGAGAAGATTCTGGAGACCGAGTCTCACAGCAATCAAACCCAAAAGAAGACTCCAACGAGATGAGCCTTATCGGAAACATGACAAATGTTGGGGAACATAAATAATCATACAAGCGTTCAAAAACGACTTGATGTTTCGGCTCACGACCAACCTCACCGCCCAAGGCGAATCCAGATTGGAAAGATAACTTTACTCTGATCAAAGTCAAGATGAGATTTCCTAGCTGCACTATTTCCTAGCTGCACTACTCGCCCAAGTGTATATTAATCACGTGCACTTAAGCACTTATCTCATTTTAAATTCCAAAACGCACATCACGTTATAAGCTTTTAGATTCTCTCATCCCTCAGGATAAAGAGATACCGTCGGGAACTAAATCCCTAAGGCGGAGTTGACTCGGGAACTAAATCCCTAAAGTCGAATCAGGAACTAAATCCCTTGGGAACTAAATCCCAAACAACGGAATCGGGAACTAAATCCCTAGGGAACTAAATCCCTCAAAACAAAATCGAGAACTAAATCCCTACAAGCGGCACCAGCTGTGTGCACAAACCCTGAGTAAGGAGGATGGTAGGAACTAAATCCTAACCACCAGGTTATCAAGAAACGACTAGCACTTGCAAGGAGTCAAGCATCGCCCAAAGCCAAACACCCAAGAACACACAACCCGGGTCAGCTCGCCGCGGGTGCGGTGGAGCCTCTGCCGCGGGTGCGGCGGGATGACATGGGCGAGAGCTTTCGACAACTTTAATGGCGAAACTCACTTGGTTTGGTTCGTTGGCTTCCGATTCGATTGTGGATCCACTTCTAACCTTCTTAGGCTTTAGAATACCACTTAGAAACACCTTTCTAAACGCTCAAAGGGGTTCGATCACCTCTCAAACAAAGCTCAAAAGATTGGGCTTTAATGGAGATTTTCTGAGGAGGAAGAAGAGCAGATCAACACTCTCCACTTCAGCTTTCTCTCCCTTTTATAGGCCCAGCTAGGAGGGGAACAAGCGGAGGACAAGCCCTCGACCAAGGAAGACATCCACTTGCCTTACAACCGGCGCCACTTGCAGTGGAGGGGAAGAGGATAACGTCGTCAGGAAAAAATATCCCACCGCAGGGTGCGGTGGCGCCCAGTGACCGCCTCACCTGTTGCTTCAGAACTGGTCCTCGCTGCGGGTGCGGTCAAGGCCATTTTTCACCCTTTTTGACCGTTTTGACTTTGGGTTAATCTTCTTAACCCCGGGTTAAATATATTCATACACGAACGACTATTTAACCCCGAAAATACATCAACTGTATTTTATATTACTCAGAAAAATATTACAGAGATCAAACATATTACCGAATGTCTGAACTTCTCTGAAATTAATCCGACTTGTAGTACGGGAGTTGGAAAAATTCCAAAATACCCTTATAAAATGAGGGATATTACATGTTATTGCTTATTTTAGATAGTTTCCTTTTATAGTCATTTCTATTTTAGGGTTTGTGCCTTTTGCATGCTTGCATGGGCTAGCCCACTAGGCTCGACTCGGCCCATCCGATGTCTCACCTCTAGTATTTAAGTCAAACTATGTTATTTGTTTCAACACGTTCAATTTTAATCAAGGTTTCAAGTAGAGTGTTTATCCTTCTTCCCTTGATCAGACGTCACTGATGCGGGAGCATCCGAGGCTTCACCCAAGACGCACACAAGCAAAGATGGTCCGCTCATAAGAGCTCGAGACGAGCGGATACAAGAGGAGCTAGAGAACTTGGCAAGCCTTCACGTCTCAAGGGAACCCACCCTCGTTGCGGACGTCTCAAGGGAACCCACCCTCGTTGCGGACTTCACCGAACCTATCCTAAGGACCTTGGTGACCTTCCGAGCCAAGCCATGCGAGGGGGAAGGAAGACGAGCCAGATTTGAGCCTCAGGAGGACTGCACGGTTTGGTGCACGGTTTGTCCCAAACCGTGCACCCCCCCAGAACACAGGAATTAGCCCTCAGGAAGACTGCATGGTTTGGTGCACGGTTTGTCACAAACCGTGCACCCCCCCCAGAACACCTTCTCTTGGCCGGGAAGACCTTGTACGTGGGGCCAGCTGAAGCTAGCTTTGTTTGTTTGTTTGTTTTAAGTATGTTTTAAGTGTGTTTTTAAGACTTCTTTAGGATGCTTTTATTTGGGCCTTTTAAGGGCTTGTTGGGCCAACTCCCCTAGGACTATATAAGGCCATGTGTGTTGTATTCCAACTCAGTTTTCAGATTATGAAAGAAGAGATTCCGGTTCTCCCTTCAATGAGAATGAGAGCTCTCAAGGAGAGGCTTCTCAAGTGTTGATTCGACTTGCTTGGCTGACCTTGCGTTGTGTCAATCTCCTCCATAGGGTTGGTGCTCGTAGGCTTCATAAGAATCCTTCTCGTGCTCTTGGGATACGTCCCTCGTTGTGTGAGATTGTAGAAGGAAGGGTTGGTTGTGCATTTGGTTTGGTTATTGGTGTCTCTCGAGCTCCAAGGGTTTCTCCATTGCATCTCTCGGTTCTCCCTATATCCCTCTTGTTTATCTTGTTCGTTTTCATATTTCTAACCTTGTGTTGTTTCATCTCTTCTATCTTCATCTTCCATCGAGTCCTTGGCGTCAAGATCGGGCACCCGCGCTAATCCCCGCATCAAAGTGGTATTAGAGCTCCGGTTCGACGGCAAGCCACCACCACCACCGAGCCACCTTCTTGGTTAGTCCATTGAGTCTTCTTTTCATCTTTTCTTCAAGCCATTTTCCTTTGCTGATTTTTGTGTCTTCTTTGTGTTGTGTTTTTCTTGCTTTGTTGTGGCTAGTTTGTCATTACTTGTGTATGTGTGGACTTGTCACCACCTTTCAACCACCACCACCTTCAAAAAACGCAGCCCCCAACTCCCACAAAAACCCAGCTGCAAACACCCTTCAAAACCCAGCCACAAACCCACAAAACCACCTACAAACCTTCCCCAAAACCCACTCCCCTAAGCTGCACGAAAAGGCAGCTATTTGCAGCCCTAAACCTGCCTGCAACCAGCCCCAAATCAGCTACCCACTCCCCCAAAAGCAGCCCTCAAAAGCCACCTACTCACCTTTGTACTATCCTAAGTTCTACCAAGTCAAATCACATTTTGTTTGCTTCAAAATTCAAGAGAAAAGGAAGAAAGGAAGCAACCCATATTGTACCCTTTATTGCTGCACGTTTTTCTTCAAAAAAAAAAAAGAACAGAAAAGAAAATCAGAAAAGAAAAGAACAAAGAAAGAAAAAACAGAATTCAAAAAAAAAAAAAAAAAAGAGAAAGAAAGACAAGTGCATGTTGTTCAAATTTCTCAAGTGTTGTTGCTCTTCCATTGATATCTTCAAGTGTTTGTTGATCTCCACAAGCCCCAACCCAAGCTTGATATCATACTCACCTAGCCTAAGCCCATTTTATATCATTGGCAATTGTTCACAAGTTCATGAGTATTGGTAATGCAAGCTAGTTATAACATTGTTTTGTTGAGTCTCCTAAACACTTGTCATTGTGTCTTCCTTTCTTGATTGTTTGATCTCAGCCGTATGCCCCCTTTGTTGTGTTGTTTGGCTCGTGTTTAATCCCTTGTGATCAGCCGTGTGCCTTCTTGATTGAGCCTAATTGTGTTTCTTCTTTTGAATCCATTTCCGAGCTTAAACACACATTTAGCTCACCAAACTGAATTGCCCATCATTTTAAGTCCAAGAGCTAATCCACATTGGATAAGTGTTGTCTAAGTTCACCAATTCCACGTGAGGTTTTTGATCTACTCAAGGCAGCTCCCACATTCCAAAAGCTTGCATCGAATCAACAAGAGAGTGAGCGATCAAACACACGAGAGTAAACACTTGTGAGGATGTTTTGATTTCACTAACCTTAACTTGTTTCTTGGAGTTTGTTGATCATGTCTCATATAGGGAGTCCATCACATGAAGGAGGGTCCGACACCGTGTCACCCGAGTTGTTCAACATGCTTAAGGCAATGTCGGACAACATTGTTATCTTGTCCAATCGGATGGTAGCATTGGAGACAAGGGTGCCCAAGCCCACAGTCGTGCCCCAAGAGATGCGCCGAGTGCCCATAGCCACCAACTTTCCCCGGCGTAGAGATAAGCTTAATGCTCCTAACCGCTTTAATGAATTTCAGGGAATTCCGAGACGTGCCTACCATGAGGGGCCAAGGCGTGTCTACGAAGATGAAGAATGGGAGCATGAGCCACATCGAGGCTACCAAGCAAGAAGAGGCCGAGAGCAAGAGCAAAATGGCATTGACAAGATCAAGGCGAAGATCCCATCCTTTGAAGGAAAATGTGATTCGTATGTCTACATGGAATGGGAGACTAAGATTGAGCAAATATGGAGTTGCCACGACTTTCCCGAGCATAAAAAGGTACAACTCGCCGCCCTTGAATTCAATGGTTATGCACTAACATGGTGGGATAGTCTTGTGAAAGAAAGGAGAAAAACCTTAGATACACCTGTGACAACTTGGAAGCAAATGAAGGCCTTGATGAGAGCTCGCTTTGTGCCTCAACACCACACACCATTGCTGCCCTTAGCCATCAAAGTTGAGAGACAAACTAAGGCTAGGAATCAAGGAGGGAGAGGCTCAAGTGGTAGCCAAAACCAAGGCTATCATTCTCATATGGAGCAAGGAGAGCCAAGGAGGAGTGCTCAGCCAAGCCCCTCTACACCAAGCCTAAGGCCCCCAGCCGACGCTCCTAATGCCCCCAAAGGGAGTACTCCTAACCCTTCTCCCGGACTAGAGATATCACATGTATTCAAGCTATGGTTGAGGAGTTCAATCCAAGAAGGAAGGAGGAGGAAATTGAAGCACCTACTACAAGAGGCAATCGATTGCCCATCATTGTGCGTAGTTCATTCAAATCATTGGCTACTCCATGGACAGACCGGACCCACATGGTTCCTTAAAGCTTGCCCTTCCTACCCCATGAAGAGGTTGAAGCCAAGAAATCAATTTTCAACCAAGAGAAGAAGGATGTGCCAATGGAGACTAATGCAAGGGAAGTATCACTTATCTCCACCTTTTCAATTCCATCTCTTGAGTTTGAAAATGAGCATATCATTCCATATAGGACAATACACATGAAGAAATCAGTCCTTGCATGTAAAACTAGATATTCTTGTGTGCACCAAAGTTCTCTAGCACAATACATGTCTTGTGGAATGCATTTTGTTCATAATATGATCCTTATGTCCATACATGTGTGTTATGTTGTTAGTTGCACTCCTAAGCTTGAACATAGAACTAGGAAGAAGAGTGGAATACTATTTGCATGCTTGTTTGGATATCATATAGTCATTGGAAGATTTGTGCTTACATTCTTACTATTGTGTAGACGTGTTAGAGGGCCTTGTTTTGCCATTGTTGTTATGCCTAAGCCCTCTAAGGAAGCTGAATTCATTGCATGCCCTAAACTTCATAATGCATCTTATGTGACTAACCCTTGTATTGACCAAGTTGTGGAGTTGCATGGAGTTTCTAGTGCTTTGATTTCAGGACAAGAAGTGAAGTGTGTGCTCTACTCAAAGCTGAAATCCGGAGAAGTGCCCTTTGAGCCCGGAGATCATGGTGTCCTTAATGTGGCTGATTTGGTTCATTCCTTGGTGGAGTGCATTCGGGAATTGCATGAGCGCACAAGGAACAATCTTCATGCCAAGGCGGAGAACAATGCAGCCAAGGCCAACAAAGAGCGCCGTCGCTTGGTGTTTCACCCCGGAGAGGAGATGGGCCTTCCAAAAGGCGCAAGTCCAAGCTTTCCAAAAAGGCGAAGTACAAGGCATACAAGCTTAGATTCGAGGTCGAATCTTCTTCAAGAAGGGGAGAATGATGTGGGAGCATCCGAGGCTTCACCCAAGACGCACACAAGCGAAGATGGTCCACTCACAAGAGCTCGAGGTGAGCGGATGCAAGAGGAGCTAGAGAACTTGGCAAGCCTTCATGTCTCAAGGGAACCCACCCTCGTTGCGGACTTCACCGAACCTATCCTAAGGACCTTGGTGACCTTCCGAGCCAAGCCATGCGAGGGGGAAGGAAGACGAGCCAGATTTGAGCCTCAGGAGGACTGCACGGTTTGTCCCAAACCGTGCACCCCCCCCCCCCCCAGAACACATGAATTAGCCCTCAGGAAGACTGCACGGTTTGCCACAAACCGTGCACCCCCCCCCCCCCCAGAACACCTTCTCTTGGCTGGGAAGACCTTGTACGTGGGGCCAGCTGAAGCTAGCTTTGTTTGTTTGTTTTAAGTATGTTTTAAGTGTGTTTTTAAGACTTCTTTAGGATGCTTTTATTTGGGCCTTTTAAGGGCTTGTTGGGCCAACTCCCCTAGGACTATATAAGGCCATGTGTGTTGTATTCCAACTCAGTATTCAGATTATGAAAGAAGAGATTTCGGTTCTCCCTTTAATGGGAATGAGAGCTCTCAAGGAGAGGCTTCTCAAGTGTTGATTCGACTTGCTTGGCTGACCTTGCGTTGTGTCAATCTCCTCCATAGGGTTGGTACTCGTAGGCTTCATAAGAATCCTTCTCGTGCTCTTGGGATACGTCCCTCGTTGTGTGAGATTGTAGAAGGAAGGGTTGGTTGTGCATTTGGTTTGGTTATTGGTGTCTCTCGAGCTCCAAGGGTTTCTCCATTGCATCTCTCGGTTCTCCCTATATCCCTCTTGTTTATCTTGTTCGTTTTCATATTTCTAACCTTGTGTTGTTTCATCTCTTCTATCTTCATCTTCCATCGAGTCCTTGGCGTCAAGATCGGGCACCCGCGGCTAATCCCCGCATCATTCACCCTCTATCTTCGCATCCCCAATTGCTTGAACCTTTAAGCCAAGTCTTCATTCGCATCTCCCTTCATCTGCAGTCGACGCTACGACACCAAAGACTTGTCTTTTCAAGTCATCTATCCCTCATCAAATCGCTTCTGCCATCGCTATCCATTCGCCCCATCAATCGCTTCCATCGCGTTCACCATCGCCACCAATTCCTTCATTGTCGCCGTCGCTAGCATCGCCTTGACACTCGTCATCGTCTTCGCTATCGCCGTCACCAACAAGCCCAGACACCCATCCAGTCAATCGCTCGCGGACATCATCGCGTTAGCCACCGGGTTCGCTTTACAGCACCACCGTGTCCAACTTATCAACCTTTCGTGCAAGACAACGTGACTTCTTGCCCAAGACTAGATCCAAAGGTATCGCCTTTGACAATTGGCTTGTCATCGGAGGCAAGAACACATCACATTATAATGTCGTTTTTGGCATTATAATGTCAGATAATGCGTAATCCAAACATATCCTTATTGTTCGGTGATGCGCCTGATCTCGATCATAAAATAGTTATATGGGATGTGCATTGACCTTCATCTAAGCCCATGTGGATATTAACTAGAATGATCAGTTTTTCTTTTACATAAAAAATACCATTTCTAGTTTAATTTTTATTTTTTGGTAAGTTCTAGTGTAATACTTTAAACTAGTGTATTACCCATGCCATGCACGGGTATGGTGAGAAATATAAAATTTAAAATATCTCACAAGATGTGTTGTTTACGTTTAATTTTATAAATTTTACATTGTTAGAACATTACATTTATTCCGTCAAAAAAGTTATTACATATTTGTATGAAAAAAGAAAAACACACTTATCGTAACCTAATAAGTTTGAAAGTTTATACAATGGTGGAGATGTGTGTACCATAAAAGGAGAGTCATGTGCTTGATGCGAATATATTAAACTTGAAAATGTATCTAATAATTATTTATAAAATTGACAACACTATTATATGTGATAACTGATAAGCATAACAAATATATGATATAGATTAGTCAAATAAAGTAAATTAATAATTAGAAGTATAGATAAAATAACACATATGAAAATAAATTTTTAGTGTTTTTTATAAAAATATTTGCACAACAATTTGTTACATTTTTTTGAAAAAATAACACTAATTTATATTAAAGTATCATTACATATAAAATTAGGTTAAATAGTTGTAAGTGACTGATTATACATATTATGCACCTTTTCATCTATATATTAAAATTCTTAAACTTATAAATTCCCAAATTTAAATTTAAATGGGAATGATCATGATGATGCATGTATGACATTTTCTAATGCTTCGTGATTGTAGGATCGTAGATTCAACAATATTTGCAAATATTTGATGTTCTTCATAATGTTCCATGATTACCAAGCGGGATTTAAAAATATTCATGATTATCACGTGAAATTGCCGAAGATGTAGTGTATCACACAAAATTCATAAAACCTTGTGGCTATTATGCAAAATTTTCAAAAAAAAAAATTATAGGTTTTTTCGTTTTAAGAAAATGACTTTTAGATACGTAGTTGTAGGATTGTAGGTTCAACAATACTATGTGTATTAAAAAAAATGTTTGAAAATAGATTATATTAAAATTAATTAATTAAATATGTAAGTATCTAAATTGGTCACAAAATATCTAATTTGAGTTTTCGTACTATGCATGAGTTTGAATAAGGTTAAGAATTGAAAGATTGATAATATTAATTTTTAAAATATGCAAAATATTATCTTTGGTTAGTTCGTGGAATTTTATGTAAATTTATCATGTGATTATTATTGAATAAAGTCAATTTATTTAATATTTATTTCATTTAGAATGGTTTTCATACGTATATATAGGGCTGTTCAAAATGGGACCGGACCGGAAAAGACCGGACCGGTGAAATTACGGTCCGGTCTCCGGTCCAAGTTTTCCCCTTAATCCGGGTCCGGTCCGGTCCAAACCCGGAAAAAAACCGGTCCGGACCGGTGGACCGGATTTTAAAATAAAAAAATATTTTTCTTAATTTATATGTTTTTTTATAGATATTTTTCTTAATTTAATAAATTAGGAGTATAAATGTTTTTTAGATATTTTTTTAAGATTTTAAATAAGAATTTATTATTTTTTTAATAAGGATCGGACCAGACCGAATAGGTCCGGTCCGGTCCGGTCCAGACTTTTGAAAAAATCCGGTCCGGTCCGGACCGGATGAACACCCCTACGTATATATATTCATATTACGTATTTTGGTATATCTAGTTTGTTAACTAAATGTAAAAAAAATTATTTTTTAGTATAGTAAATTTAAAATATGGTTGAAGTAATTGTAAGTACCAAAACGAATAATATAAACAGTTTAAAAAATATATTTGCACATGATCGAAGAATCAAATATTGTTATGATTTGTGCTTAAAAAAATTATTTAGATTTATTAATTTAATTATTGATATAATAATAGACTAAGAAAACTAAAAAAATAAATAAATTAGGCCTAGAATTATTCTGGTGGCTTAAAAGGGAACACTTTAATATATATATATATTCTTAAATAAGTTTAGTTCAATATATCTAATTTAATGGCATGATAAGAATTTGAAAACCAATGAGAATTTAATAGTGTCATGATTTACTAAGTTGATAGCTTAATGTACACAAGATTGCTTTGAAACTATAGTAAAATTTCATTATAAAACAATGACAAATGCAAATCACATATGAGATTTTAAAGACCATCTAATAAATGAAAATCTTATAATTAGAACTCTTTTTTCCTAATACTCAAGAAAAAATAGTATTTATCAACATAATATATTAAAATATATATTGTAAATGAAGGGGAAATATTAAAGAATATAGTTGATGGTAGAATAGATCGATTGAAGAAGAAATAATATAACACCTAAGACGCTCTAAGTTATAATTTATTTCACTTTAACTATAAATGAATCACCTATTTAATATCAAAAAAATCTCAAAAATTAATGACATGTATATTAATTTTTATAGATAAACTTTTCTACTAAAATAATTGGTGGATTAGATGTTAACATATATGTAAATTTTAGTGAAAATTCATAGTTGACAATCTAAAAAATGTTATTATGATTTGTTGGTTAGAACTTGGCAGTGTTAATAGGTGGAAAAAAGTTAATTAAAATTATGAAAGTCAATTATCATAAGATCAATCATAAAATATCTATATATAATCTCAACCTTGAATGTCAAGTTTAATATTTAAATTAGATATGTTAAAATTACGTAAGTTTGGTTGCGTTAGCAAAAGGAATTTAAATAAGTTTGAATTTCGATTTAGAAATAATAATTCAAATCCACAATATCTATATGTTGAGACTTGGTTAAGAATTATTATGTATATTTTGTTAAATTATTAATATAATAAAAAATAAAAAATAAAAAAATAAAAAATACCTTAACAATTTGGACCTAAAAACACTCTCATGGCTCAAAAAGTGTGAGCTTTCATATATATATATATACATATATATATTAATGATATATAGGTAGATATTATAATGGATTTGGGTAAATGATTTAAGATTTAATAGAAAAAAGAAAGAAAGGTAATATTGATGATGAATGATGAGATTTGATCAATGAAGACAATATAATATTTAGAAAATTAAAAACATAAATATGTCAATGTAAATAGTTGGTGTCACAATCTCAACAACAATTGTATATTTTTTCGGAAGATATTGTGATGGAGATTACAATTATGTACCGAACACTTATTATTCTAAATTTTTAAAGCTAAAAATATAAAATCTAATTTTAAATTTTGATGTACAAAAATAACAGGTGGGAACTTTTTTTAAATTTAAAAATGAATTGTCAAGTCAATCAACATTCGAGTGAGGATTTAATGAGTATAAGATGTATTTTATATATAAGTTTAGTAGAAAATCTATCATAAATTATTTTGATATATATTATAAGCTTATTGTATGTGTAATTTGTAGAAATCAAATTTTATTAAGAAGTTGTATGTAGTTTAAACATTTTTGAAGTTAGTTATAATTAGATTTTGTGATTTAAAAGTATAAATATTTAAAGTTAGTTGTGATTAGATATTGTGATTTAAATTGAATAGATTGTTAATAAAAAAATGGATTAATCATAAATTGACACATAGAATTTATTGGACCAAAATCAATACAGTGACTCTAAATTTCTTTGCTTTAATATATATATATATATATATATATATATATATTAATCATTATGAAAGATGTTTAAAGACGTAAGGGAAGGGAATGATACATGAACTTTAGGCACATATACAAATTTAATATGACGGGCTTGTGGATATATATGTACAAACTCCCAAGTCGAACTCCTAAAATTGGGAAAATCTTATCCAACATAGTGGCCAAGGTGACGTATTTCACTTTGTTCCCTTTAGAGTTCAGAGAGATGGAATGTCAATCAATTACGGTGTACACAATTACACAATCATCACTCTATGTCCGGATCGGGTTTTGGATCGAAAGGTGGTCAATCAGAATCCGATTCGGACGTAGAGTGATAATGATCATTTAAACTGGGCGAAAAATCTAAACAAATAAAAATAAAAATAGCACAATCGTCAAAATGTCTCCGCATGACGACATTCATACTGAGTTCGATTCTCACTGATATATGCTTAGAGTTCATCCGCGCTGCTTTCGCAGATCTTGGATTTGATCTTTAGTCGTAGAGACACTTGATCTTATGAGCAAGACAACGGACCACGAGTTTAATGGCTCTTTATCCGCGTTGTTAAACAGAGAGTTTTACATCCGTGTCGTTTTTTGTGGATACAATTTGTCCATGTCATTTTTCTTACATTGTAATGAATGTGCCTCACATTACACCTTCGTACACCTTGAACATGCAATGTGCCCCCATAATATGTTCACAACAAGTTCTGTTGTTCGTATGGAAGCCTCCATTCACATTTGATTAGATATATTTTCAAGAATTCCTTTTAATTTAACAATACTCTAATTAGATATATTTTCAAGAATTCCTTTTAAGATAACAAGTATATATCCTATAATCATGCATCTTTCCTTCCGAACACAAACTTTTGTTCAATATTCAGACTTTTTGTATTCGAAGTTTCTTTTTTCAATTTCTATTTTCTTTTCCAAAAATAATATCTTACCAAATGATTTTACATATTCTGAATACAATATATTTTTACAAGCTAAACTTATAAAAAAAATTATATCATTATTCTTGAACATAATTTATATATTCGTATATGAAACCTTGCCGAACTAAACATCCCTTAAACTATACAAGAAATCAAATATCCATTCAATTAACAAAATTATAAACCAATATGTTATCGTTATCAATTAAATAATTTCGCCATTTTCGTGAAATCTTATCCACATAACATCAACCTGGACTCCCTAATATCAATCAATAAACTTTGGTTTTAAAATTGAATCAGGTTAGTAGACTGTAGTGAACCAATCAGGAGCATAGTTACAAGGGTAACAAAAAAGTTAAATCGGTAAAATTTCATTGACATGCATCAGGCTGATCCAGTAGAAAAAGAAGCTTTGGTTAGTTGTGATCCCAAGGTAAATCGTAACAATCTCGATAACGCTCCAAGTTTCCAAATTTTCTAAAGTTACCAGTACATGCATTATTAATTTCGATTGCGAAAATCATTAGCAAAGTATAATATTATTTTTAATTTTGACAGAAAAAGATTTTTAATAATAATAATACTGGTAAATTGTATTATATGAAATCTCGAATTTTTATCCAAATTAGTACAGTTGTCTTACAAAAACTATATAGATAATCCATATCTATTCGATACATGTAAATATTTTAGTTTCATATATATACATTGATTATGTAATTATCTGGTAATTCAAACACAAATAATAAAAATAAAAAATAGTCTATTTGAGTTTATTCTGTTTGGATTTGGTGGGGTTTGATCCCATAAGGTAAAATTCAGCTAATTATCCGTAAAGATCTTTTGATAATCCAAATTCTGTTTTTTTCTCCTCTCTCCTCCCCACGCCGCCGCTATATAAGCACTTCTGATCTTCCTCTCCACTCCTATTTTCTTCTACTCTTTCTCTAGAAGTTTGTTTCGGATCGGAATTCCGTGAAAATGTATAGCCATTCTGCTGATACTGCTCGCACGATCGTCGGCGTTGTCGGTAATGCTCTGTGTGATTTCTTCTGCTTCTCTTTCGAAATTCCGCGTGTGTTTGCAGTTTTGATTTCGAGTTCCTTTTCCGATTGCGTTCGTCGTTAACTAGTTCAAGTATGATCGATTGTGTGCGATTTGTGATTGAGCTAGTTCCTCTCTTTTGACGATCGTGTATGAGATGACGAGTTTTATCTCTTCTGTTCTCTGTGCAAAGGTTTTCGTCGCCTTCTTCAGTCTATAGGCGTTGATTCTATGGATTTCTTCGTGAAATCGCTTCTCAATTGTCAATTTCTCTGATCTGATGGTTATGCTAGCGTGATTAGTTAGTTAATTTTGTTCGATTCAGGTTTACGCTGAGAGATTAGTGTGTGTTTTTATGATGTTTGCTCTTTCTACGCTGAGTTGATTTTGAGACTGCATTTTGACGATCGTACGTTTAATCTGTTGCCTTGTCCTTATAATTTGCTCGTCTCCCTCCTTTTGCAGGCAACGTTCTCTCGTTTGCTCTGTTTATATCCCCAGCGTAGGTTTTCCTTGGTTTATATCGAGTTATCTCTAAGCTTACTGTTTCGATTATATACTCGTTCTCATGTGTCAAATGGTGTTATGATGGATAATGTTTCTTCATCTTGCACTGTATCCAATTTATCTGTAGAGTTTTTGCGTTTGTACATCTTTTGCTCATATCAATAGCATAGTGTACTGAACTGGAAGCTCTAAAATTTTAATGGAACTTGGTTTTTCTTTATTATAGTGCTTTAGTCCCATCAGCAAATCTGACTATGATTTCTGTTTAATAGGCCAACCTTTATTAGAGTCTTCAAGAACAAATCGGTTGAGGAGTTCCAATTCCATCCTTATGTAGCTTCAATAATGAACTGCATACTCTGGATATTTTATGGATTGCCCATTATCCATCCACACAGCACTCTAATCATCACCATTAATGGTGTTGGCCTTGCACTGGAGATTGCCTACACGTTGATTTACTTCATCTACACCGACAAGAAGAAGAGAGTAAGATATATATATATATATATATATCATTGTTCATCAGGGAGGATAGCTGAAACCTAATTTGTCCCTTTTTTTCCGTTGTGGCATAACAGCTGCATATCCTTCTCTTCATTGTTGCCGAGTTGGTTTTTCTTGGGGGTTTAGCTGCGATTGCTATAAGCCTGTTCCACACACATACGGCCAGATCGAACTTTGTAGGGGCTTTCTGTACATTCTTTGGTATCATCATGTATGGCGCTCCTCTTACTGTCATGGTAGGTTTATTCCTCTTCAAATTCCTCTATAATTCTGACAAGGCAACCGATGCGATTGGCTCTGCTGAAACAAATGAGATTGTATTGAACCTGACTGTATTTGTGGATTGCTGTGTATAATAACAGTGGAAGGTGATCCAGACCAAGAGTGTAGAGTACATGCCTTTCTTCCTGTCACTTGCTTGCTTCTGCAACGGTATTTGCTGGGCTGCGTATGCTCTCATCGAATTCGACCTTTATGTCCTGGTACTGGACTACTGCCACGATCTGTATCAGAATTGCTCATAGTCTAACATCTCTGTGACAAAACTGTACTGATTTTCCTTCTTAATTGTCTTGTTGGTTTGTTGTCACGCAGATTGGCAATGGAGTGGGAGCTTTATTGGGTGCTATACAACTTATCCTGTACTGCATGTACCGCAAGTCAACACCAAAGAAGGGGGAGAATGACCAGGCAGAGAAGCCATCCCATGTTGAGCTTTCAACTAATGTTTAGACGCCGCTTAGTTTTTGCCTTCTTTCAACTGCTGCATAATCTGCATTGCTTTTCTCAATAATAGCTTATGGCGTACATGTAGGAACCTTGTTAAGTTTCGTGGTGGGTGTTCTGATATTCTCTACCCTACCTATTCCTGGATGCAATTCTTTCAGTCACGGTTAGTGATATCTGGAAAGATAATCCAGATTTTTGAATTTCAGTTTAGGATATTTTGAGTCAATTCATGTAACTAGTTTTTTTGTTGTGTAAAAATTTCAATTCCGTTGCTTCTCCAACTTATTGCTACGTTTTGGGCATTTGAAATTTGGATCTTCCCCGTAAGAATCTGTACTAAATTTCAATTTACATTCATAAAAGCTATTCTTTGCACCAAAAAATAACATACTTCACACTTTTATATTTACTTCTCACAATTACCCTTTTTTTTTTTTCTTTTATAAAAAAAGGCTCACAATGCACAAGTACAATGGAGCAGATAGATCCACCACCCACAATTTTTCAAATTTTTTCAACTATGAAAAACTACAATCTTCTATCAAGAAGAGTTGATCTAAATAGTTTCATAGCTTTTATAAACTAATTAACTAAGGAGTATGATTCTTATGGAAGTACAATCAAAATTTACCCTTATGAGTTATGAAGCCAAATTAGGGTTTGACTAATTGAAACAGATGACGGATGTTGTAAAGCAAAGAAAACTTGGTTGCTTGATGTGGTAGTCGATGATGTCAAGTGTGGCTAGATCTGGTGCCCAAGTGATGGTGGTGGTTGCCGAGGGGAAGAGACTATGATCTCCACGTGCTACAGGTAGCACAAAGTGTCGACGGCGTGAGTGGTGGTCGGAAGTTTAAGTCGGCGATCGAGTATAGGTGGTAGTCCATGGAAGAAAAGATCGAATGGCGATGGTGGCTGTCCGAGTTTAGCTTAGCGGCAGCCGTACAAACTAAGCAAATTAATTTTAGAGTTGAAAAGGGTATTTTGATTCGGGTGAGAAAGGCTGTTAAAATACAAAATACGAAAGATTTTCAGCCGTCTACCGTGGCCAAATCTACGGCTGGGGAGAATAGGAAAAATACGCTTTATTTATTCACACGCGCTTTATTAATTTCAAAAAAAAAGCAATCAGATCGTATTATTCGCTCACTGTGTTATTTGCTCGCCTTCAAATGCACCTTATGTTTGTAAGCTTGTATTTTACGTTTATTTTCTTGCACTTTATTTCTGTTCGCTTGCACTTAGTGTTTATTTGCTTACACTTTATGTTTTTTTGCTTGCACTTTTCTTATATGCTTGCACTTTATGTTTTCCTGCTTGCACTTTTGTTTATCTGGTTGCACATTGTGTATATTCGCATACACATTTTGTTTGCTTGCATTTTATTCTTATATGCTTGTCAACAATGTTTTCCTTCTTGCACATTGTGTATATTCGAATGCATTTTATGTTTATTTGCTTGCACTTTATGTTTATTGCCTTGCACATTATGATAGGTTCAAGTGATTAAACAACAGAAAGTACAAGCCAATAAGAAGAAAGTGCATGGAAATACAGAATAAAGTGCAAGCAAGTGAACAGAAAGTGCAAGGAAATATGAGATTAAAAAATATTTAAAATGCAAGCAAGTGAACAGAAAGTGCATCAGAATAATGAATACGGTCAAGCGAATAGAACGAAAATGCAAGCTGTTAAACAGAAGTGCAAGTGGTTAAAGAGGAAGTGCAAATGAATAAAAAAAAGTACAAGGGATTAAACAACAGAAAAGTGCAAGCCAATAGGAAGAAAGTGCATGAAAATACAGAGTAAAGTGCAAGCAAGTGAACAGAAAGTGCAAGCAAATATGAGATTAAAAAATATTTAAAATGCAAGCAAGCGAACAGAAAGTGCATCAGAATAATGAATAAGTGCAAGCGAATAGAACGAAAGTGCAAGTTGTTAAACAGAAGTGCAAGTGGTTAAAGAGGAAGTGCAAATGAATAAAAAAAAGTACAAGGGATTAAACAACAGAAAAGTGCAAACCAATATGAAGAAAGTGCATGGAAATACAGAGTAAAGTGCAAGCAAGTGAACAGAAAGTACAAGCAAATATGAGATTAAAAAATATTTAAAATGCAAGCAAGCGAACAGAAAGTGCATCAGAATAATGAATAAGTGCAAGCGAATAGAACGAAAGTGCAAGCTGTTAAACAGAAGTGCAAGTGGTTAAAGAGAAAGTGCAAATAAATAAATAAAAAATACAAGGGATTAAACAACAATCAAATTACAGTATGAAATTTAAGTAGTGTGTGAAATTCATCAAACAAACAAACAAAAAAGAATTAGAAAAGCTGGAGCGAAAAAAAGAAGGCGGGAGCGAAAAGCTGGAGCGAAAAAAAAAGAATTAGAAAGCGCGTGTAACAATGCAAAAAACTGGAGCAAATCGGACGATTAAAAAACTTTCGTATTTTGTATTATAACCATCTTTCGCACCTGACACTTTTCCTTTTGACATTATCAAGTATGAAGTCGAAGATTTGGTGTCATGTTTAACCTATCCCTTCAGATTTAGTAGTCATTTTTATTTGGATTCTTTTAGATTTAAGTCAAATTTAAACAAAATTCTAGCATTATCAGCCTTTCGTATACTTGAGGTTCATGGCCGCTAAGTCGCTAACCGTCTCTTAAACACATGTTAAAAAGTTGAATTTGATGAAGGCATACGATACATCTAATTCCTTAGGAAAAAAAGTTAAGTTATTGACTAAAAAGTATTATTGTTAAGCATAGAAGGAAAAACTATAAAAAATAATTTCAATTTTCATCAATAGACAAAATAATTCAATAGACAAAAAATAATTTCAACTTTCAAGTAAACCAAAAATAATCTCAACTTTTAATCCATGAACCAAAATAATACAAATGATTTTTTCGGTTCGAATTTCGGCTAATTCGATGGCAACATTACATCTAATAAGAAATCTTGTATAAAGGAGAATCAAAATCATTTGTTCTATTATTGGTTCATGAATTGAAAGGATTATCTTTATATATATACTAAAGCCACAATATCTATAGGGTTATACTATGTAAGTTTTTTAAATTAGTATGCAACTTTTATTTTGTTAAAAATTACAAAATTGGCCCAAAATTTATTCTTTCTCTTTAGAGTTCTCTCGTCTCGACTTTCTCTCATCTCCATGTTGAACGCGCATACACACGCTTGATGTGCATGTTGAACAAGCACAAATGGGATTGATGTGCAAAACCAACATGCAAGGACAAGCCTGATGTGCAAAACCAACATGCACGAACACACGTGATGTGCAAAACTAACATGCACGGACATGCTTGATGAGCAAAACCAATATGTACAACACATGTGAACGTGTTTTTTAAATATCCATAGATGAAGCGTACGAGCTTTTTACCACTTCATTCAAAGTGATTAAACCAATAAATACTTGACAATCATATTTTCATATCGAAACATACCATGTGATGTATACTACTTAGCTCATCTATCGTGTTTCTATCACTATCACTTGACATTGTTTCCCATGACACTTTAATAACATAAAGATTTGAAAAGTGGGTTAAAACCCGATTTCCAAATTTTGTTGTGATATTAGGGTTTATGTGAGTGAGAATAAATAAAGATTTAGTCTATTATAACTTATAATTTCCATACAATATTAGGGTTAATAATGACTATCATGTTTTACCCAATCTGATAAGTTTTTAACTGTTGTACGAACAATAACGATAAAATGCTTACATGAATTTATTTAAAAATAAATTGATTTAACACATCCACGTCAAAACCTAACGTGGATTGTTGGTTTGCTTAGACAAGGTTAATGAGCATGTTGGATTTGCACATCCGTAGTGTCTATGCATCTGTAGTTTGCACAACCAACACATCTGTGCATTTGTGTATTTCACATACAACACTAATGAGGGCCGTTTTTTCTTAATTTTTAACATTTAAAAAGTTGCATACTATTTAACAAAACTTGCATAGTGCGTATGTTTCTATATACATATATTAAAGCCACAATTATCTATCATACGTGTCACTCTCTCAAGTATGCCACATCATCAAAAAAATATGTACATTTACCTTTTCACGTTGTCTTATTTACAATTTACTTAATTATAAACCAAATATCTCCCATTACATATAATGATATATTATTTTCCTTTGAGCATATCTCAACTTTTAATTATGCTCATTTCCTTAATTACCAACTGAATATATCCCTTTACATATAATAATGGATTAACTTTCTTAAACATATTTTAATTTAACTATGTTTATTATATTGAAAATAATAAATTTATATAATATTATATAATAAAATGTCTTTATTTAGTATTATTATATGTTGACGATCGGAACTTTTTTTAACCAAAATTAACCTTGGAATATGAAAGATACCAAATTCGAACATATAATAATATCCCAAAGTTTTTGGATTAAAGTATCTATATACATAGACTAAGTTAATTTTAGTATCTATATACTAATTTGGATTTCTTATCCCAAAGTATCTATATACTAATTCCAATTTAAATTATTCTATGTATATAGATACTTTAAAACTTTCAGATGATCAGATGTTTATTATTTATTTTTTATCAAAATTAACTTGTAATATGTATATAGATACCAAATCTGAATTAGTAGACATGTTTATGTCAAATTTTAAACTATATACTATACTAAAGCCTTAATTATCTCTCTTATATTTCATCTCATGAGCTATGCCACATAGATAAATCTCAATGTACAATTAAATTTTATCCATCGCTAATTTTGATTTCTACTTATTATATTTCTTATCTATTTATTTTTACTTAAAATAACTTAAATTAATTATACAGATATTATCATCTCACAGTTTATTGATATTCTTTTACCTTATCAATTTCTTCTTATTTGTAAATAAAATTATTCATAATATATACTTTACCTTATTAGTTGCCTTACTTCTTATTTGTAATTAAAATTATTTATAATATATATGTGTGTAAAACTAAAATTTTAAATACGTTAAAAGTAGTTATAAATTAAAATATACATTTTAATCATGTAAAATGTACGTTTTTCAAAATTATATACCTAAAAACGTAATGTTATTATAGTTTTAATACTTTAATATATATAATTGATAACATGCAATTGAAAATATAATTGGTAAATTATGATTCATGACGCAAAAATGGTAATATATATAGGGCCTTACTATTCGGCGCATAGGCAAAATTGCCTTTCAGCGCATAGGGTCGCCACGTTACGTGTGGAGTGACTCCACACGTAACGTGGGGTACATTTAAAAAAAAAAAAAATTAATCCACACGTTACGTGTGGAGTGGATCCACACGTTACGTGTGGAGTGGCTCCACACGTAACGTGTGGTATTTTTTTATATAAAAAAAAAAAAAAATTAACATCACGTAAAAAAATGTCTAAAACT
The DNA here is from genome assembly GCA_027886185.1 of Rheum nobile. NCBI lineage: Eukaryota > Viridiplantae > Streptophyta > Magnoliopsida > Caryophyllales > Polygonaceae > Rheum > Rheum nobile. The sequence continues at coordinate 841,187 of WOAB01000642.1, forward strand.
TATATTTTTTTTATCAATGTTAAAATGTTAGGAAATTAGTCCTAACTGGATGGAGGATGCTGGTTTGAGAACGTGAGCTGATTTTTTTTGTCTCCATGAAGGTTCAAGCTAGCGTATTTTTTTATCTGACATTTGATCATTTCAAGGCTTAATACATCATTGCTTATACGCCCTGCTTATTGCTGTGCACATCTTAAGCATTCATTTTTTGTTCATGTATGTAGTATTGCGTAAGTCTGACACTGGTCAAGCTTGGAGTATTAAAAATTTGAGGTTATAAAAAGAAAACTTCTTAGTAAAATATATATATTTTTGTTTAGAATTGACTCTTAATTTTCCAGCTAAGATACTTCATATTACAATCATTGCTCATACCACTTTTTGTCTTTTTTGGGGTCCTGTGACACCCTAAATCTCATGCCCTAGAAAACCCTAGGGTAAGTAGGGTTTCAGATTTAGGGTTTTCAAAACCATATTATTTTCATACCCTATCATGCTTGTAGCACATAGGGAGTTCATACCACATTTTGTCTTTTTTGGGGTCCTGTGACACCCTAAATCCCATGCCCTAGAAAACCCTAGGGTAAGTAGGGTTTCAGATTTAGGGTTTTCAAAACCATATTATTTTCATACCCTATCATGCTTGTAGCACATAGGGAGTTCATACCACATTTTGTCTTTTTTGGGGTCATGTGACACCCTAAATCCCATGCCCTAGAAAACCCTAGGGTAAGTAGGGTTTTGGATTTAGGGTTTTTAAAACCATATTATTTTCATACCCTATCATGCTTGTAGCACATAGGGAGTTCATACCACTTTTTGTCTTTTTTGGGGTCCTGTGACACCCTAAATCCCATGCCCTAGAAAATTCTAGGGTAAGTAGGGTTTCAGATTTAGGGTTTTCAAAACCATATTATTTTCAGACCCTATCATGCTTGTAGCACATAGGGAGTTCATACAACTTTTTGTCTTTTTTGGTATCCTGTGACACCCTAAATCCCATGCCCTAGAAAACCCTAGGGTAAGTAGGGTTTCGGATTTTGGGTATCACAAGACCGCAAAACAAGACAAAAAGTGGTATGAACTCCATATGTGCTACAAGCGTGATAGGGTATGAAAATAATATGGTTTTGAAAACCCTAAATCTGAAACCCTACTTAACCTAGGGTTTTCTAGGGCATGGGATTTAGGGTGTCACAGGACCCCAAAAAAGACAAAATGTGGTATGAACTCCCTATGTGCTACAAGCATGATAGGGTATGAAAATAATATGGTTTTGAAAACCCTAAATCTGAAACTCTACTTACCCTAGGGTTTTCTAGGGCATGAGATTTAGGGTGTCACAGGACCCCAAAAAAGACAAAAAGTGGTATGAGCAATGATTGTAATATGAAGTATCTTAGCTGGAAAATTAAGAGTCAATTCTAAACAAAAATATATATATTTTACTAAGAAGTTTTCTTTCTATAACCTCAAATTTTTAATACTCCAAGCTTGACCAGTGTCAGACTTACCCAATACTACATACATGAATAAAAAATGAATGCTTAAGATGTGCACATCAATAAGCAGGGCGTATAAGCCATGATGTATTAAGCCTTGAAATGATCAAATGTCAGATAAAAAAGTACGCTAGCTTGAACCTTCATGGAGACAAAAAAAATCAGCTCACGTTCTCAAACCAGCATCCTCCATCCAGTTAGGACTAATTTCCTAACATTTTAACATTGATAAAAAAAAATATAAGTTTTAGACATTTTTTTACGTGATGTTAAATTTTATTTTATTTTATTTTTATTTTTTTATTTTTTATTTTTTATAAAAAAAAATACCACACGTTACGTGTGGAGCCACTCCACACGTAACGTGTGGATCCACTCCACACGTAACGTGTGGATCCACTCCACACGTAACGTGCGAGCCTATGCGCCAAACGGCAAAATGCCTATGCGCCGAAAAGTAATCGTGTATATATATCATAAGTATTTGAAATAAATATGTAATATGATTTAAATATTAATTATACATAATCAAACATTATCATTACCTAAATCTAATTTTTATGTTTTCTTATTCAGTTATTTGTATTAAAATTCATTATCATCATATGTTCAAGAGATTAAACTCATAATTTATCAGTTTAGTTTTTTGTAAATTTTATTAACCATACTCGTACAAGACACAAGAATTTATTAATGAAAGTTGAGATTATTTTTAGTCTAATATTTCTTAAGGAGTGTTATAATTATATGCCATTGTATAGCGAAAGCGAATTGATCGACCCTTATAATATGCGACTATAGAGCTTCGGTTATGTAAGGGATGTGAAGATCATTTCGTTGATGTCAAGGTATATGCTCTGCATTATCAGTTCAATACATTCTACACATTTCATAATTTTTGTATGAAGAAACTAAATTTGGGTCAATTCCAGCAAGTATTGTGGCCAAGTGCCATATCTCACTAAGTTAAAAAGGAACTCATTATGTAGCATTGTCAAAATGCAATTGGACTTTTTTTTTTGAGAAAAAGGATTAACTATATTAAAAGAAAGCAGGAAACATTACATTTGTCAAACAAGATGACAATTGAGAAGCATGAGAAAAGAGTGTAGCTGCCTCTAAAGGCAAAGAAAGAACAAAATGTGCACAAGTATGAGCAACAACATTAGAAGATCTAGGAACAAAGGAGAAAGAACAAAAATGAAAAGAGGAAGAAACATCTAATATAAGCTTAATATACAGAGAGGTAGAGGTCCTTGAGAAAGTTCTTGAAGCACATCCCTTAGCCACGGCCAAACAGTCTGTGAGAACATGAATCTTGAGAGCACCATAATGCAAGGAAGAGGACATACCCCATAACACTGCCTTGGCTTCCAAAAGATCAAAAGAAGAACTAGGTTTTGATCTCTTACTCCCTAGCAATACTACGGATCCATCAGTATCCAAGAGCACAAATCCTAAACCTGCAACACCAGAAGAAGAGAGGCTTGCATCAAAAAATAACTGACAACAAGGAGGGACAACAAGAGTTGAACCACCGAAGCAGAAGACAAACCAGCCTGTTTGAAACAAAGCAAACGTGGGGAGCAAACAAAAGATTGAGAGAAATGCAGGTGAACAAACTGGAGTAACTGAGCAGTGCTCATAACAGGCTCAGTAAAAACCCTTGCATTCATGTTAATCCAGAGGCTCCAAATAGCAATACACCAAAGCTCCGTTAAACTGTGAGACATAACAGAGTGAATTGAGCACCACCAATCCCATAGAGAGCCAAGATTGAATGACAAAATAGGAAGGAGCTCTGGCAAAAGAGCCCTTGCTTGGCCGCGGTCGCGGATTTCCTTTCTGACGCGGAGCGCGTTTGGGATTTCATCCGAGATCTTTAGTTTACTTTATTTCCTTTTATTCCCTTTATTATATTTTTAGGAGATTATTGTTATCTTTAGAAATTAGGTTTTACTAAGTCTTTATATTCTGCCTTTAGAACATTAGATAGGGAGTTTGTTTTTCTCCTTCTTCCTCTTTTCCCCTTTCTTTGTTTTTATCTTTGTTTTTGGCTAGACAATTGAAGCCTTGGTTTGAATTTGATTGTGAGATTATTCATTTACTCTATCCTTGAATGTTATTGATTCTCTTGCTCTTCATCCCATTGAGTTTTATTGATTTCTCTAGCATGATCAACTAGTAGTTATTGGTATTATTCATACTGCAGGATTATGATTTTGAATTCTATTGGTTTATCTAGTTCACCGTTTCGTTGTGATTAGTATTGGTTTCCCTAGCCTGACAAACTAGTTGAGATTGGTATTATCTATAGTGTTGGTTCCCCTAATCCGGTCAACTTGTTGAGATTAATATTGTTCATCCCTAAGTCAGAGTAGCAACCACGATTTACAGGAACTAGTTGTGAATGTTTATTGTGAAGAAAATTGATTGCATGTCGAGTACTGACTAGTTGTTAAGTATTGCATGAGCCTATCCATTCCTGAGCTTACTGCTGCTATTAAATTGAATCTTGATAGTTTCTTGATTGTTTAATAGTTAGGATTATCAGGACTAGTTGGACTAGTAATTAATTTAGAACAGGGATTAGGACATTCATGAGAATTGAGAACTAGGGATAATCAATGATCGATCAACCAAACTGAAGGTGGATATTTGTCTAGCCAAGATATTTATGTTTTATCTATTATTTTTCTTAGTTAGATTCATATAAACTCCCCCATTTGTTTTTGTTATCAATTGGTGAACGATTTGGCAAACAGGATATATAGCTTGATTCTCTGTGGGATTCGACCCTTACTTATCAGACTACATTAGTTAGGTTTTTGAGGTTTACTTTGATAGGGGCATGCGACAAAACGCCTATCAAATTTGGCGCCGTTGCCGTAGAATCTAAAGTCTGTATATTCTCGTTTGTGTGATGGTTTACCGATGTGATTAACAAGACACTATGTCGAGCCACGACATTAACCAAGGCGCTGCTCGGGAGGCAACCCAAGACTAAAACGCAGGTGGGAGTTCGAATACGGAGTCTGTAGAGCAACATACACAAAACCGCGACCACGGAAAATTTTCCTCGACCGCGGTTTCATCACTGTAAGTCCACTTCTGCAAAATAAATAAATAAATAAATTCTGAAGATACCACGACCGCGGCCTTAAAACCGCGACCGCGGTCCAGCTGTCCGATTTTTACTACGAGAGACGGCGCACATCATGCTGCCAAGGAGGAGACATTAGCCCGACATTTTTATTTGGCACCGATGATGGCCCGACATTAGACAACTGATGAGGAGGCGTTCCATAGCCAACTGCAGATACGATGATTGATATGGAGTGATAGAGCCGTGCAACCCCGTTTCTTTGATGTACCACTTCACCTTACAGTGGATCTATTTGGTTGCACGTGGAGTTTGCTTGAGTAGAACCGCCGCAACACCAGAGACTTGTGTTTTCAATGATTTACCGCCAGCACCAACGTCCAAGTCCAGGCCACCTCGGCGACGGTCGTGAGTACTTTTCTGCCTTCCCCAGTGTTTCATCTTTTAGTCTTTCATTACATTGAGGACAATGCAATATTTAAGCATGGGGGAGTGATCTATACTTGCTAGTCGTCTGAGAAAAAAAAATCCTAGGCTAAGCTGAAAACCCGAAAGAGCGGTTTAGGCAATAAGCAGGTGGCCCGGACCAACATTAGGTTGGGGTAATAAGAGGTCAAGAGTGATGTGAGTTTTGTGAGCCCATCTATGAAAAATGAAATGAGTGGCTAAGTGAAAAACCCGAAAGGGCGCTTGGGCAAAATGAGTGAAAAGAAGAAGAGTGATTATTAGGATTCCTCATTTTTCCTAGCGTGGTGACATAAGTGTTGGAGATATAAGGAGGATTCGGGTAGGTCACTTTGGGAGTTATAAGAAGATAGACTGGAGCTAGGATTAGATGGTCACTTTCACTCTATGGTGTTCGGGTTAAGCTTGGGGGAAGTACTCTGCTTTCCTTTAAGCTTGTGTGTTGTGTTGATTGTGTTGGTGCCCTGGAGATTCATGATTAGGTACAGTTCTTAGTAGAGAGTTTTGTTGTGCTTCCTAAGACCTTGGGTACTTCATTGGAGGAGTAGGTTTCTATTAGCTTACTCGAGGACGAGCAAGGTTTAAGCATGGGGGAATTTGATACGCTCTACTTTGTAGTGCGTAACTAGGAGTTGTTACTAGATATTAGGCACTATTTTGTGTGGGTTTAGAACACAATTTAGAAGAATGGAGTTTTAGAGAAGAAGTAGTGAAAATGAGATTTTAACGGAGTATTGAAGACATTCAGGAGCGGTGAAGGCGAAGCATGCACCGGGTGAAGGCGAAGCATGCACCGAGTGAAGGCCGCGAGCGCGGAAGAAGCTGAAGATCACGGCAGAGCACAAACCGCGGGCGCGGATGGATGGCTGCGGGCACGGACTGACGACATAAGCAAGAGTTCAGCGAAGAGCATTTCCGCGGGCGCGTAAGCTTGGCCGCGGTCCCGGATTTCCTTTCTGACGCGGAGCGCGTTCGGGATTTCGTCCGAGATCTTTAGTTTACTTTATTTCTTTTTATTCCCTTTATTATATTTTTAGGAGATTATTGTTATCTTTAGAAATTAGTTTTTGCTAAGTCTTTATATTCTGCCTTTAGAACATTAGATAGGGAGTTCGTTTTTCTCCTTCTTCCTCTTTTCCCTTTTCTTTGTTTTTATCTTTGTTTTTGGCTAGACAATTGAAGCCTTAGTTTGAATTTGATTGTGAGATTATTCATTTACTCTATCCTTGAATGTTATTGATTCTCTTGCTCTTCATCCCATTGAGTTTTATTGATTTCTCTAGCTTGATCAACTAGTAGTTATTGGTATTATTCATACTGCATGATTAGGGTTTTGAATTCTATTGGTTTATCTAGTTCACCGTTTCGTTGTGATTAGTATTATTAGTATTGGTTTCCCTAGCCTAACAAACTAGTTGAGATTGGTATTATCTATAGTGTTGGTTCCCCTAATCTGGTCAACTTGTTGAGATTAATATTGTCCATCCCTAAGTCAGAGTAGCAACCACGATTTACAGGAACTAGTTGTGAATGTTTATTGTGAAGAGAATTGATTGCATGTCGAGTACTGACTAGTTGTTAAGTATTGCATGAGCCTATCTATTCCTGAGCTTACTGCTGCTGTTAAATTGAATCTTGATAGTTTCTTGATTGTTTAATAGTTAGGATTATCAGGACTGGTAATTAATTTAGAACAGGGATTAAGACATTCATGAGAATTGAGAACTAGGGATAATCAATGATCGATCAACTAAACTGAAGGTGGATATTTGTCTAGCCAAGATATTTATTTTTTATATATTATTTTTCTTAGTTAGATTCATATAAACTCTCCCCTTTGTTTTTGTTATCAATTGGTGAATGATTTGGCAAACAGGATATATAGCTTGATTCTTTGTGAGATTCGACCCTTACTTACCAGACTACATTAGTTAGGTTTTTGAGGTTTACTTTGATAGGTGCATGCGACAAAACGCCTATCAAATTTGGCGTCGTTGCCGGAGAATCTAAAGTCTGTATATTCTCGTTTGTGTGATGGTTTACCGATGTGATCAACAAGACACTATGTCGAGCCATGACATTAACCAAGGCGCTGCTCGGGAGGCAACCCGAGACTAAAACGCAGGTGGGAGTTCGAAGATGGAGTCTGTAGAGCAAGATACACAAAACCGCGACCGCGGAAAATTTTCCGCGATCACGGTTTCATTACTGTAAGTCCACTTCTGCAAAAAAAAAAAAAAAAAAATCAAAATAAAATCAAAATAAAAATTTTGAAGATACCACGACCGCGGCCTTAAAACCGCGACCGCAGTCCAGCTGTCCGATTTTTACTACGAGAGACAGCGCACATCATGCTGCCAAGGAGGAGACATTAGTCCGACATTTTTATTTGGCACCGATGATAGCCCGACATTAGAAAACTGATGAGGAGGCGTTCCATAGCCAACTGCAGATACGATGATTGATATGGAGCGATAGAGCCGTGCAACCCCGTTTCTTTGATGTGCCACTTCACCTTACAGTGGATCTATTTGGTTGCACATGGAGTTTGCTTGAGTAGAACCGCCGCAACACCAGAGACTTGTGTTTTCAATGATTTACCGCCAGCACCAACGTCCAAGTCTAGGCCACCTCGGCGACGGTCGTGAGTACTTTTCTGCCTTCCCTAGTATTTCATCTTTTAGTCTTTCATTACATTGAGGACAATGCAATATTTAAGCATGGGGGAGTGATCTATACTTACTAGTCGTCTGAGAAAGAAAAAAAAAAAAAAAAATCCTAGGCTAAGCTGAAAACCCGAAAATGGGGCTTAGGCAATAAGCAGGTGGCCCGGACCAGCATTAGGCTGGGGTAATAAGAGGTCAAGAGTGATGTGAGTTTTGTGAGCCCGTCTATGAAAAATGAAATGAGTGGCTAAGTGAAAAACCCGAAAGGACGCCTGAGCAAAATGAGTGAAAAGAAGAAGAGTGATTATTAGGATTTCTCATTTTTCCTAGCGTGGTGACATAAGTGTTGGAGATATAAGGAGGATTCGGGTAGGTCACTTTGTAATACCTCAACAGCTTAGCAGCCCGACCCATCACAGGGCTGCAACCCATACACCCCAACCCTTCCTTGGGGGCTCCACCTATAACAGGCAGCCATTTCCAAGAGGTTGTTGGCGAGAGTCTGCAGCGTAATTGGTGACAAGTGATGCTTTGGCAGCTTGTTAAAGGGTGGAATGATCGCGTGTTCGACTCTCACCAACAACCTCTTGGAAATGGCTGCCTGTTATAGGTGGAGCCCCCAAGGAAGGGTTGGGGTATAACACCCCCAGGCCAGTGGTGCTACAGTGCCATAATCCAGAAGGATTATAAGGCGGGTGAAAAGAAAAAATTTCAAAACATAACCCTTATATATATATCAAAAGCCGCACAGCGGAAAACCTGTAAAACTTGTCCAGAGTTTGAAACAATAATCAAACTTTAAGATACAGAAATACAACAATTCACAAACCAAAACCAAAACCAAATCAACCATACAAGGTTCAAAATCACAAACATAAAGTCTTCGACTCCAAAACCGACGGTGATCAGGATCCTCCTTGCTGGCGCTAAACCTGAAAAGCCTGATTGACTGAGGGACCCGATACCCCAGCCAACCACGGCACGTAAACCGTAGTTGGTCAGTCTCGTGAAAGACTATGGCAAGATTGGCCAAGCCAAAACAGTTGAAATCCAAAGATTTAGCACGATAATCAGACAATACCAAACAACACCAGATCATATTATATATATATACTTATATATCATATCTACACTTGACTATCATCACACCAACCAACTAACCAACCACACGTCAAGACACAAACATAACACGCTATCACATAACCGATCAATTATCCATTCTTATCCAATTATGCACGATACTAACCTCTTTCAATTCAATCTTAAACTCATAATAAGCATAAACGAATAGAACGATCCAATCCAACTTCCTCTCCATTAATAATGCCTCAATCAACAACTCTAAGCGCATACACATATCTTACTACTGACTTACAACCAAAGCTAACCAAATATACAGAACTCACTACTGCACTAACACAACAAATCCAGTTAACCTTCACATCAACAAACACATAGGCATCAACGAAAATAATCATCACATAATACAATCATAACCAAAATAACGATCTAGGCCAGCCACCCTTCTGGTGCCGCCGGTTCGTCAACCACGACTGCAACTCATACCTTCAAACTCAACTCGTATTGGCCCACATCCTCAAGATGGAAACCAATCTATACACTCAAACAACACAATCAACATTCATAATCCACCAGCTACCAACAATAACCATACCAACAGAAATTCACAACCTTGACCAGTTACAATCAATCACTATAACACACGAAATTCACAATCACAACCACTATTCAACATACAACCAATATACACACAATCAATAATCAAGTATACCCTCACTATTCAACACACAACCAATAAGGTACACATAACAATCACATAATCCGACCAATTCAACCAAGTAAGGTACAAATAACAGTCACACAATCCGACCAATTCAACCAAGTAAGGTACAAATAACAGTCACACAATCCGACCAATTCAACCAAGTAACTCAACTCATCAAACACAAACAACTCAAACACAGCTCCAAACCAATCTCCAATTCAACCTCCAATCCATTCCAACCCTTGGCCCTTAACGACGTAGGCGTATACCTTGTATACCCTGCGCGGTTTGGTGAGTATATCATCACCTGGCCCTTCGACCTCCATTTCCATTTCAACCCTTGGCCCTTAACGACGTAGGCGTAAACCCTACGCGGTTTGGTGGAATCCATTCCTACCTTCGGCCCTTAACGACGTAGGCGTATACCTTGTATACCCTACGCGGTTTGGTGAAATCCCTTTCAAATCCTTGGCCCTTAACGACGTAGGCGTATACCTTGTATACCCTGCGTGGTTGGGTGAAATCCATTCCAACCCTTGGCCCATCGACCTCCAATCAACAACAATCCAACCACCACACCGACAACCAATCAATTATTACACACGACCACTATTAACACATTTTCACATACACACACAATCCAACACACACATACACACATTCAATCCAACACACACACACACGATCCAACACACACACACACATTCAATCCAACACACACACACGATCCCACACACACACACACACACATTCAATCCAACACACACACACGATCCAACACACACACGCACACATTCAACACACACACCATTCAATCCAACATACATACACACATTCAACACACACACACACACACACACCCATTTAATCCAACAACACTATTTACAACAATCAATCATATTTAGTCACAATTGACTACCACATCCACATTTAATCAATCACGATACCAGACAATTACTATCACGCATACATACCCATATTCAACCAAGCAATGGTAAACTTAATTATGAAATAAATTAAGCATAAATCAATTTATAAAAATATATAAGTTAGCAAGGATCCTCTTGCCTCAAGTCGAACCATAACAACCCCAGAGGTCTCCAAACCACTCGAACGAACCTGCGAAATCAATCCGAGCAAATCCCTGGCGTTAATTAACTCATATCAATGCACTACTAACAAACCCCCAAATTTCACCTTATCAACAACCCTAAAATCAAATCCTTAATTAATTAAGCAAACCACCAAATTCCAAACTCCAATCAAAGTTTCAATTCAGCCAAACCCCCACAAAATAACCCAAAGTTTGCTGCACAAATCAACAATTCAGCCCCAAACTCACACATCTCGGTCACATATATACAGATTTAGCAACTCCTATATGTTCATATATAACATCCATTCGAACCCCCAACCAAAACCGATCAAAGGTTTACCTTGTCCCGTCGACAACCACCTTCAGTAGCCACCGGAGATGCTCCTCGACGCCGGAGACGACGGCGGCAACACCAGTAGAAAACACAGCACAACAACAGCGAACACACAGCAGCAACAACAGCGACCGAGCTTCTCGTCGCCGGAACTCAGCAACGGCGGCGTCTCCTTTCAGCGAACAGCAGCAACACGGGTACGTAGCTCACCGGAGAAGACGACGGCGGTCCGGTCCAGGTCGATCTCGCTAGAGGGGACGACCGAGCTGGGCACGGGAGAACAGAGGCGGCTGAACAGGGGAGGAGCGAACCACTGAGCACCGGAGACGGTAGGAGGAGGCGGAGACACGGCTGGGCAGCTGGGAGAGAGAGAGCACCGGCTCACGAGAGAGAGAGGAAACAAAAATGGCAGAGATGAGTTTTTGGTCTGATATTTCGGTTCTCTGCAACCCAAACTTTACCCCAAATCTTCATTCTAATCCCTATCCAAAAAAATCAGATGAGTCGGCCTTAAGGGATTTTATCCTTTCAAATTCCCCTTTTTTTGATTTAATAAAATCCCAAAAATCTTATTTACCATTTTGCCATTTTTATAGCCTTTGGGGTATTTCATGGTGTGTATGGGCTACAGCCCTGTGATGGGCCGGACTGCTAAGCTGTCGAGGTATTACATAAAAAGTACACTTTTTATGTTGGATAGGGGCCTCCGAGCGCATTGGCCCAACCATTTCTATCCCCCATGGGCCGCAGCCCATGTACCCCAACCCATCCTTGGGGGCTCCACCTATAACAGGCAGCCATTGCCAAGAGGTTGTTCGTGAGTCTCGAACTCGAGACCTCACGCTTTAACAAGCAGCCTCGCGCTCACTTGTTACCAATTACGCTGCAACACAATTGGTAACAAGTGAGCGCGAGGCTGCTTGTTAAAGCGTGAGGTCTCGAGTTCGAGACTCACGAATAACCTCTTGGCAATGGCTGCCTGTTATAGGTGGAGCCCCCAAGGATGGGTTGGGGTACATGGGCTGTGGCCCATGGGGGATAGAAATGGCTGGGCCAATGCGCTCGGAGGCCCCTATCCAACATAAAAAGTGTACTTTTTATGTAATACCTCGACAGCTTAGCAGCCCGGCCCATCACAGGGCTGCAGCCCATACACCCCAACCCTTCCTTGGGGGCTCCACCTATAACAGACAGCCATTTCCAAGAGGTTGTTGGTGAGAGTCGAACACGCGACCACTCCACCCTTTAACAAGCTGCCAAAGCATCACTTGTCACCAATTACGCTGTGCCCCCAAGGAAGGGTTGGGGTGTATGGGCTGCAGTCCTGTGATGGGCCGGGCTGCTAAGCTGTCGAGGTATTACACACTTTGGGAGTTATAAGAAGATAGACTGGAGCTAGGATTAGATGGTCACTTTCACTCTATGGTGTTCGGGTTAAGCTTGGGGAAAGTACTCTGCTTTCCTTTAAGCTTGTGTGTTGTGTTGATTGTATTGGTGCCCTAGAGATTCATGAGTATGTACAGTTCTTAGTAGAGAGTTTTGATGTGCTTCCTGAGACCTTGGGTACTTCATTGGAGGAGTAGGTTTCTATTAGCTTACTCGAGGACGAGCAAGGTTTAAGCATGGAGGAATTTGATACGCTCTACTTTGTAGTGCGTAACTAGGAGTTGTTACTGGATATTAGGCACTATTTTGTGTGGGTTTAGAACACAATTTAGGAGAATGGAGTTTTAGAGAAGAAGTAGTGAAAAGGAGATTTTAACGGAGTATTGAAGACATTAAGGAGCGGTGAAGGCGAAGCATGCACCGAGTGAAGGCCGCGAGCGCGGAAGAAGCTGAAGATCGCGACAGAGCACAAACCGCGGGCGCGGATGGATGGCCGCGGGCGCGGACTGACGACAGAAGCAAGAGTTCAGCAAAGAGCATTTCCGCGGGCGCAGAAGCTTGGCCGCGGTCGCGGATTTCCTTTCTGACGCGGAGCGTGTTTGGGATTTCGTCCGAGATCTTTAGTTTACTTTATTTCCTTTTATTTCCTTTATTATATTTTAGGAGATTATTGTTATCTTTAGAAATTAGGTTTTGCTAAGTCTTTATATTCTGCCTTTAGAACATTAGATAGGGAGTTCGTTTTTCTCATTCTTCCTCTTTTCCCTTTTCTTTGTTTTTATCTTTGTTTTTGGCTAGACAATTGAAGCCTTGGTTTGAATTTGATTGTGAGATTATTCCTTTACTCTATCCTTGAATGTTATTGATTCTCTTGCTCTTTATCCCATTGAGTTTTATTGATTTCTCTAGCCTGATCAACTAGTAGTTATTGGTATTATTCATACTGCAAGATTAGGGTTTTGAATTCTATTGGTTTATCTAGTTCACCGTTTCGTTGTGATTAGTATTGGTTTCCCTAGCCTGACAAACTAGTTGAGATTGGTATTATCTATAGTGTTGGTTCCCCTAATCTGGTCAACTTGTTGAGATTAATATTGTTCATCCCTAAGTCAGAGTAGCAACCACGATTTACAAGAACTAGTTGTGAATGTTTATTGTGAAGAGAATTGATTGCACGTCGAGTACTGACTAGTTGTTAAGTATTGCATGAGCCTATCTATTTCATGAGCTTACTGATGCTGTAAAATTGAATCTTGATAGTTTCTTGATTGTTTAATAGTTAGGATTATCAGGATTAGTTGGACTGATAATTAATTTAGAACGGGGATTAGGACATTCATGAGAATTGAGAACTAGGGATAATCAATGATCGATCAACCAAACTGAAGGTGGATATTTGTCTAGCCAAGATATTTATGTTTTATCTATTATTTTTCTTAGTTAGATTCATATAAACTCCCCCATTTGTCTTTGTTATCAATTGGTGAACGATTTGGCAAACATGATATATAGTTTGATTCTCTGTGGGATTCGACCCTTACTTACCAGACTACATTAGTTAGGTTTTTGAGGTTTACTTTGATAGGTGCATGCGACAAAACGCTTATCACCCAACAATCCTTCTTAAGATGTCCAGGCTTTCCACAGTTCCAACACCCCTTTGGAGAGGGTTTCTTGTTGGGACCGGTGTTTGTGTTGTTGTGCGGACTTTTCTTCCCCTTCTTGTTGTTACCCTTATGGGAACCTTCTTCCATCATGTTGATGGTGGAAGAATTGGGAGTCTCTTTCTCCTTTTCTTTCTCTTGCGAACGAAGGCCCTCTTCAATACGCAAGTGGCTTCCAAGTTCCACAAGGGAAATACCTTCCTTCTCGTGCTTCAACATGTGCTTGAAGTCTTTTCATAATGGAGGCAATTTGTCAATAATGCTTAACACAGAAATGGACTCGTCCATATTCAATATATGTTGAGCAAACTGCCCCAAGATACGGAGTATCTCATTATACTACTCCATCACCGGTCGTGAGTCAACCATTTTATATGAATTAAAGTTTATCACAAGGAACTTTACGCCTGAAGCGTCCTCAGCCATATATTTCAACTCTAGAGAGTCCCAAAGTTCCTTGGCGGATTCAACATTTTGGTATACATCAAAGAGGGAGTCAGACATACCATTTAAGATGTGGCCTCAGCAAATGTAGTCATCGTTCTCCCATTTTCTCCTTCTCCTCACAACCTCAAGTGATTCTTCATCATCGACTATCTCCGGCATGGGAGTGGATAGGACGTACACCACCTTGAGGGTGGTCAAGAGGAAATGCATCTTCTTTTGCTAATGGCGAAAGTCCATCCCTTCGAATTTTTCCAACTTTTGGAACTTTGTCGTCATTGATCTGAAAATTCTGATTTCGATTGTAGGAACAATGTATGTTGAGTAAGGGAAAGTGTATGTTGAGGCGACTGTTCCCTACAAGTCTTGATCTTCTCTTGATGTAAATTTCGACTTCAATAGGGAACAATCAATGAACCTTGTAACTCGGATAAGATTTGAATCGTGAGAACACTTTCTGAAATCAAAATTTTGCCCCTTACTAAAGCCCTAGGGAATCCGCAAAATCTGAAGTGAGATAAGACAAATCCTCTAGTTCCCTTCAAGGCTTCTGATGGGAACTAAACTATGTTCATGTATATGTGGAGTATGACTTCAACTCAGATAGAGAACTCGTGTGTTTAATCTGATGTCCCAACACTATCACCGAAATGCCTTTATATAGGCTTTCGGGCGGTTACATGGAACGATTACTGCAGTTATAAGCGGTTACCAACCGTTCCAACTGCCACCAACCGTTTTTAAGAATATCCAACTACTTCTATCAGTTATCAACTGATTTAAGGTAGTTAAGAGGCGGTTATTTTGATGGTTACCAAGGCGGTTACAACACATTTATCACGTGCTGAAACTTTAACCATGCCTCAGGGAACGACTGATCCCTCCAGGGAACGACCACTCGTTCAACCTTACGTAACGCCGATTTGTCTTAAAGACACAATTAATCTCTCAGATGCACTGTTCCGATATGGGTAACGTCACATATCCTTAATTTCTCCCTCAGAATCTCAAGTATGCTTACACGAGTGTGTACTCCACACCTCCAAACCCATGATGTAGCTAAGTGAGATCTTATAGTGTCGTATGAATACCGATCACACTAAATGGATAGGAAACGGTCTCTTGATGACACTAAAATCACCAACACTTTTCATCCTTCTTCTTCTTCTCCATTGTCAATACCCTTGAGAGATGCCTCTGCAGCTGCACATCCAAGCTCTTCAGATCTATCTGATCTGCCCTTACATACCCATCGTTGTTCTCCTTCATTCTAATCAGCCCCTCAACAATGCAATTCCCAAATGATAGATCTGGATTTTGGAGTAATAGAGTTGCTCTTGGTTGATTTTCAGTGATTGCTATAAATGGTCACTGATTATTGGGGTGTGTGTGAGAAAACTACTGCCGAAAGGCCCCTTTGACAGTGTTTGGATTGAAGGTACTGAAAGAGTATCACTGGAAATTAACAAATTAATATTAATTGTGGGTATTTTCCCCCTAATTATATCTATTATTAGAAAGAGAGAAAAAAAAAAGAGAAAAAAACTAATCAATGCCTATGATTCCCGCGTACTCTATTTCAGTCCTTGCCCTTGCAAAACTTCAAAAGAAAAATCAACATCGCTCTCCTGTAAAAGAAACATATGAAGTGGGTTTGTTGGCCTTTAAAGTGTGTCTTGTGTTGTGTTGTGGGTGGAAGGAGGAGGATTAGGAAGAGAAAGAAAGGGGCATGTGGTAACATGGATCTTGTCCCTTTTCAACTCTGCTCTGTTTTAAACCAAGAGGAAGAACAACCACAGAAATCACTGATTTTCCTCTCTCTTTAGTTTTTGTTTTCCCAAACTTCAGATGAATTGGGAGTTGAACTTGAAATTGGTGGGTACATAGATATGAGAAATGGTTACATTCAAATATAACTATAATATAAATGCTTCATTGCCTCATTGGCAGACCTGTCAAAAACCGATCCGACTCGACCCGATTTTTTGGGGTTGAGATCCGATCCGAAAGTTACTAGGTCAAGAAGGACCCGAACCCAAAAGACCCGAACACAAACCCGAAGAACCCGAACATAAACCCGAAGGACCCGACCCGAATAGTGAATCTGAGCTCGATGGACTCCGTTATTTCATATATTTTATTTCATTTATATTAAATATTTTGAAATACTTTATTAGATAATTATATAATATTAATTTTTTAATATTTTTTTATTAAATTTAAAAATCATATTAATCATAAAAAAATGACACCTTGGACCCGCTGGATCAACCCGAACCCGACCCGAAAATTTTAACGGACTCGATCGACCCGAACCCGACCCGTCCAACCCAGTTAACAGGTATACTCATTGGTCTAGTGGACACTTCCACTTGCGTACATGATAGAGATACGAAAAGCAAAGTAAGCAAATTATTTGTGTTTCAAGTTTCTAAATTTAACATGAACATTTGTCAGTTATTTTGTCATGATACTTTTGTGAACATGTTCTTAGTTTCATGTTGAATTTAACACCTTTTGGTTATTTCCAGTTTTGGATCACAAAATATTCCATCGACAATCAAATAATTCTTGTTCAATTATTAAAATTTCTTCTTTCCTAGTTCATTAGAACTTTGGATCTGTTCGGTTCGCAAAGATTGAATTGAACTGAAGCTGAATTAGGTACTGGACTAAACTAAAGCTGTTAGATAAAATTTAAGATGACGACTGAACCGAGGCTGAAATGAATGACTGAATTCAATAAAGCGCATTCGGTTCGTCCCGACTTATCCAAACTGAAAAATCATTAAAATACCCAAATTACCCTCAAAATTAAAATGTGGAGGGGCATCACATGCTACTCACATGACTTTTTGCCTCATATCATTAGATGGCTGCAACTCAAGATTTTAGGGTTGTTATCTTCTGTGCCCCCGTCTAGGGCTGAGCACGGGCTAGAAACCGACCCGACCCGAACCGAACCCGAAATCCAAAAAAAAACGGGACTGAAGACCGAACCGAAGTATGCGGGTTCGGTTCGGTTTGGGCCTTGCTCGGTTCGGTTCGGTCCGGGCTAAAAACCGAACGGGCCCAATTTGCTTTTGAAAATTGGAATATGCTCTCAGTTTCAGACATTTACAAGTTTGAAATTGGAATTTGATCTCAAATACATATGCTGCGACTCCCCTACGAGTCTTTGTTGAGGACTTGGTTGAGGCAATTAGGCAAGTGCACCGGCGGGAGGCGAGAAGGAGGCGGAGCGAGAAGGAGGCGGGGCGAGAAGAAGCGAACGAAGCGGTGGAAGGGAAGAAAGGAGCGAGAAGAAGGCGGAGCGAGTGCACCGGCGGGAGGCGGAGCGAGAAGGAGCGAACGCAGCGGTGGAAGGGAAGAAAGGAGCGAGAAGGAGGCGGACCGTTGGACCGGCGGGAGGCGGAGCGAGAAGGAGGCGGACCTGTTTGCTGCGTTTGCACAAGTGCACCGGCGGGAGGCGGAGCGAGAAGCGAACGAGCGGTGGCCGGAGGGAGGCGGAGCGAGAAGGAGGTCGGAGACACCAGCGGGTGTTAGGGTTGAAGGAAGCACTTGCGAATCTGCAACTGTTCGGGGGCAGAGGAGAAGGGAAGAAACAAGTGGTGAGATGGGCCAAAGGGCCCAAGAAAATTATAAAAGCCCAAAATCCAAATACAAAAATGGGGTAAAAGAAAGCCATTCGGGTTAACCCGAAAAGCCCGAACCGAACCCGACCCGAAACCCTAAAAAATTCAGACCGAAACCCGAACCGAATCATTCGGGTTTGGATTCGGTTCGGGTTTTTCGGTTCGGGTCGGTTTGGGTTTTCGGTTCGGCCGGCCCGTGCTCAGTCCTACCCCGTCTGACTGGAGTCAAAGAAGCATTCTTCGACTGGAGGCGAGATCCCGACGGACTTCCCCGGCGGCGAGCAATTTCAAGCAACCCCGGCAAATGGAGGCGAGATCTCAGCGGACTTCCCGGGCGGCGAGCAAGTGCAAGCAACCCCGCGACTGGAGGCGAGATCTTGGTGGTGATAGAAGACGACTCTTATGCGAACATCCCTAGCGGCGAGCGGGACGTTGAACGGCGGCAAAGGTAGCTCTATGTTCATTTGCTGTAGTCCCGTATTTCTCTGTTCATTTGCTGTAAAACTAAGTTCTTGTTGTTGTAAAACATAGAAAATAAAAACCCTTAGTTCACATTGTAGGGGAAATAATGTGAGATTTTGCTTATAACACATAGAAAAATAAGAATTTGTAACATATACAATTAGATGACTTTGAAAGCTTAGAATCACTCAATTCCCCTGATGAGTACAAATTTCCAAGAACAAAATTAATGTGAAACCATCGATGAGAAATCATACTCGAATGACATTGGCAATAGACGCACAAGAAGTATTAGCCTGTCTTGGAAGCCTTAAGTTAAAAGTAAGTCTTTAGTGGATATATGAAAATGAGATATTGTCTGCTCATAATTGTTTGAAGAAGAGGCAATATGTTTATTCGACTGAGATCTCCCAGATCTATGAATAGCCAAAGATTGCTCTTCAAATATGCTATGAGCTTTATTCTGAACCAATGAAGAATGAATTAAAAACTGCATTAGGTCATCGAAGTACAGACAATCTCTACAACTTCCAAACTAATTCGTCATATTTTTCTTCTTTATTTATGCAAAATGCAGCTTTTTAGTTGTTTATAACATGGTGTTTATAGCATATTGTTTATACATTTGTGCAGCAATCGTTGAATTTGTTTTCCCTACTTGTTATTTTTAGGAGGAAGTTTATCAGTTCAGAAAGAAAGCCCCTTCTCTTGAGGTGAGCGACTTGTGGGATGATGTGTTTGGCCAGATAGTTGCAACTTGGAAGAACGGTATTTCTCCTTCTATAGATCTTGTATCTACTCCGGCCACTGATGATGAAGTTGTAGAAGTTGATGAGGAAGTGAACTCGGGGGATTCATTGGACCGGCAGTTGGAGAAGGATGCATTGCTTGACCACTCACAAGAAGAGATCTTAACCTTGGCTTCCTTCAGCAGAATATGCCAGCTGGAAAGAGCAAGACTACGACACCTGATTTTGTGGTAAAGAGGCGTAGAAAGCAAACACCTGCAGCGGCAGCCAATCAAGAAAACATGGCATTGGTCGGTGAAACTAGCAGGCAAATGTTGTCTATTATGAAGGGCCATAGTGGGAGTTCAGGTGAGTCGGCGCCAGGTTTTGTTGAAGCGTTCAAGGAGTTGACGAGGCTTGTGGAAATTGGTAAAATAGAGTGGCAATCAGGGGTTTGGTGCTATGCAGCAACGGAGCTAGGAAAGAAACAAAGACGTCGGACATTCATGATTATGGAAGACGATGGGGACAAGATTGTGTGGCTGGCTCACGAGTATGAGATGATGTTGAAGAAGTTGCCAAACTGATTAGTGTGTTTGCTAGATAGTTGTTGGTTTATTTGTTTTGATGGTTGTTTAGGATTTGTGGATGTTGATGCACTTGTTTTTTATGGTTTCAGGATTATGCTTTTGACTTGTTTTTATGATTATGGTGTTTGAATTATCATGTTTATGCAAGAACTATTTTCTTACCTTTATGATTATGGTGTTTGTATCATTTTGTATTTGTTTTAATACTTGTTAACCATTTCACAATCATGGATGAAGAGCATAATGAACACAACGAAGAGCTTATGGATAGAGAGCAAAACGAACATAGCTATGAGTTTAGAAGATTGGCATCTCTACAAATGTTGTTGACAACACAGTTACGCCTTTAAGATGCTTACTACATGAGGTTTGTCCATAAGATCCCTTGTTTTACTTCGAAATTGACGGGATATGCGTGGATGAGGGAATGCTTGGACTCACCGTCAGATGTACGCTGTTTTAATGCCTTTCAAATGGAAAAATATGTCTTCATGACATTGTGTGATGAGTTAGAGGACAACTACGGGTTACACCCCACTAGGAATATGACCATTATAGAGAAGGTTGTGATTTTTCTTAGCGTCGCTGCACAAGGAGATGGAGTTAGACGATTGTCTAAGCGTTTTCAAAGATCAAGGGACACTATTAGTAGGGTATTTCACCAAGTACTTGAGGCTTTTGCTGGGAGAAAACGAAACTACAACAGGTTTGTAAGAACACTTTTAGAGCCACGTGATAGGAATTTTACAACAATTTCGGCGAAGCTTCAATCACAAGACAAATACCGTGTTTTCCAGGTATTATATTAACTAAATGAAGGCAACTTTGACATGTATTTTACTACACTTGTAATTATGAACTAAAATCATGTATTTGAATAAAGGGAGCTATTGGTTGTATTGATGGTGTCCGCATGATGGCAATTATACCTGAGGCAGAACATATCCTTTATTTTGGACGAATGAAGTATTGATCCTTCAATGTGATGGATATGTGCGACTTTGACATGTATTTCACATTTATTTATGCTGGTTGGGAAGGTAGTGCTCATGATGCGCGTGTCTTCGACCATGCCGTGAGAAGTCTAAACTTGAACTTCCCGCTTCCTCCTCCGGGTAATCCAGACAGACGAGGATATATGGTACCGTATTCTAAGGTTAACTACCACAAATCTCAATTTGGGAGGGAGGCGCCTAAAAATCATAGGGAAGGGTTTAATCGCGTCCATTCTTCACTAAGGACCACCATAGAGCGTTGCTTTGGTGTCTTGAAGAAGAGATGGCATATTCTGACACAAATGCCAAGCTATAAAATTCCCGACCAAATAGATTTGATTGTGGTGTGTTTTGCATTGCACAACTTCATCTTAAAGCACAAGCTTAATGATATGTATATTGACTATGAGGATGTTGAAGAAGTTTTTATGGGGCGAGTAAATGAAGGCGAAGACGACGATCCCGAAGGCATGATTATCGTTCGTAATGCAATCGTACGTGAGATATGGACCCATAAAAAAGAGGGGTTGTACTAGTTTAGCAATTAAAACTTCTACTTTTGGCGGATATACTTTATGATGTATTTTGCTATGTAATGATCAACTTGACTTTTAAATTATAGAATTTGCTATGATCTACTATATGTTTGAAAATGGACCATACTTGCCTTCTTGCTTTAGGACACTTGGGAATTGAAATGGAAGTGCAACTTTGATGAAGATGCTCACAAATCACAATGCTAAAGCACAAACATAAAGAAAAGAAATTTTGCCTACAAATGAAGAACTAGTGCTATTGCTGATTGAGAAGAATAACTCAGATATCAAGAGGATGATGAGTTGTCATAATGTTTCTACATCACCAAATCCATACTTGTAGTTGTAAACTACATAATGCAGTACAAACATAGAGACATTAGTATGTTCTTAACAATAGCATCAGTACATACACATAGATGTTCATTAGGTACCCTAAAATTCACTTGTGATTTCTGAATAACTCGCGAGTGAGGAAAATCACTGTTACAAACACCAGAATAATGGTAACGACCCAACCATATAAGCCCCTCTTCCTTGCAATTTTTTAATGATCTTCAATTTTCTGCATTAATCTTTTTACACGCTCAATCCTTCTACATCCTAACAATAATCTGCAACCAACAATAAAGACTCACATGCACACAATCACGAGAGGAACATAAATTGTCACATGCAAAGATACTGTTCAATCACAAGCATAAACTACTGTTTACTCACATGCACACAATCAAACCAATCAATAGTTCACTGTCATTCATATATATATATATATACTGGTTGTGGTTCACAATTGTCATTCACAAATCCAAAACAAAAATCACAACAAAGAATCACTAAAGTGTTCGTGTTTCAAAATGGTGAGCTCATAAGGGATCAAACCGCTTTGTTTCTTTATGAGTCGAAATATATCATTATAAACATCAAGTGATATATTCCGACTCATATATAAGCAAAACGATATATGCAAGATATATGTGAAGTAGATGGAGTTTAGTGCATTTCTATGGAGCTAACAAAAAACTGCTCTTTAGAATATGGAACATATTTTTTTCAATGATTATTGTAACACTAAACAGTTCTTGAGAAATATCATAACTTCTATTCTTGAGAAATCTCATAATTTACTACCAAATTCACTGCCGATTTAAAGTGAAATTGAGAAAGAAGATAATTAAAAAAATAGCAGCTTGCTCTTTGTAACTTTCTATTGCTTTGCTTTGTAGCACTTGCCAATTAAATTAACATCTATGTCGTTTGCAACAGTTGTTTCTGTTATGGGTTGCCAGATTAGTTCTTCCATTAGCAAAGTGGAGAAACATGCCAAATAAGTATGATGTCATTGGACATTATATGAAGAAAGCATATGGGTGGATTCATTACTTTTTGGAGAGGAGAAGAAGCCTAATTAATAAGAAGAGAGAAAAGAAGCATGCCAAACAAGTATGGTGATTCTTCTTGTTGGCATCTCCATGATCACATAATTTATCAAATAACAGTTTTACATAGAGATCAATCATGATACCTATACTATTACAAGTTGATGAATTCTAATTAGTCATATCATATGAATATCAGGCAAGTGACCCATTCACAAAAGGAAAGCCAAAACCTTCCCCTCTAGGAAGACAAAAAATAAAAGAACTGAAAGGAGCCTATAAACCATTTTTTATGGTATGTCCAATCATGATCATTGGTTGTCCTTCTTTGTATATACATGAAAACACAATCAACTTCATGTCCTATTCTTGCAATTTTTAGTCCATGTACAAGCTCAATGTTAGAAAGAAAATAAAATCAATAATGATGATATGATCTATTGTCTTGTTTTTCTTTGACACATAAATGTTAAACTTCTTTGGATCAGCAAGCAGTAAACCTCTACATAACCGTGAACTAGCAGTTGCAATTATGCAATGTAAGAAAATCTCAGCTTCACACCAAGCATACATCCAACAGGGAGATATACAATGTAAGGAAATCTCAGCTTCACACAAAGATTTTAGATTTCAGACACATGAAAAGTCAGAAGTGAAAACAAATCAAGGAGCAAGTACCATAAAATCAACAAATCGCATTTTGGAAACCCAATTCATGTCCTTAGATTGTGGATTTTGTTGATTTATAATCAAGCCTAGCCTACATAATCCTAGTAGCAGTAAATTAAATACTAATAGAATAAGCAGATAAGCAATGATTACACTAATAGCATGAACAGATAAGCCACAAACAACAGATAGACAGATGACATCTATAGTATGAGCAGATAAGCCACAAACAACAAATAAGCAATGTTAGAAACAAAATCCAAGCAACATCTATTGTATTGGCAAGGCATATGACATGGGAAAGCATTGACCTAAGCCAATCTTTGTACTGGCAAGGCAAATTTGGGATCAAAACTCCCTGATTTTGGAAAAAAAGCAACCGAGGGAGCATCAACTTCACACCATAGCAAAGCTAAAGTTTAGGCAGTAAAGTAGACATACAGGGTTTGGCTCAAACAAGAGCTTCATTCAATTAGCAGGCAGTAAACCCTAAGAAATGAGGAGAACGAGACAAACCTTTGAGAAGTCTGATTGCAAGTGTTGGTTCGCCTCTTGATCGAAGAAGTGAGCCCTAAAAAGCTCGATCCAGTCGATAAAGAAATGAGCCCTAAAATCGCGATAAAGAAGAAGAAATGAGAAGCCCAAACCCTGATAAATGAGGAGGACGAGAGATGGAGAAGACGAACATGTTTCAGCTTCCAATCGCCGGAGAAGACGAACCCTAGAAACCTCGAGAAGACGAGGACGAGAGATAGAAGACGAACCGAACGGGGATGATGGGAGATATGACGAGAAGACAACCGCATAAGCTTGTGGGATGATGGGAGATATGATGAGAATGAGAGATATGTGAGATATGAGAGATATGTGAGGGGTATCGGGATGTAAATATTGGGGGTGGATTGATTTTGGGGTTAAAGTTCAGTCATTTGAAATCAGAAAAGTCAGGATTCCTAGCTTAAAAACTTTGGGTAAGTTTAGTCATTTTAAGTTTTTGGCGAACCGAACGGGATTAGGTGCATTAATTAAGTCATGGGGACTTATTTCAGATATTAAGTTCAGTTAAGTCCTGTTAAGTCACCATTTTGGGTGAACCGAACAGACCTTTTAAAGCTAGTTTTTTTTAGCCTAATCATCGTCCCTAATTCAATATTTTATATCCTATACTAAAAAAATCATTGTACAAATCCATTATAACTTACATTTGGTGAGTTAATAAAAGTCATTTTGAACAGAATCCATGGATGGTAAACCTTGCTCAACTCAACCTTGAGTTAACTATGGCGATTGACATTAAACACCCAACATTGTGTAAACGTATGAAAATATTATAGGAGAAGATGATTCTACCTTTTCTCATGAGGGAGTATTAATTGTTACAAGAGAGTATCTTTGGATATACACAAAAGATAACATATCACGATTTGAAAAGATAATGTGCATAGATAGAAAGATTTGTAATTATCTACACTAATACGCCCCTGTAAGCTCATGGGCGGTTACGAACATGCAGCTCGTCTCATAATGTTTGAAAACAAGATGAACTGACGGCCTTCGTAAAAATTTCTGCAATCTGATCTTGAGACCGAACACGATGAACAATAAGATCACCATCAGCAACCTACTCACAGACAAAATGATAATCAATCTTGATGTGTTTGGAGCGTTGATGGAAAACCGGATTTGCATACATGAAAGTGGCACTGATTATCACAAAGCAAAATAGGCGGCCCAACAATAGAGACCATCATCTCTTGAAGAAGTTGTTGAAGCCAAATAAGCTTTGTAGTTGCAAAAGCAATGACCCTGTACTCAGCCTCAGTGCTAGAACGAGCTACAACTCGTTTCCGGGAAGACCAACTGATGAGATTTCCGCCAAAATAAATGGCAAAACCATGCTGAGAGCGACAGTCAGCTGGATCAGACACCCAACCGACATTAGGGAAAGCAACGAGGCGAGAGTCTGTAGCCTTCTGAAGGATAAAGACCATGTGAGATAGTGCCCTTTAGGTAGCACAGTATGCGCTTCACAGCAGTCCAATGGACCTCAATAGGATTGTGCATAAACTAGCAAACTTTATTAACTGCATATGAGATATCAGGCCGAGTAATGGTGACACTTTGCAAAGCTCCAACAACAGTGCGGTAGAGAGCAGGATCAAGTAAGGGGTCACCAGTCTAAATGAGACACGAACCAGGCTCAGCAAGAGAAGCAATAGGCTTGGCCCCAAACATATGATTGCGCTCAAGAATGTCACAAATATATTTCTACTGAGACAAACAGATAGATGATGCTTTTTGGGTCACTTCAATACCCAAGAAATAATGCAGAGAACCCTAATCCTTGAGAGAAAAATAAGAGTTCAGCCGACGAACAAACTCATCAATGAAAGAAGCATGCGAGCCAGTAATTATCAAATCATCAACATACACCAACACATAAACCACATGAGAACCATGATTCTTGATGAACAGAGAAGGATCAAAAAGACAAGCCTGAAAACCATGACGAAGCAACGACTCCTTAAGCTTATGAAACCAAGATCGAGGTGCATGCTTCAACCCATATAAGGCCTTACGAAGCCTACAAACATACCCTGGACGATCAGATGCTACAAAGCCAGGCGATTGATCCATAAACACAGTCTCTGCAAGATCGCCATTCAAAAAAGTGTTATTGACATCAACCTGCCTAATAGACCAACATTAGTGATAGCCAAACTCAAAATAAGGCAGATAGTAGTAGGCTTCACAACAGGATTGAATGTATCAAAATAATCAACACCATCTTCTTGATTAAATCCCTTTGCAACAAGGTGAGCTTTGTAGCGATCAATGCTGCCATCAGATTTCCACTTAATCTTGTAAACCCACTTGCAACCAACAATGTTAGCACTCAAAGGGCGGGGAACTAATTCCCAAGTACCATTATTCATTAAGGCATCAAATTATTAACTTAGAAGCTTTTGCATTTTGTGGTTAAATTTCAGGGTTCAATACTCATTGCTCAGCCCTTGATCTCCTTGTCACTCCATTTTGGTTTAAAATATTTTTTCCATTAAATTATTTTTTATCATTACAATTAGTGAGGATTCTAACTCATGATGATAAAGATGTCATCGCATATCAACTCATTTAGTAATGTTCTACAAACCTATCAAGATTTAACAGTTTATCACACATAAAATAAAAACTTTTTATCTAATGGCTAATTTGCAAGCAGCCAAGGTTTGCGTGCAGAATTTCTCATAATCTTTTGCTTATCAAAATGCACGAGCTTTAAAGAGTTGCGATGAATTGGGCCTCATGCCAGCAGAAGGCCCAGTAGAATCCCAGCTTTTGGGCTGTATTTAATCCAAAATTTCACCACTTTGTTTACTTGATTAACATACACAATTCAGTCTAGAATGATGAATATGTAAGGTCGGTGTGCACTCTTGAATGATACATAACATTATATGATGCAAATAGTTGGTCTTTTGTAGAGGTGGGAGATAACAATTCACCAGTTTTCCCCCTTTTCTGTTGAATGAGCTATCATTTATGTGATCAAAATATTCGGAGGGTTTGTTTACTTACTAAAATTGTTCTATCCATATTTTTGAATGCCTTTATTGCCTTGATGTAAAATAATTGTGATTTACCATATATTATCTTTTAGTTAACTTGTTTAGTTTTAGATCAGATCATATATTTATCCTTTCTATCTTATCCTCCTAACTTATCTTGCGAGGCAAGCATCTTGTATGTATATATATATATATTGAGTCTTGAGGTAAATAACAAACAGAGGAGTATCTTCCCAAATTTCCTTCCTTCGTTTTGTTCATGGTATCAGAGCAAACAAACACAATCCCTCAAAATTTTCTGATCGTCCTCCTAACACCGACAACATTCAGTTTCTGCTGTGTCCGTAACGATGGGAGAAGGCGATCCTATTCCGAAGAAGGATGTGTCACAACCGACATCTCCATACTATTTACATCCCTCGGATAATCCCGGAATGAATATTAGTTCTGTGATATTCAAAGGGGACAATTTTTCCGAATGGCAGAAGGCACTCAAAACTGCCTTTCGTGCCAAACGGAAGATCAAATTCCTTGAAGGGACGATCTTGCGACCAGCTGATGGTTCGCCTGATGTTGAAGACTGGATTAGCGTGAATTCTATGCTTGTTGCGTGGGTGCTTCAATCGATCGAGCCCTCTCTTCGCTCTACTATCACATATTCTAAGTCTGTCAAAGACTTGTGGGATGACTTGATTCAACGGTTCTCCATTGGCAATGCTCCGAGGATCCACCAACTATGCACTGAAATTGCTCGTTGCGATCAAGGCGGAGATAGCGTGACTGCTTACTTTAGGAGTCTCAAATTACTTTGGGACGAGTTAGGCAATTATCTCTTACCTCGTTCCTGTTCCTGTGCAGGCTGCAAGTGCACTTGGGTTGTTGAACTCAATATTGAGCGAGAAGAGGAGCACTTAAGTCAGTTTCTTATGGGTCTTAATGGTGATTTATATGGTCACATTCGTTCTAATATCATCGCTCAAGATCCCCTCCCGTCCATCAACCGTGCTTATGCTCTTATTGTTCAAGAAGAGCGACATCACAGCCTTACCAAAGAGAAGGAAGTGTGATCTGAAGTTGCTGCCTTTTCAGTTCAGACAGGCGCATCTTCAGGGCCTTTTCCTCCTGCAAAGTCAGACTTCTCAACTAACAAGCCCGTCTGCTCACATTTTGGGAAACCAGGTCACGAGATCACGTCTTGCTACCGGATCATTGGCTTCCCAGAAAGCTATGGTCGAGGCAAAGGACGCGGGAGAGGACGAGGGGCTGGTTCATCATCGTCTGTATCCAGCTCCACTGCGGTTGCAAACACAGCACAAGGGGTGCCTTCACAGTCCGTCGGGACCCAACTTTCGACACAGGACCAAGAGGCTTTTGTTCCAAGTCTCACCAACCAGCAGTGGTCTCAAGTCTTTCATATGTGGAAAACTTTCAACTCATACAGTGGCAATGATAAGCTGATGGGTAAGCATAATTTTCAGTGGATTTTGGATACCGGTGCCTCGTTTCATATGACGGGCAATCTAGATTTTTTGACCGATCTGCGTGACGTTCCTACGTCATCTGTTATTCTGCCCGATGGAAACCATGCTACTGCCCATCAAGCTGGCACCGCTGTTGTTGGAGAACATCTCACAATCTCCCCAGTGCTCTTTGTTCCTAAATTAAATTGCAATCTTATTTCGTTTTCCAAATTAAATAAGGATCTGAAATCCATTGTCACTTTATCTGATAAGCTTTGTGTGATCCAGGATCGTAGTACGAGGATGGTGATTGGCGGGGGTGAAGAGAGGGGTGGTGTCTACTGGCTATATCCAGCTACTGCTCCAACGTCTATCTGCAGTGATACTCTGTCTTCGTCTGCTTGTCTTTGGCATCAAGGATTGGGTCACCCGTCTTTTTCTATTTTAAAGCATTTGCCCAACATAGTCTCTGTTGATTCAAATTTGTTAGCTACACCATGTTTAGTTTGTTCTCTTTCTAAGCAAACTCGTGATATTTTTGTTCCCAGTTTTAATAAAGCCAGTGACTTATTTGAATTAACTCATTGCGATGTATGGGGTCCTTATAGTGTTACTGCTAGTTGTGGTGCTAGTTATTTTTTAACTGTTGTGGATGACTACTCAAGGTCCACCTGGGTCTACTTGATGGCTTCCAAGACTGAAGTCACTCGTCTTCTTCAAAATTTCTGTGCTTTTGTCCAGACACAGTTTTCTAAAGCTGTGCATCGGGTTCATAGTGACAACGGGACAAAATTTCATCCTCTCTTGTCCTTCTTCTCATCTCAAGGCATTGTGTTTGAGACTTCCTGTGTTGGGACTCCACAACAGAATGGGCGTGTTGAACGGAAGCATCGCCACATTCTTAATGTTGCCAGGGCCCTTCGTTTTCAAGCCTCTCTCCCTATCAGATTTTGGGGAGAATGTGTTCTTGCTGCGGTCTACTTAATTAACCGCACACCAACTACTCTTCTTGATGGAAAGACTCCCTACGAGTCTCTCTTTGGAAGGCCACTTGATCTTGGTCATCTCCGGACATTTGGTTGCTTGTGCCATGCCTCCCAAATACCTCGCAGCAAGGACAAGTTTGCATCTAGGGGGCGTCGCTGCATTTTTCTTGGATATCCTTTTGGCAAGAAAGCTTGGTGCCTCTATGATTTAGACAAACGAGAATTTTTCTTTTCTCGTGATGTTCATTTTTTTGAAGATCGGTTTCCTTATGCCGATGGACCATCTCCTACGCCTCCTGTCATTGCGCCATCTCCTGCACCTACAGCCTATGATGCTGACTGTTTCGAGCACATCGAACAACCCTTGGATCTTCCTGATGATGCGCCCATGCCTAATTCGGCAACCGGATGCAGTCCGTTGCCCTCTACTACCAGGGGGAGTACCACACCACCAGTGGACACGAGCATCACTTCAGTCTCATCGTCTCCTGCTTATCCTACTATCACACAGCCGACAGAGCTACGCCGCAGTGAACGATCACGTCAGTTGCCGGCCAAACTGCAGGATTTTGTGTGTCATTCAGCAACTCGTCCCACCCCTCTCGTCACAGCACCCGCACCAGCACCACTCTCAGGTCCACTCTATTCCTTATCAAACTTTGTTAATTATGACAAGTTCTCATCGTCTCATGTTCAGTTCTTGGCGGCTGTGACCGCTGAATTTGAACCCACGCGCTACTTTGAAGCGGTGCAACATGAGAAGTGGCGAATAGCCATGTCTGAGGAGATGTCTGCCTTAGAAAAGAATGGCACCTGGACGTTAACTGACTTGCCACCTGGGAAGACACCAATTGGTTGCAAATGGGTGTATCGTATTAAGTACAACTCCGACGGTTCGGTTGAACGTTATAAAGCCCGCTTAGTGGTCCTTGGTAACCATCAGGTTGAAGGTGTTGATTACACAAAAACTTTTGCGCCTGTTGCAAAGATGTCGTCTGTTTGTCTTTTTTCTCGCCGTTGCCGCCGTCAAAGGATGGGCTCTTCATCAAATGGACGTGCATAATGCGTTCCTACACGGCGATCTGGACGAAGAGGTTTATATGCGGCTGCCACCAGGATTCACCTCGTCTCCAGGGAAAGTGTGCCGACTTCAAAAGTCATTATATGGTCTTCGACAAGCACCTCACAACTGGTTTGCAAAACTTGCCACTTCGATGCGGGCTTTCGGTTTTCAACAATCACGTGTTGATTATTCTTTGTTCTCCTTCATTCGAGGTACTGTCACGATTCATGTCTTGGTTTATGTCGACGACATTATCATTGCTGGCAATTCTCCTCGTGATATGTCCCGCTTCAAGACTTATCTTCATTCATGTTTTCATATGAAAGATCTGGGTTGTTTGAAATATTTTCTGGGACTTGAAATTGCCCATGGACAGAATGGTTTATTCGTTTCTCAACGGAAGTACGCACTAGAAATTTTGTCTGAAGTAGGGCTTCTCGTAGCAAAGCCGGCTGCATTTCCCATGCCTCAAAATCATGATCTTGGTCGTGCCTCTGGTCCCGACTTTACCGACCCCGAGAAGTACCGTAAGCTTATTGGTCGCCTCATATATTTGACAATCACGCGCCCGGATTTATGTTATTCAGTCCACATCTTGTCCTAATTTATGCAGCAACCGAAGCTAGCTCATTGGCAAGCAGCGCTTCTGTCCTCCATTACTTAAAAGGCCACCCCGGTCAAGGCATTCTTCTATCATGAACCAGTTCGATGCAGCTTATCGCTTGTTCTGATTCCGACTGGGCGGCTTGTCCTCTTACTCGTCGCTCGATCACGAGGTACTTTGTCACTCTTGGAAACTCTCCTATCTCATAGAAATCCAAGAAGCAGTCCACAGTGTCACGGTCCTCTGCTGAGGCCGAATACCGGGCCATGGCCGCCGCTTGCTGCGAACTTCTTTGGCTCAAAGCTTTCATGCGTTCTCTTGGCGTGCCTCATTCTAGCCCTATGAAGCTGCTTTGTGATAATCAAGTTGCCATGCATAGTGCCGCCAATCCCGTCTTTCATGAAAGGACGAAGCATATTGAGATCGATTGCCATTTCATTCGTGATTTAGTCCAGGATGGCATTTTTCGCACCTCTTATCTACCTTCGTCAGAGCAACCTGCTGATATATTTACCAAGGCCTTGGGCAAGCAACAATTTTTGTTTCTTTTTGGCAAGTTGGACATCCGAGATCTTCATGCTCCAACTTGAGGGGGAGTATTGTGAATTACCATATATTATCTTTTAGTTAACTTGTTATCTTGTTTAGTTTTAGATCAGATCATATCTTTATCCTTTCTATCTTATCCTGCTAACTTATCTTGCGAGGCAAGCATTTTGTATGTATATATATTGAGTCTTGAGGTAAATAACAAACAGAGGAATATCTTCCCAAATTTCCTTCCTTCGTTTTGTTCAAAAATATAAGATATAACCAACTTTGTACAAGCACTCAACTCTTTCTGTTCTCTTTTCTTTTCCACCACTTTTACATGGTGCAAATGACAAGGAATAACATTTGTCGGTGCTGAGTCTTAGCTGATTATTGGAAATAATTTAATTTGTAAGGTTTAAAATATGGTGTTTTATAAAAACTTGATTGATCAACCATAACAAATTTACTCATATGTCATTTGAAGAAGATGATATAGTAAAGTAAAATGTATCATACATAACTTTTAGTCACTCGAAAAGCAAAAAGAGAATATCATATAGATTTATACATAAAACAACCTATAGAAGTTCTAGTCACATGCAGAGGCGGGTCTTAGGGGGTGGAGGGGGCGGTCGCCCCCGCTAGGATCCGCCGAGCCTAATATAGTTCGGGAAAAAAAAAGTATGGTTTGGAAAAATTAAATGGGACAACGGTTATTTGAAAAAAAAGTGTTGTCCGTCTCCCTCTTACAGCAATTTAAATAACACTATTTACATCGCTTTTTATAAAAATCGTTTTTCCAGTTTCAGCATTTTTAAAATACCCTTAGACAGTATTCTTTATCAAAAACGCTTTTCCGATTTTCTATTTTTCGAAACACCTAATTTAGATTGTTAGGATTTTTTAAAAATAAAACTTGTCTAATTTTATTTATAATTAAAGTAATTAGATATTAATTAAATTAATTTTATATATGGAGAAATTAATTGTTCAAAGTTGTCATAATTTCAAATATTTAGCTTTAAATAATCCTAATGAGTCAAAATATTAATAATAACATCAGTATATAAAGCATCAAAAAGAAGAGAGCGCTTTCGACTACTCGTACTTCCGCCCCACCTTCCGAGTAATCCTAGATCCGCCACTGGTCACATGGTCCGTTTGGATTCCCCTAATAATGCATTAAAATGCATTCTCTTAGGGAATCCAAACAGACCCATACAACAATATACACACAACATTCTGATAATCTTCCAAAATACTAATCACACTTGCTCAGGATTTGATTTGTGTGATTGAAGCTATAAGTTAATACTTAATACCACACTTCCATCCATTCTTTTCAAAACAAATCTTTCAACCAACATGTAACAACCATAGCTTGTCCATGTACCTATTCCTCCAAATTCTTTTGTCCTTAACACCCTCACTTGGTTCCCCTCCTTGAACACCCAACTTCCTATTTCTTCCTCCCAAATCATTCTTTCAATAATCAATGAGCTAAGCACCACTCTATTGACACCATTTTCTTGATGATCTTGTATGGAATCTATCTCCAAATCCACCATCACGGTTTCATTGCCTTCACTTGATCTCGCGCCTTCGTTTTTCGTATAGAAAGATTCGCTCCCATAGTTGCTCAAGGGTCATCTCATAAAACGGGGATTTCTTCACTTGATCTTTGGGTGTAATTTGTTCCTTGATGAACATAAATGGACAGTGCCACTTGCCCAATTCCACAACTACCGGGTTAGATTCTTGGAGAGAGACGGGAAAGTTGAAGTCTGGAAGACGAGCACGAAGGCTTGAATCTAGCACTGCAGCTTCGTCAAGTGAGAAGCCCTTGGGAGTTTCTGAATAGATATTCAAATCACTCGCTCGGAGGAACAATGGAGGATCTCCATCAGAAGCAACAGATGTGGCTGAGAGTTCTACCAGGTTGCCAGATTTTCGGTTAGTTGTGAGCTTGAACTGTTGATAGATATTTGCAGGGTCCAGTGGTCTGGGTTCAACATCCTTTACACTGCTGCAAAAACAATGTGTGACCATGTCTTCCTCTTTAGAACTTGCATATGCTTCCCTGTGGGAAATTTGAAACAACTGAACAATTTAGTGTTTGTTTGGTAACCCTATGAATTTCGAGCTTCCAGTTTTTTCCTTCAAACCTAAAAATAGATTTTTGGAAACTTCTATTTTCCGGTTTTTGAGATTTTAGTTGACATAAGTAAGGTGACTACTAGGATATGACATGTTTGGAAGCAATTATATTGATAACATAGAAATAAGCACTCAATTAGATAACTCTAGGTGTAGTTTTAAGCTATATTTTTGCATGATGAAACTATGTAAATGAAGATTTCATTATTACCCTGCATGCCTTCCCTTTGGCTTGATTGCATAATAGATATTGGAAGACAATGGCAGGGATGAAATAGACTGGATCATAAGACTCTTGTCCAATTGTAACGTAAAGGAGCTTGTTCTGAGGAAGAGGAAGATCCCTAATGACGGGGTGACTCGAGTCCTTGCACAACCCGAAGCAGCACGTTGGAGTTGATTCGTGGTCGTGGAGTACTAGGTAACCGCCATTTGGACCTTCAGGAGGAGGTAAAGAGAGGGCGTGGTCGTTTGTTTTGTATAGAGAAAGCGGTCTGGTTATGTACATGGTTATAGCCTTTTTGTTACCTCCTTTGATGCATACACTCTCTTAAACCAATTGCAGGATTTGTACAAAATGTTGTGTTGTATGCTCATGGAAACTTGAAAGTCAGCTGGTATCATTATCTTAGGAATGTCAAAGGAAATCTGGTCAATGATCCAGGTTTGAAGTCTTGGTTTGAATTTTGCAACTCTATCCATAAGCAATTTAATTTTATAGAAGATTAGAACTTCAAATATTGACCAGGTGACCGGTCACTATCAATTATTTTCTGATCTGATATGGTTTATCTTCTTCAAGACTAAGATTTATGTTTGTTGCCAAGAATCAACAGGCCATAGTTTGGACCTACTGAGCTTGGAGATCAGGTAGATTCAGGTGAAATCCTAGGAGTGAGGCATATGGTCACATATCTTTCACTTTTTCACCTTGAAATTTCTTTTCCTTTTAATGAGTATTCCCTGGGACTTTCACAAAACTTGAAGCTATCCCAACCAACCATATCTCAAACTTTTGACAAGTTCATAAGGTGGTATCTGACTATCTGGGTTTGCATTAGTAATTTAGTATGGTCTTGGTTTAATTCTTTTAGCAGTTACACAAACATCTAGAAATAGCAATCACCTGCACCCCAATCATCTATCAAACTGCAGTTTCTCTCTTTAATCTTTTTTTCTACTTCCTTTCTTCGGAAGCCTGGAATTCTAAAAGATTATACCTCTCGATAACATATTTCTTTTATGGATAAGTTTTCACCATTTCTTTTATTGATAAGTTTTCACCATTTCTTGTTCACATAAATTAACAAATACTCTCAAATGGACAAACAATTGGTTTCCTATAAGCAAAGCAAATATGAATTGACCTAATCAAGAATCACTTCATACTTTTGACCAAAAAAAGAATCACTTCATACTTAATCCTACAACTAGATTATGGTATTTTTATTTTATGAAAGTAACCATGATTCATCCTAGTACATAGGTCTTAAGACTCTTAATTTATGTAAAATTTATAACAATATGATAAATAGACAACACACGAAATATGTTTTATAGTGAATGCATAAAAAATAAGCATCTATTACTTGAATAAAACAAGCAGCATCAGTATTACAAATGTAAATATTCATCACCACCATAGTTACTTAGGTTTTTAAGTATGATAAGTTGATGAAACCAATCAGTTCATCTTAACTTACTAGTTTGTGGCTAATGTCGTTTTCCTCGGCCAC
The DNA here is from genome assembly GCA_027886185.1 of Rheum nobile. NCBI lineage: Eukaryota > Viridiplantae > Streptophyta > Magnoliopsida > Caryophyllales > Polygonaceae > Rheum > Rheum nobile. The sequence goes on from WOAB01000642.1 coordinate 876,736, forward strand.
CTTTCTTCTTCTGATTCTTCTTGCCCCCCTTACTCTTCCCTTGGCCTTTCTTCCCTTGGCTTTTCTTCCCTTTGTTGCCCATGGAAAGGCTACTGTCAACCTCCTTTCTCGAAGCAGGCTTCAACAAACGGTCTACATGCAGGCATCCATTTACAAAAGTCCCTTGGCTTGGCCTCAACCCCATTTCGATCGGCTTGCGCTTATCTACATGTCGCTTGCTGGTACTACTTTCCCCAAGCAACGCCCCAAATCGTCCAAGAGCAAGTCTCTGCATAATTAACATGTTGAGTTTGAAAACTCGGCCAGTCACTTTATTTAATTCCAATGAAGATCAAGGGTGGTTGGTTTGGTTACCTCCTTCATCAATTTTTCTTCTCTTTGCTTCTGGTTCTTCATAGCAGGTCGTGCCACACTGAGGGGCAATCTCTGCTTCTTCAGAGCCTTAGCTTTGTGGAAGATGATTAACAAGAAAACTAGTAAGCACACACTCGCTAATTCATTTCATTTTTTTTCTCATTAAACTTTTGTTTTTTTACATTTTCAAGTGAACAGTTGGAGAAATAAATCTACCTTGCCCCCAAGTTGTAACACCATCTTATTCTCCAAATCCTTCTTCTCTTTCCATGTCAAACATGAAGAACCTACATAAATTAAGCTTAACAATCAACAAGCATAAAAAGGAACACTGGTGACTTGAAATACTAAAAATTAAAGTCATCAAAGTTGACAAAATCAGGAATTTCTCCACAAAGCTTTAACTACAAAATGAAAGGCATAGTCAGCTCCATACTACTCTACTATTTATATTGATTCCAAGCTAGACTGATCAGTGTCTCTATGTTTAATGGCAGACTATACTGATTGATATCTCCAACTAGTGTACATTGTGATGTGCATGTAAATTCAACAGTTTGATAAAATTGCTTGCTCCAGATTCAACCAGCTCAGAATATATAGAGAGAAATCATAATTATTTCTACATCAAACAACCCCAACATGTAACTCTACTGCAGTTTCTTTCTTGTGTTAAACTAGGATTTTTAACATTTAGGAGTGTGCTACAGTTTCAACATATTCACAGAATTAGTTAGATTGATAATCTGGCAGTATTCTAAAACCACAATTATCCAGCATAGCTAAAGGTAAAAGGCCAGAAGTGAAGTGCATCAACTGTCACACAATCTACACAGCGAACTTCAAATCTTACGGCAAATCAAGAGGAAACAGAAAGGAATTACCAAGATTTTCGATTTCCTTCCTTATTTTCCGAAAGTTCCATTCTTGCTCCTCTGCCTCCACTGGAGGTTTAGAACGTTCACCTCTACCAACTTGTTTATTTGGATGCATATTGTAGCGTTTAAATAAACGTACTGCAGCGTGAAAACAGATGAATTAGAAGATGCAGACAAATCCAATTTAGTCGAGCTCGATCTACTCGGAACCCTAACAACCGTTAGGCTACGACTACCAATCTAAATTGCATAAAAGCTATGAATTCTCCGTATAACACAACATGCAGTAGGTCATACAACTTGAATCAGCACATCAAACAATTCAGTTGCAGTAAAATTAAGTACCAAAAGACCAACGACGCAGATGCCAAATTATTAGATTCCACCAACATTGTAGAACAGCCCCGAGTGCCGAGCGCTTTCAGAAAGAATCACTTACGGAAGCAAATTTAGTGAACAAAGGGGTAGCCTTGCGCGGGTGCGGGAAGGCGGGAGCGGTGGTGGTTCACCGTTCACTGCTGGCGGTCGCCGCCGTGGAAAGCCAGGTGAGACAGAAGCAGAAGAAGGAAAAGAAGAAGGTGAGATAGGCGATTTCCAGGGTTTTAAAGGCCTAAGTCGGCATCCGGGGCTTATTGGAGGTTTTTTTGTCGATAAGTCTTTTTAATAAGCCCTATTAATTTTTGTAATTTTAGTGGAGAATTTATTAAAAGGGTTTATAAATTATATTAAATTATAATTATATATTTTTATTTATATCAAATTATCAAGATATCTTTATATTAAATATTTTTTATATTTTTTATATTAAATATTTAATATATTCTTTATATAAATATTTAATATAAAGATTATATTAAATATTTAATATCAAGAATATATTAAATATTTAATATAAAGAATATACTAAATATTTAGTTAGTATATTTTTGTAGTTTAAACTATCCATAATGTCATTTTATTGTAAAGAAATTAAATGAGTGTATATTAAAACTTGTCTAAATAATCTTACTTAGTACATTTTTATACTTTTAAATATCCATAATTTCATTTTAATATAAAGAAATTAAATTAGTGTATATTTATATGTTAAACAATCATAATTAATATTAATATTATTTATTTTCAATTAATAATATACAAAATATAATAAAAAATATCAAAAATATTAGAAAAATAATCATAATGGGTGTCTATGGATAGAGAAAAATGTAATTAGAATTATAGTAATTTTTTTAATTTTTTTTAATGTAAGATAAAAAAGATATTTCAATTTTAAGATTAAAAAATCGAATGGCCAGCGAAAATCGCTGGCCGTCCGATTACGCGCCACGTGGCGCAATCTGGGCCGCTCTCGCGCGCTCAGTAATAATGCGCCACGTGGCACTGCTTAAAGCAAGCAGTTGTTTGGCTGCTTGCTTTAAGTGACGCGTTTTGACCCGTTTTTGGCCAAAATGCATCGTTTTGAAGGCCAGATTCCAAAAAAAATTAAAGCGAACCAAACAAGGCTTTAGAATATAAGCCGGTTGTTTGGGGCTTAATTTTAGCCCAAATTTTAAGCTTTTCATACGGGCTTATTTCAAACCTTGATATTTTATTCCAAAAAATCAATTAAGCCTCCATATTAATCCCCCGTTACGGATGCTCTAATACAAATACAAACTAGTGATACGTGCGTATTATTTTTGCAATTTTTTTTAGAAAATTGGGCTCGAAGGGTCTCTAAAAAAAAAGTAAGTTTGTGTCTATTTTTTCTAAAATTATAAATATGACCCTCTATTACTACACATATGACCCCAAAATGTGGAAGTGTTTTTTTAGGATTTAGGGTGTAGGATTTAGGAGTTTTTAAAGATTTAAGGAATCAAGGAGCTAATTTATTTAATTAGGAATCCAAACTTGATATTTGACCCCCTTAAGGGGTCAAAAATCCCAAGGATCGTTTTTTTATTTGATTATTATCTTCTTTTATTTGCTACTTTAGGGCTAGGAGAAACAAAACTACGCTGCATTAATATCTAATTTGACGAATATTGTATTTTAAAATAAAGGTATAGATAGGATATCATATTTGTTAGGGCCTATTTGTTAATAGATATTAACATTTTTGGTAAATTATTTTGATTGATAATTACTCTTTAAATTTGTAGTATAATGTAAATAATAAAATAGATAAATGTATAAAAATAAATAAAGTCGTTACATTGGTAGCTCTCCATTTGATTTTTCTGATAAATTTTTGTGTTTCAAAAGAAGTATAGATAAATTATAAACTCTATAATATATAGTATTAAAAATATGGGTGAGGGTTATGTGAGAACGGGTGGTGTTGAGGAGTGGTTGTGAGAACGGCATTTTCATATACACACAAAAGAACAGACGCAAAATTTTAGCTGAGACGGGTTAAAATCATACGTGACTAAAATCAATATTAATTACAATAAATATATCATATAAAATACTAAAAATTGCATATAACTTTTTTATTACAATAACATCAATATTGATCCTACATTTGATGACTTAGAAATTTGTGAAATGTCAATATTTGTAAAATATCTATTCATATTATGAAATTGTAACACTAAATTAACATATAGGAATAATTAATCCTAATCCATCCTACATGTTGAAACAAGATAATAATAGTATAATTCTCTTTTTAATAATACTGCCTTGGTGCTAGAACTAAGTGACACACAAATCCAACCAAGCAAATCTTTACTATGCGTGTACAGTGTGTGTGTGTGAGGGCAGAATGTAGTGCAAGATAATAGCAGCATGAAAAGCGAATGACAACTACTGAATGAATCATAATACTGTATTTCCAAATCCACTCCAATTCGATCAATAGAATCAACAAACCACAAACAGGCACCTTTGCCATCCACTGGGCCAAATCACAGAATTTATTACTGTGCCACCAGTGGAAAAAAAGGTTTAGGAAATGTATTGAAGAATTGAACCCATAATCTTTAGTTTTTTTCACACAAATTTTAAGACAAATATCACTAGACCAATGCATTTTTCTTATTATTTACTTATCATTTTATGTATACATAATAAAAATTCAAAATTCAAAAGAGGGTTTAACCAAAAATTCGACATATTATAAGGGATTTTACCGGGTGGAAGCGGGGGCTGTGGCCCCCTAGCCCCCCTGTAGATCCGCCCTTGACTGTGCGTGTGGATTTGTTTGAAACAAATCCAACCAAATCCAAATCCTCAACAATCAACACTCAACACTAGCCACATAATTGTTGGTTCGAAACAGAGGAAGAAGACAATAAATAGTGAAAACCAAGTTCTGGAGAAACTGAATTCGATTCTTTCTCTTTTTTGAAATGGTTAACAAAACAATGCTTAAATAAGCTGAGAAATAAACTGAATGAAAGCTTCCACTACCCACACTAACATCATGCCTAAGATAGTGGGTTAAATCGGTAACAACTTAAACAAATCATGAGCTAAAGAATAAGCTAAAAATAGGAATTGTATTTGACTGATTCTGTCTTGACTTCTTCTTCTCCTGAATACTTGCTCAGCTGAGTATTGAATCACATTTCAACACCTCCCCTTGATTCAAACTCGCACATTCCAATCTTCTCCATGCAGAACTGATGTTTTGCTTGACTCAAAGCTTTAGTGAACAAATCTGCATCTTGATCATTTGTTCCACAAAACTTCAGAACAATTTTCTCCTCAGACACCAATTTCCTGATGAAATGATGTTGCACATCAATGTGCTTTGTTCTGGCATGAAAGGTTGGATTCTTGGTCATTGCAATTGTTGATTTGTTGTCACATGATCAGCGCTACTTTGTAGGGTTTAACTAGGAGTTGTTATCGGTGTTTTGGGTACCATTTGGATGTGTTTAGGGCGTTATTGTGGAGTATGGAGTTGAGGAGAAGAAGTGTGAATATGGTGGTTTGGAGAAGCATAGATGAAGACATATAGAAGATGGAAGGAAGCCACCAGAGAAGACGAAGGAAGACCACAACAGCTGACGAAGATGACGTTGCAGAAGCCCATCCGCGGGCGCGGAAGTGCTAGCCGCGGTCGCGGAATCTCTGGCCGCGATCGCGGAAGTCCAGGCCTTGGTCGCGGTTAATTCGAGAGCAGAGATGTTGAAGATCCAATTTTCCGCAGTCGCGGATATATTTCCGCGATTGCGGATCCTTTCCTGGCGCGTCGGAGATTTTCGTCCGAGTTTTTTTTTTTTTTTCTTTTATGTTCGTTTATTTCCTTTTAGATTTTATTTCCTATCTTATGAAAACTAGGTTTTGCAAACTATTTATATTCTTTCAAACATTAGTTTTGGAAGTTGGGTGCTCCCCAAGTTGGGTTCTACCTTTCTTCATCTTTTCCATTTTTCTTAGTTTAGTTCTTGTTTTGTTTTTTGCTAGACAATTGAAGCCTTGGTTTGAATTTGATATTGAGATTATTCATTTCTTTTTCCTTGAATGTTATGATTCTCTTGTGCTTCATCCCATTGAGTTTTATTGATGTCTCTAGCCTGATCACCTAGTTTTATTGGTATTATTCATACTGCAGGATTAGGGTTTTGAATTCTATTAGTTGATCTAGTTCATCAATTATTGTGATTGGTATTATTAATATTAGTTTCCCTAGCGTGACAAACTAGTTGAGATTGGTATTATCTATAGTGTTGGTTCCCCTAATCTGGTCAACTTGTTGAGATTAATATTGTTTATCCCTAATTCAGAGTAGCAAACACGATTTACTGGAACGAGCTGTGAATGTTTATTGTGAAGAGAATTGATTGCATGTCGAGTACTGACGAGTTGTTAAGTATTGCATGAGCTTATCTATTCCCGAGCGTACTGCTGCTGTTAGATTTATCTTGATAGTTTCTTGATTGTTTAATAGTTAGGGTTATCAGGACTAGTTGGACTGGTAACTAATTTAGAACAGGGATTAGGACATTCATGAGGATTGAGAACTAGGGATAATCAATGATTGATCAACCAAACTAAAGGTGGATATTTGTTTAGCCAAGCTTTCTATGTTTTATTTATCGTTTTTTAGTTAGATTCATACCCCCCCCCCCTCCCCCTTTGTCTTTGTTATCAATTGGTGAATGATTTTGCAAACATGATATATAACTTGATTCTCTGTGGGATTCGACCCTTTCTTACCAGACTACATTAGTTAGGTTTTTAAGGATTACTTTGTTTAGGTGTCACGACAACGCTTATCATCACACCACACCTTTGTAGCTTCTTCTTTTGCACCACACAGATCCTTCAACAATTTCCTTAGCCAAAGTGCTTGTCTTGCAGCTGACCCTGCTGCAACATACTCTGCCTCAGAGGAAGACAATGCCACTGTGTCTTGCTTCTTTGAGCTCCATGTGATTGCACCTGAGCCTAAACTGAACACCGAACCAGAGGTGCTCTTTCTGTCATCAATACACCATGCCCAGTCATTGTCAGTGTGGCCTATCAACTTGAAGTCTTCAGTGTTTTCATACCAGATTCCATACTCAGTTGTCCCAGCTACATATCTCAGTATTCTCTTTGCAGCTCCAAGATGTTGCCTTGTTGTATTGTGCATATATCTTGACACTATGCTCACACTATAGGCAATGTCAGGCCTTGTGTGTGTGAGATAGTTCAAGCCTCCCACTAAACTTCTAAACACCTTATCTTTAGCCTTCTCTGTGCCATCATCTCTCTGCAGTTTCTCATTAGTGTTCATTGGAGTGATTGTTGCATCACACTTCTCCATATGAAACTTCTTCAGCAGGTCCTTTGCATACTTCCTCTGACACACAAAGATTCCACTCTTTCTTTGCTTCACTTCCAGACCAAGGAAATACTGCAGAATTCCCAAGTCTGTCATCTCAAACTCCTTCATCATTGAGAGCTTGAAATCATCTAGCAATTTCTGGGAGGAGCTAAAGTAGATTATGTCATCAACATAAAGACATACTACAATGAACTCTTGCATACCTTGCCTCTTGATGTATAAAGTTGGCTCATTCTCACTTCTTTCAAACTCATTCTGAATGAAGAATGTATCAATCTTGCTATACCAAGCTCGTGGAGCTTGCTTCAAGCCATAGAGAGCCTTTTACAGCCTGTAAACTTTGCTCTCTTCTCCATCCTTGACAAAACCTTGAGGTTGCTCAACAAACACTTCTTCCTGCAATTCTCCATTGAGAAATGTTGACTTCACATCAAGCTGAAACACTGGCAGCTTCTGTTGTGCAGCCAAAGCAAGCACAACTCTCACAGTTTCAAACCTTACAACTGGTGAGAATGTTTCTTCATAATCTATCCCATCTTGTTGAGCATACCCTTTAGCCACTAGCCGTGCCTTATGCTTCTGAATGCTCCCATCAGTGTTGTACTTGGTCCTGAAAACCCACTTCAAGCCAATCACATTATTCTCTTTAGGAAGATCCACCAACTCCCAAGTCTTATTCTTCAGAATAGACTTCATTTCTTCCTCCATTGCAGCTTGCCACTCAATTTCATTCACTGCCTCATCAAAGCTTGTTGGTTTTGTAGCAATCAAAGCAAAATCACAGCTTTCATAGATTTCTGCTAAAGTTCTTAACCTTATTGGTGAAGAACCACTTGATGAACTCGGGGAAGAAGAATTTTGGTTGCTTAACTGTGTTGATGGTGTGCTTGGTGAAGCCTGAGCATGATTTGGTGAAGCCTGATCATGATCTATCATAGGTGGCAGCTCCACTGGACTATCAAAGGTGATAGATTTCAGATTGCTTTCACCATTTTCTGCTTGCTTCCAGCTCCATTCTGCATCCTCATTAAACACTACATTTCTACTGATGATAATCTTGCCACTAAGAGGATTATATAGCCTATATGCTTTAGATTGAGTTGCATAGCCAATGAACACACATTTCACAGATTTATCATCAAGCTTGGCTCTTAAATTGACTAAAGCATATGCTATGCAACCAAAAACTCTTAAGTGACTTACATGTGGCTTCTTTCCTCTCCAAGCTTCGAATGGAGTCTTGTTCATGACAGCCTTTGTTGGAGAGATGTTGAGGATGTACACAGCTGTTGCCACTGCTTCACACCAAAACTCATTTGGTATTCCTTTGGCCTTCAACATGCTCCTTGCCATTTCCACCACAGTTCTATTTTTTCTCTCTGCAACACCATTTTGCTCTGGTGTATAAGGTGTTGTCAGCTCCCTTCTTATTCATTGCTCTTCACAAAATTCAGTGAACTCGTGTGACAAGAATTCTCCTCCTCGATCTGTCCTCAAAGCCTTCACATACTTGCCATGCTGTTTCTCCACCATGGCCTTAAACTTCTTGAAGTTCTCAAATGCTTCTGACTTTGCCTTGAGAAAATACACCCAGCTCAGTCTGTTGTAGTTATCTGTGATGAGCAAGAAGTATTTGCTTCCACCAAGTGACTCTGTTTGCATTGGCCCACATAAATCTGCATGTAATAGCTCGAGACACTCACTTGCTCTCCAAGCTTTTCCACTTGGGAATGATCCATTGGACTGCTTCCCATACAGGCATCCTTCACATAACTCGAGCTCACCAATCTTTGGTAAGCCTTGCACCATCTCTTTTGCATTCAACAGCCTTAAACCTTGCACATTCAAGTGGCCATACCTCAGGTGCCACAGCTTTGCATCATCATCTCCCTTGACTGTCAAAGCTGTACTCATATTTCCAAACAAATCCAAAGGAAACATTATGTTTCTTCCCATGGAAATTTTCATCATAACTTCCTTGGATTTCTTATCACTGATCAAGCATGATTCATTCTCAAATAGCACAGAATAACCACAACTCAGCAGTTGTCCCACACTCAACAAATTATGAGCCAAATGTGGTACATACTGCACATCATACAAGAGCTTGATGTTACCTTGCTCAGTCTTGATTGCAATGGTGCCTCTGCCCTCGACATCCAATTGCTTGCCATCACCAAGTCTGACCTTGCTCTTTTTTGAATCATCAAGCTCCTTGAACATGAATCTTGTGCCTGACATGTGGTTAGAACAGCCACTGTCAATATACCACACACTTCCTGCATCATTGATAGATGCATTCTGTGCCAAGAACAGCTTTTCTTCCTGCTCCACAAAGTTGGATCTCTGATCATTCTTTTGCTCAGTCATAGAATCTTCATCCTTCTTCCAACAGCTTGCTTCTTTGTGGCCAGTCTTCTAGTAGTAGTAGCACTTGATTGGACTTTTGTAGGATTGGGAATTTTGCTCCCTTCCTTCACTACTGTGTCCTCTTCCACGACCTCTTCCTCTGAATCCACCTCTTCCTCTTCCTCTTCCATTGGATTGCCATGTCCTTTCTTTGTTGGAAGACACGTCTCTGAATTGAAAGGCCTTCTCCTCCTTCTTCTCACTTGGTTTGTTGATCCTTTCTTCATGAGCCTGCAGTGACCCCATTAACTCATTGAAGGTATATGTAGACATATCCTTTGACTCTTCTATGGCAGCCACTACATGATCAAACTGCTTGGTAAGGCTTCTCAGAACCTTCCCAACTACTAGTTCATTGCTCATCGATTCTCCATAGGACCTCATTTTATGCACCACACCAGAGACACGTGACAAGTAGTCCTGCACAGACTCTTTGTCCTTCATAAGAGAAGTCTCAAACTCTCTTCTCAGTGATTGCAGCCTCACTGTAACCACCTTCTTGTCTCCGAGATACTCTTGCTTTAGAGTATTCCATGCCTCATTTGATGTGGAGGCTGATGCAATCCTTGGAAAGATCTCATCATTTAAGGCTTGTTGAATTGTGAACAAAGCCTTAGAATCTTTCTTCCTCTTCTCTCTGAGTTGCTGATCAGGCTCTTCAATTTGATCATTCTCATAGCCATTCTCTACCAATCCCACAACTCTTGAGACTTGAACAATGTTTTCATTTTCAAGCTCCAGAAATGGTAGTTTACCCCTTTGAAAATGGGCAATTGAGGTGATCCATGGTTGCTTGATCCATTGTTCTGCATTATGAACAATACTCTCTTTTTAACCAGTGTTTCCCTTGTGTTTAAACACTCACTTTCTTCTCTCAATTCCCTGGATATGAACCCGGAAAATGTGTTTGCTCTGATACCAATTTGTTAGTTCAAAACAGAGGAAGAAGACAATAAATAGTGAAAACCAAGTTCTGGAGAAACCGAATTCGATTCTTTCTCTTTTTTGAAATGGTTAACAAAACAATGCTTAAATAAGCTGAGAAATAAACTGAATGAAAGCTTCCACTACCCACACTAACATCATGCCTAAGATAGTGGGTTAAATCGGTCACAACTTAAACAAATCATAAGCTAAAGAATAAGCTAAATAATAGGAACTATATTTGACTAATTCTGTCTTGACTTCTTCTTCTCCTGAATACTTGCTCAGTTGAGTATTGAATCACATTTTAACAAGAATGACAAAAACAAAGCTAGTTCAATCACATTTATTCACAACATATCAAATAATTTATGGCTTATGAGTTATAGAGGTTTGAAGGTCATACCGGTTGAAATTCGCACCAAGCTACTAAGTATAAACACTCCAGGCAGCGCAGTAGCAGACAACAGTGCACCACGCCGTCCTTCCAAGTCCAACATTGCTCCGCCGCGTCATCATCATCCAGCTTGTCGCCCGGCGCCGTCTTCGGACTTCCAACAATAGCAACCAGCACTCAGCAGTGCAATCTTGGTGGTGCACCGGTGCGTTCTTAAGGTGAGGTGAGGGGAGGAGTAAGAGGGTATCGTGCTTGTGTATTAGGGCTAGGGGTGTGAATCGGGTGGGTCGGGTCGGGTTCGGGTCGGGTCATTTCGGATTCGGGTCAGTTCGGATTCGGGCCAATGTGTGCTATAGTAACAAGTCGGATCATGTCGGGTCGGGTCGGGTCGGATATTCGTATTTCGAGTGAGATCGGATTTTCGGGTCAATTTCGATCGGGTTAATTTGGATTTCGGTCGAACTTAGGGTTGTCAATCGGGCAAATCGGGTCAATTTCAGTCGGGTTAATTTGGATTTCGGTCAAACTTAGGGTTGTCAATCAGACGAAACGGGTCGGTTTTAGATCGGGTCATTTTGGTTTTGGATTAATCTGGATCCGGGCTATTGCACATATTGACATGTATCTTGACAACTCGATCCAATTCGGGTCGATCGGGTCGATTGTTCATTTAATCGGGCTAAGTCGGGTATTTGGGTCAATTTCGATAGGTTATTTCGGATTACGACCGAACTAGATTTTATGTAAATCATATTTCGGTTGAGTCCAATTTCAAATAAATATGAGTTTGAATTGTGTATATCGAATTATGGTTGAAATGTATTTCGATGGAACCGGTTTTTGTTTGAAGGCAAACATAATTAAAATAAATATATATATTCACTATAAAATCTCCTATCATTGGAGTTATATATTTAAAATTGGGTTTTGGTAAAGATGATTATTATGATAAATAGTGAGGCTAAACCTAAACATTTGAGTTTATGATCCGACGATATGAAAAAAGTCTACACTACGAGATCTATAGTGCGCTTTATCTCACCGTGTAATAATTAACACAATTGTATATTTTTTGTTTCTCTCTCATATCACTTGTTATTTACGTTATGACTATGAATGTAATACTATAGTATATAAGTGTAACTATATCAAATATAATAAAATACTATAGTATATAAGTGTAACTATATCAAATATAATGAAATACTATAGTATATAAGTGTAACTATATCAAATATAATGAAATACTATAGTATATAAGTGTAACTATATCAAATATAATGAAATACTATAGTATATAAGTGTAACTATATCAAATATAATGAAATACTATAGTATATATGTGTAACTATATCAAATATAATGAAATACTATAGTATATAAGTGTAACTATATCAAATATAATGAAATACTATAGTATATAAGTGTAACTATATCAAATATAATGACATACTATAGTATATAAGTGTAACTATATCAAATATAATGAAATACTATAGTATATAAGTGTAACTATATCAAATATAATGAAATACTATAGTATATAAGTGTAACTATATCAAATATAATGAAATACTATAGTATATAAGTGTAACTATATCAAATATCATAAAATACTATAATATATAAGTGTAACTAAATGAAATATCATAAAATATAATAGTATATAAGTGTAACTATATCAAATATAATGAAATACTATAGTATATAAGTGTAACTATATCAAACATAATGAAATACTATAGTATATAAGTGTAACTATATCAAATATAATGAAATACTATAGTATATATGTGTAACTATATCAAATATAATGAAATACTATAGTATATAAGTGTAACTATATCAAATATAATGAAATACTATAGTATATAAGTGTAACTATATCAAATATAATGAAATACTATAGTATATAAGTGTAACTATATCAAATATAATGAAATACTATAGTATATAAGTGTAACTATATCAAATATAATGAAATACTATAGTATATAAGTATAACTATATCAAATATAATGAAATACTATAGTATATAAGTGTAACTATATCAAATATAATGAAATACTATAGTATATATGTGTAACTATATCAAATATAATGAAATACTATAGTATATATGTGTAACTATATCAAATATATTGAAATACTATAATATCTAAGTTCAACTAAATGAAATATAATAAAATATAATAGTATATTTGTAACACCCCGGGCCAGAGGTGCTACAGTGCCATAGTCCCGAAGGACTATAAGGCGGGTGAAATAAAAATTTGCGAAACATAACCCATATAAATTATAAATATCAAAAGCAGCACAACGGAAAAACCTATACAACCTGTAAAACCTGTCCAGAGTTTGAAACCACAATCAAACTTAACATACCGAAAATACAACACTTTATAAACCAAAAACCAATACAACAAGTTCGACCCATACAAGGTCCAAAACCAAAACGACACGTTCAATCAAGTCAAAGTCTCCAACCAAAAGTAGAGTTCTCGACTCCAAAATCGACGGTGATCAGGATCCTCCTTGCTGGCGCTAAATCTGCAAAGCCTGATTGACTGGGGGACCCGATACCCCAGCCAACTACGACACGTAAACCGAGGTTGGTCAGTCTTTTGAAAGACTATGGCAAGATTCCTCAAGCCAAAACAGTTCAAAACACAAACATATATCATCAATCAATTCACAACAACGACAACACGCCACACAATATATAATATCATAACTATACTTAATCATATCAACCAACCAATGCCAACCACACGTCAAAACATATACACACACTATCACATACCATTCATTACACATCCTTATCCAACTCTTCACTATACTAACCTCAATCAATCCATCCTCAAACTCATCACAAGCATAAACGAATAAAACGATCCAATCCAACTTCACTGACACGTCCAATCCATCCTTCTCTCTATTACTAATACCTAAATCAACAACTCTATGCACATACACATCTCTTACTACTGACTTACAACCAAAGCTAACCAATTATACTGAACTCACTACTGCACTAACACAACAAAATCAATTAACCTTCACATCAACAAACACATAAGCATCAACGAGAATCATTACATAATACAATCATAACCAAAATAACGACCAATTCATACATTCAAACCCAACTCATGCATTTAATTTCAAACCATGTTAACCCACACCCTCAAGATGGGAAACCATCCTTCACACTCAATCCATACAACCGACCTTCATAATCCACTAGCTGTCACCAACAACCCCACCAACATAAATCCACATCACCATAGCTAAAATAGATAATATTTAACAAGTCAACTAGCCAACAATCAATATCCGACATAAAACCAATAACCAAACACACCGTCAATATCATCACACAACTACTTAATCAAGTACACAACTAATAATCAACACACAACCCATAACCGAGCACCCAACCAATAATCAAGTACACAACCACTATTCAACACACAACCAATATACACACACAACCAATAATCAACACACAATCCATAACCGAGCACACAACCAATATTCAACGCATAATCACTTAATCAAGTACTCAAGCAACCATTACACATAATTAACACATCACAACACCTCCGTCTCCACCACCACATCACCGGGTGGGACCATTCACAACATCTCCGTCTCAACCACCACATCACCGGGTGAGACAATTCACAACATCTCCGTCTCCACCACCACATCACTCGGTGAGACAATTCACAACATTTCTGTCTCAACCACCACATCACCGGGTGAGACAATTCACAACATCTCCGTCTCAACCACCACATCACCGGGTGAGACAATTCACAACATCTCCGTCTCCACCACCACATCTCTCGGTGAGACAATTCACAACACCAAACCAACTATCCATCACCATACCAACCAATCAAATAACACGACGACAGTCAAAATCACATAACCACACCTCATCACACATTATCACATATCATCACACACACATCATCACACATTATCACTTATCCTCACACACACATCATCACACAATATCACACATATATATATATATATTCACCCAAGTAACTTTAAAATCAATAATCATATCAAACCACATCAGTCCATCTACAACACGGGATAATTACTAATGTACCCACACCTTCACACACACACAATCCAACACACGCACACACACATTCAATCCAACACACACATACGATCCACACACACACACACACACATTCAATCCAACACACCCACACGATCCAACACACACACACACGTGTCAACAGACACTATCAACAACAATCAATCACATTTAGTCACAATTGACTACCACGTCAACATTTAATCAAATACGATACAAGACAAATCAT
The DNA here is from genome assembly GCA_027886185.1 of Rheum nobile. Lineage (NCBI taxonomy): Eukaryota > Viridiplantae > Streptophyta > Magnoliopsida > Caryophyllales > Polygonaceae > Rheum > Rheum nobile. Next base: position 891,817 of record WOAB01000642.1, read on the forward strand.
ATCACACGCACATACCCATATTAAACCAAGCAACGGTAAACTTAATTATGAAATAAACTGGGCATAACACAATTTATAAAAATATAAAGTTAGCAAGAATCCTCTTGCCTCAAGTCGAACCGCAACGACCCCAGAGGTCTCCAAACCACTCGAACGAACCTGCGAAATCAATCCGAGCAAAACCCTGGCGTTAATTAACTCATACCAATCCACAACCAACAAACCCTCAATTTAAACCCTAAAATCAAACCCTTAATTAATTAGGCAAATCACACCCCAAAATCAACCCAATCTCAGTCCAACTCCCAACTACACACATCAGCCAAAACGACCCCAAAATTCAGCAAAGAAATTCAGCCCCCATAGGACAACAACAACAATCAACCACAATTCATCAACAACACAAATCAACCCGAAAATTCAGATTGGAGGTAAACCCTCACACATACATCGATCTTACCTTGTTGTCAACCACTGTCCTCGCCGGAATTGAGCACCACGTCGCCGGAATCGCTGCAGAACTTCAGCAGAACAGCAACAGCACGCAGCAGATCACCAATAGCGGCTCCGACTTGTAAAAATTCGTTCTCCCTGCTCAGGACTCCGAATGCGACGATTCCAACTCGAGGAGTTAGATATACGAGTCTAGTTTACCTCCTCAAAATTTCAGACCAAAAGAATAAGTGAGCAAAACGTTATTACCATTCTCCTGAGATGTCGCAGACGGGGCAACAAACATCAGCGGACAGCAGAGGAGACGGACGAACGGCGGCGGTCCGGTCTGGGTCGAGCTCGCCGGAGGGAGAGCGACTTCGGGTGGGCACAGGGGAGGGAGTCGGAATCGCCGGGGAAGAGAAGGGAGCAGCTGCTCGGTTGAAGAATCGCACGGGAGAGAAAGACAACCGAGAATGTGTTTTAGGGATTTAATCCCAAAATTTCATTTCTCCCCCTTTTATCAAAATCCCATAATTAATTTACCACTTTGCCATTATGAACTTATTTGGGGTATTTCAATATTTAAATGTAACTATATCAAATATAATGAAATACTATAGTATATAAGTGTAACTATATCAAATATAATGAAATACTATAGTATATAAGTGTAACTATATCAAATATAATGAAATACTATAGTATATAAGTGTAACTATATCAAATATAATGAAATACTATAGTATATAAGTGTAACTATATCAAATATCATAAAATACTATAATATATAAGTGTAACTAAATGAAATATAATAAAATATAATAGTATATAAGTGTAACTATATCAAATATAATGAAATACTATAGTATATAAGTGTAACTATATCAAATATAATAAAATACTATAATATATAAGTGTAACTAAATGAAAAAAAATAAAAAAACAGTATATATAAGTGTAACTATATCAAATATAATGAAATACTATAGTATATAAGTGTAACTATATCAAATATAATAAAATACTATAATATATAAGTGTAACTAAATGAAATATAAAAAAATATAACAGTATATATAAGTGTAACTATATCAAATATAATGAAATACTATAGTATATAAGTGTAACTATATCAAATATAATGAAATACTAAAGTATATAAGTGTAACTATATCAAATATAATGAAATACTATAATATATAAGTGTAACTAAATGAAATATAATGAAATATAATAGTATATAAGTGTAACTATATCAAATAAAATGAAATACTATAGTATATAAGTGTAATTATATCAAATATAATGAAATACTATAGTATATAAGTGTAACTATATCAAATATAATGAAATACTATAGTATATAAGTATAACTAAATGAAATATAATAAAATATAACAGTATATATAAGTGTAACTGTATCAAATATAATGAAATACTATAGTATATAAGTGTAACTATAACAAATATAATGAAATACTATAGTATATAAGTGTAACTATATCAAATATAATGAAATACTATATTATATAAGTGTAACTATATCAAATATAATGAAATACTATAGTATATAAGTGTAACTATATCAAATATAATGAAATACTATAGTATATAAGTGTAACTATATCAAATATCATAAAATACTATAATATATGTGTAACTAAATGAAATATAATAAAATATAATAGTATATAAGTGTAACTATATCGAATATAATGAAATACTATAGTATATAAGTGTAACTATATCAAATATAATGAAATAATATAGTATATAAGTGTAACTATATCAAATATAATAAAATACTATAGTATATAAGTGTAACTATATCAAATATAATGAAATACTATAGTATATAAGTGTAACTATATCAAATATAATGAAATACTATAGTATATAAGTGTAACTATATCAAATATAATGAAATACTATAGTATATAAGTATAACTATATCAAATATAATAAAATACTATAGTATATAAGTATAACTATATCAAATATAATAAAATACTATAGTATATAAGTGTAACTATATCAAATATAATGAAATACTATAATATCTAAGTTCAACTAAATGAAATATAATAAAATATAATAGTATATTTAAGTGTAACTATATCAAATATAATGAAATACTATAGTATATAAGTGTAACTATATCAAATATAATGAAATACTATAGTATATAAGTGTAACTATATCAAATATAATGAAATACTATAGTATATATGTGTAACTATATCAAATATAATGAAATACTATAGTATATAAGTGTAACTATATCAAATATAATAAAATACTATAATATCTAAGTTCAACTAAATGATTTATAATAAAATACAATAGTATATAAGTGTAACTATATCAAATATAATGAAATACTATAGTATATAAGTGTAACTATATCAAATGTAATGAAATACTATAGTATATAAGTGTAACTATATCAAATATCATGAAATACTATAATATATAAGTGTAACTAAATGAAATATAATAGTATATAAGTGTAACTATATCAAATATAATGAAATACTATAGTATATAAGTATAACTATATCAAATATAATGAAATACTATAGTATATAAGTGTAACTATATCAAATATAATGAAATACTATAGTATATAAATATAACTATATCAAATATAATGAAATACTATAGTATATAAGTGTAACTATATCAAATATAATAATACTATAGTATATAAGTGTAACTATATCAAATATAATGAAATACTATAATATCTAAGTTCAACTAAATGAAATATAATAAAATATAATAGTATATTTAAGTGTAACTATATCAAATATAATGAAATACTATAGTATATAAGTGTAACTATATCAAATATAATAAAATACTATAGTATATAAGTGTAACTATATCAAATATAATGAAATACTATAGTATATATGTGTAACTATATCAAATATAATGAAATACTATAGTATATAAGTGTAACTATATCAAATATAATAAAATACTATAATATCTAAGTTCAACTAAATGAAATATAATAAAATACAATAGTATATAAGTGTAACTATATCAAATATAATGAAATACTATAGTATATAAGTGTAACTATATCAAATGTAATGAAATACTATAGTATATAAGTGTAACTATATCAAATATCATGAAATACTATAATATATAAGTGTAACTAAATGAAATATAATGAAATATAATAGTATATAAGTGTAACTATATCAAATATAATGAAATACTATAGTATATAAGTGTAACTATATCAAATATAATGAAATACTATATTATATAAGTGTAACTATATCAAATATAATGAAATACTATAGTATATAAGTGTAACTATAACAAATATAATGAAATACTATAGTATATAAGTGTAACTATATCAAATATAATAAAATATTATAATATATAAGTTTAACTATATCAAATATCATAAAATACTATAATATATGTGTAACTAAATGAAATATAATAAAATACAATAGTATATAAGTGTAACTATATCAAATATAATGAAATACTATAGTATATAAGTGTAACTATATCAAATATAATGAAATACTATAGTATATAAGTGTAACTATATCAAATATAATGAAATACTATATTATATAAGTGTAACTATATCAAATATAATGAAATACTATAGTATATAAGTGTAACTATATCAAATATAATGAAATACTATAGTATATAAGTGTAACTATATCAAATATAATGAAATACTATAGTATATAAGTGTAACTATAACAAATATAATGAAATACTATAGTATATAAGTGTAACTATAACAAATATAATAAAATATTATAATATATAAGTATAACTATATCAAATATCATAAAATACTATAATATATGTCTAACTAAATGAAATATAATAAAATATAATAGTATATAAGTGTAACTATATCAAATATAATGAAATACTATAGTATATAAATGTAACTATATCAAATATAATGAATTAATATAGTATATAAGTGTAACTATATCAAATATAATAAAATACTATAGTATATAAGTGTAACTATATCAAATATAATGAAATACTATAGTATATAAGTGTAACTATATCAAATATAATGAAATACTATAGTATATAAGTGTAACTATATCAAATATAATGAAATACTATAGTATATAAGTGTAACTATATCAAATATCATAAAATACTATAATATATAAGTGTAACTAAATGAAATATAATAAAATATAATAGTATATAAGTGTAACTATATCAAATATAATGAAATACTATAGTATATAAGTGTAACTATATCAAATATAATAAAATACTATAATATATAAGTGTAACTAAATGAAAAAAAAAAAAAACAGTATATATAAGTGTAACTATATCAAATATAATGAAATACTATAGTATATAAGTGTAACTATATCAAATATAATAAAATACTATAATATATAAGTGTAACTAAATGAAATATAAAAAAATATAACAGTATATATAAGTGTAACTATATCAAATATAATGAAATACTATAGTATATAAGTGTAACTATATCAAATATAATGAAATACTAAAGTATATAAGTGTAACTATATCAAATATAATGAAATACTATAATATATAAGTGTAACTAAATGAAATATAATGAAATATAATAGTATATAAGTGTAACTATATCAAATAAAATGAAATACTATAGTATATAAGTGTAATTATATCAAATATAATGAAATACTATAGTATATAAGTGTAACTATATCAAATATAATGAAATACTATAGTATATAAGTATAACTAAATGAAATATAATAAAATATAACAGTATATATAAGTGTAACTGTATCAAATATAATGAAATACTATAGTATATAAGTGTAACTATAACAAATATAATGAAATACTATAGTATATAAGTGTAACTATATCAAATATAATGAAATACTATATTATATAAGTGTAACTATATCAAATATAATGAAATACTATAGTATATAAGTGTAACTATATCAAATATAATGAAATACTATAGTATATAAGTGTAACTATATCAAATATAATGAAATACTATAGTATATAAGTGTAACTATAACAAATATAATGAAATACTATAGTATATAAGTGTAACTATATCAAATATAATAAAATATTATAATATATAAGTGTAACTATATCAAATATCATAAAATACTATAATATATGTGTAACTAAATGAAATATAATAAAATATAATAGTATATAAGTGTAACTATATCGAATATAATGAAATACTATAGTATATAAGTGTAACTATATCAAATATAATGAAATAATATAGTATATAAGTGTAACTATATCAAATATAATAAAATACTATAGTATATAAGTGTAACTATATCAAATATAATGAAATACTATAGTATATAAGTGTAACTATATCAAATATAATGAAATACTATAGTATATAAGTGTAACTATATCAAATATAATGAAATACTATAGTATATAAGTATAACTATATCAAATATAATAAAATACTATAGTATATAAGTATAACTATATCAAATATAATAAAATACTATAGTATATAAGTGTAACTATATCAAATATAATGAAATACTATAATATCTAAGTTCAACTAAATGAAATATAATAAAATATAATAGTATATTTAAGTGTAACTATATCAAATATAATGAAATACTATAGTATATAAGTGTAACTATATCAAATATAATGAAATACTATAGTATATAAGTGTAACTATATCAAATATAATGAAATACTATAGTATATATGTGTAACTATATCAAATATAATGAAATACTATAGTATATAAGTGTAACTATATCAAATATAATAAAATACTATAATATCTAAGTTCAACTAAATGATTTATAATAAAATACAATAGTATATAAGTGTAACTATATCAAATATAATGAAATACTATAGTATATAAGTGTAACTATATCAAATGTAATGAAATACTATAGTATATAAGTGTAACTATATCAAATATCATGAAATACTATAATATATAAGTGTAACTAAATGAAATATAATAGTATATAAGTGTAACTATATCAAATATAATGAAATACTATAGTATATAAGTATAACTATATCAAATTTAATGAAATACTATAGTATATAAGTGTAACTATATCAAATATAATGAAATACTATAGTATATAAATATAACTATATCAAATATAATGAAATACTATAGTATATAAGTGTAACTATATCAAATATAATAATACTATAGTATATAAGTGTAACTATATCAAATATAATGAAATACTATAATATCTAAGTTCAACTAAATGAAATATAATAAAATATAATAGTATATTTAAGTGTAACTATATCAAATATAATGAAATACTATAGTATATAAGTGTAACTATATCAAATATAATAAAATACTATAGTATATAAGTGTAACTATATCAAATATAATGAAATACTATAGTATATATGTGTAACTATATCAAATATAATGAAATACTATAGTATATAAGTGTAACTATATCAAATATAATAAAATACTATAATATCTAAGTTCAACTAAATGAAATATAATAAAATACAATAGTATATAAGTGTAACTATATCAAATATAATGAAATACTATAGTATATAAGTGTAACTATATCAAATGTAATGAAATACTATAGTATATAAGTGTAACTATATCAAATATCATGAAATACTATAATATATAAGTGTAACTAAATGAAATATAATGAAATATAATAGTATATAAGTGTAACTATATCAAATATAATGAAATACTATAGTATATAAGTGTAACTATATCAAATATAATGAAATACTATATTATATAAGTGTAACTATATCAAATATAATGAAATACTATAGTATATAAGTGTAACTATAACAAATATAATGAAATACTATAGTATATAAGTGTAACTATATCAAATATAATAAAATATTATAATATATAAGTGTAACTATATCAAATATCATAAAATACTATAATATATGTGTAACTAAATGAAATATAATAAAATACAATAGTATATAAGTGTAACTATATCAAATATAATGAAATACTATAGTATGTAAGTGTAACTATATCAAATATAATGAAATACTATAGTATATAAGTGTAACTATATCAAATATAATGAAATACTATATTATATAAGTGTAACTATATCAAATATAATGAAATACTATAGTATATAAGTGTAACTATATCAAATATAATGAAATACTATAGTATATAAGTGTAACTATATCAAATATAATGAAATACTATAGTATATAAGTGTAACTATAACAAATATAATGAAATACTATAGTATATAAGTGTAACTATAACAAATATAATAAAATATTATAATATATAAGTATAACTATATCAAATATCATAAAATACTATAATATATGTCTAACTAAATGAAATATAATAAAATACAATAGTATATAAGTGTAACTATATCAAATATAATGAAATACTATAGTATATAAATGTAACTATATCAAATATAATGAATTAATATAGTATATAAGTGTAACTATATCAAATATAATAAAATACTATAGTATATAAGTGTAACTATATCAAATATAATGAAATACTATAGTATATAAGTGTAACTATATCAAATATAATGAAATACTATAGTATATAAGTGTAACTATATCAAATATAATGAAATACTATAGTATATAAGTATAACTATATCAAATATAATGAAATACTATAGTATATAAGTATAACTATATCAAATATAATAAAATACTATAGTATATAAGTGTAACTATATCAAATATAATGAAATACTATAATATCTAAGTTCAACTAAATGAAATATAATAAAATATAATAGTATATTTAAGTGTCACTATATCAAATATAATGAAATACTATAGTATATAAGTGTAACTATATCAAATATAATGAAATACTATAGTATATAAGTGTAACTATATCAAATATAATGAAATACTATAGTATATATGTGTAACTATATCAAATATAATGAAATACTATAGTATATAAGTGTAACTATATCAAATATAATAAAATACTATAATATCTAAGTTCAACTAAATGAAATATAATAAAATACAATAGTATATAAGTGTAACTATATCAAATATAATGAAATACTATAGTATATAAGTGTAACTATATCAAATGTAATGAAATACTATAGTATATAAGTGTAACTATATCAAATATCATGAAATACTATACTATATAAGTGTAACTAAATGAAATATAATGAAATATAATAGTATATAAGTGTAACTATATCAAATATAATGAAATACTATAGTATATAAGTGTAACTATATCAAATATAATGAAATACTATAGTATATAAGTGTAACTATATCAAATATAATGAAATACTGTAGTATATATGTGTAACTATATCAAATATAATGAAATACTATAATATATAAGTGTAACTAAATGAAATATAATGAAATATAATAGTATATAAGTGTAACTATATCAAATATAATGAAATAATATAGTATATAAGTGTAATTATATCAAATATAATGAAATACTATAGTATATAAGTGTAACTATATCAAATATAATGAAATACTATAGTATATAAGTGTAACTATATCAAATATAATGAAATACTATAGTATATAAGTGTAACTATAACAAATATAATGAAATACTATAGTATATAAGTGTAACTATATCAAATATAATAAAATATTATAATATATAAGTGTAATTATATCAAATATCATAAAATACTATAATATATGTGTAACTAAATGAAATATAATAAAATACAATAGTATATAAGTGTAACTATATCAAATATAATGAAATACTATAGTATATAAGTGTAACTATATCAAATATAATGAAATACTATAGTATATAAGTGTAACTATATCAAATATAATGAAATATTATATTATATAAGTGTAACTATATCAAATATAATGAAATACTATAGTATATAAGTGTAACTATATCAAATATAATGAAATACTATAGTATATAAGTGTAACTATATCAAATATAATGAAATACTATAGTATATAAGTGTAAATATAACAAATATAATGAAATACTATAGTATATAAGTGTAACTATATCAAATATAATAAAATATTATAATATATAAGTATAACTATATCAAATATCATAAAATACTATAATATATGTCTAACTAAATGAAATATAATAAAATACAATAGTATATAAGTGTAACTATATCAAATATAATGAAATACTATAGTATATAAATGTAACTATATCAAATATAATGAAATAATATAGTATATAAGTGTAACTATATCAAATATAATAAAATACTATATTATATAAGTGTAACTATATCAAATATAATGAAATACTATAGTATATAAGTGTAACTATATCAAATATAATGAAATACTATAGTATATAAGTGTAACTATATCAAATATAATAAAATATTATAATATATAAGTATAACTATATCAAATATCATAAAATACTATAATATATGTCTAACTAAATGAAATATAATAAAATACAATAGTATATAAGTGTAACTATATCAAATATAATGAAATACTATATTATATAAATGTAACTATATCAAATATAATGAAATAATATAGTATATAAGTGTAACTATATCAAATATAATAAAATACTATATTATATAAGTGTAACTATATCAAATATAATGAAATACTATAGTATATAAGTGTAACTATATCAAATATAATGAAATACTATAAGATATAAGTGTAACTATATCAAATATAATGAAATACTATAGTATATAAGTGTAACTATATCAAATATAATGAAATACTATAGTATATAAGTGTAACTATATCAAATATAATGAAATACTATAGTATATAAGTGTAACTATATCAAATATAATGAAATACTATATTATATAAGTGTAACTATATCAAATATAATGAAATAATATAGTATATAAGTGTAACTATATCAAATATAATGATTAATAGAGTAGCGATGATGAATTAAAGAATGGTTCAAAATAAAGGGTGAAACCTGTACTCAGATTTTCAAATATATGTGAAACTAAACTTTAATTGTTTAGATTTTAAGAAAATTTTGTATAGTTTTAGAGTTTATAAAGAGTAATCTAAAAATTAAAAATTAAATAAAAATAGAATTAATCATAAAATAACACATATACAAAGTGACTAAATTTATTGGTATGAGCCTTATATTCAAATATTTATGAGATACCGTATCTTGTAGGATGAAGATTTTGTTAATTGGATAAATTAAGATTGCGATACTTTTCACTTATGAGATAATTAACATGAATACAAAAAATATATTAATTAATACTATATTAGATATATTTTTCTTCTTTCAGTTTGTATAAATGCTAGTACTATTTTGACTTATATAAATTTAATAACTGATTTATTGTTTCAACTTATCTAATGCAGAACATTTAAAACATGAGTTTATCAATGATTATGTTAGTGGTAGATTTATACACGTTAATTCAATTACAAAGATTGTATTGATACTCTATTTTATATTGAATAATATGATTAGAAGGTGTAATTTTAAACGATATCATATCTTTGAATTTGTTCTTTATTTTAAAATTACATATTTAGTCAAAAGCTTCATTTATCAAAAAAGTTATTAAAAGATTAATATTAATACTAAAATCTCCGAGTTATTTATGTGATTTAGGAACGGGTGGCACTGGTTATTTATGTGATTTCAGACTATCGAGTTTGGGTTTTCATGTGATTTCAAATCAGTCAACTTTGGATTTTCGGATGATTTCGGATTGGGGAACTTCGGATTTCGGATGATTTCGGATCGGGGAACTTCGGGTTTCGGGTGATTTCGGATCGGGCAACTTCGGGTTTCCGGGTGATTTCTAATCGAACAATTTCGGGTGATTTCGGATCGTGCAAGTTCGGATTTTCGAGTGACTTCGGGTCGGGTGACTTTGGGTATCGGATTGCTAACGGGCTAGCCCGTTCGGATTATTTTTGCGTTCGGGCTAGTCGGTTTGGGTCGGGTCAGGCTCGAGTAAACATTTTTGTTGTTCTTTTCGGATATCGAACGGGTTCGATTTCGAGCGGATCGAACGAATCATTCGAATCGGGTCAAGTTTTGACGGCCCTAATTAGGGCCGACTGGTTACTGGTGAGGTGAGGGAAAGGTTAAGTAATTTTACTTTTTAGACAACGGGATACAATCCCTCACTTTAATAAGACTATTAACCCAAATATTATGGTTTTATTACTCTTAATAATGAATGGGACATTCATTGTCTCCAAAATTTGCTGCCATTTACGGTTGTTAATAAAATTAGGAGCGTTCACATTTCATCGACTCCATAGGAAGACCGCTTTATCTGGAAACTTACTTCGGATGAGAATTTTTCTGTTAAATCTACACGTACTCTTACTGAATCGGGTCATCTTATTTCTCAAAATACTTCTTTGTTTTTTTGGATTTGAAATTTACACATCTTTCTTTTTTTGGATTTGGAATTTACACATCCCTCCTAAGATTTAAAAATTCCTTGAAAGCTATGGCGGATGCTTTCCCAACCACTGTCTCCACTTTTGTACGGTCCCATCTGCGTGTTGTACGGTCCCATCTGCGTGTTTTCTCTGTAATATCCCTCATTTTTAGTAAGGATATTTGTATAATTTTTCCAACCTTCGTTCAAAATAATTATTTCGCTTTCAGTGGAGTTCGGATTTTCCGTAACATCCATGATCTCCGAAATAATTCCTTGAGTGGTATAAAATACATTCAATGTATTTTCGGGACTTAGAATATTTGTTTGGATACAAACATATAATTTTCTCGGTGTAAAACCCATACCAAAAGTTTCTCCAAAGTTTTGCACGTCACTCCCCTCGTGCGTGGTCGGGGAAGATGCACGGCTTCTCTCGGTTGTGGTGGTCGGGCACCCACGTCTTCCTCCTTGGCCTATAAAAGGGAGCCGATCTGGAGGGCTGATGGGCACCCTTGCTCGACCTCCCCATCCCTCTCGTTCCGCCTCCTCTCCCGCCAGCGAACCACCGACGAAGACGCCACTGTGGAGCTGCTGTCCGCCGTAGTTGTCGCGCCGTCGTACCGCTGCTGTGCTTCCCGGCGAAGAAGACCAGCCCCGGTGCCGCTTGCTGCTGCTGTTCGGCGACGAGAGCTTCTTCCGGCGTCGTGAAGTTGATGCGAACAACCCCTGGGCGATGTCGCGATGTAGGATCTTGACTCCTCAAGCTAGGTTGAATCTTCTCCTCCGTAGCCAAAGTGATGGCTTTCCTAGGGTTAAAGAGATAACCCTTTCTAACGCGTCAAAGAGATGACGAAGAGGTCAAAGAGATGACCTTGAGTACCGAAGAGACGGTGAATGATTTGCTCGAAGCGACGAGCTACGGGATAGGTTGATCCGGAGATCGAAGGGTTGACGTTAGGATTCAAGGAAGGAGCGTACTCAACTTCTAAGGAGCGAACTCAACTTGTAAACTAAAATCCAACGTAATTAAAATGAAGTACAAATGGGGCTACTTATAGCCAAAGAACTCTCCCAAAAACCCTAATGGGCTTGGGCCTAATTCTAGCTAAATGGGCCGGTCCACTCTACAAGAGTTGGCACACGCCCGAAATAGAAATGACTGGAATAAAAATACTAAAACGGAAAACATACTAAAACTGGAAATAACTAATAATATAGAAATAACTAATAAACTGAGCTAAGTACTACTCCAGGGAGGACGCCATGGTCTTGGTTGACTCAGCCCCTTAGTGAACCAGCTGATGGCTGGCCATGATGCTATCAATCTCCCTCCCTTAGAATCGAAGCGTCCCCGCTTCGAACTTGTATGGGCAAGGGTGAACAGACGATGAACGAAGGGAGGCACGTCCAACACCATGGAATCTATCGAAGGGAGTGCTGAGATCACCAGAGGGGGCGGTTGGGTGTTCACTGGCGCCAAAGGCTCGGTGTCGGTCACGATCGTGGGCTCCCAAGCATACCATTCGTCGCCCTCGGGATAGATATCGTAGACTGGCAGCGCGCTCTCGACGTAGTCATCATAGACGGGCCATGCATCCCCGGGGTAAGCATCAAAGATGGGCGATGCGTCCTCAGGATAGTCATCATAAATGGGTGGCGCATCCTCGTCGTAAATGAGAATGACACGCATGTTCCCAAATAAAAAACAAACAAACAAAATTAACAATCTCTCTCTCTCTTTTTTTTTTCCCTCTCTCTCTTTAAATTAAAACAAACAAAATTAACCTAATTTTGTAATCCCTCTCTCTTTTGTTAACATCAGCAACGTGGGAACCCTAGGGGGTGGGTTTGGCGCCGCCGCGGCGGAACTAGGGTTTCGGCAGCGCAACCTTCGTATTTTGCCCTTTTGAAGGGGCAAACGAACTCGGATTTGGAAGAATTTTATATGGATGAACTCGTCTTTCAAAGCTCTACAGGAATCTGGAAAAATTCTCAAAAAAGAGAAAACTTTTCTGGGAGGAAACTGGGCAGAAGTCGACGGCGTTTCTGGCGTTGGTGTCGACGTCGTGGTGTAGATGTCGGTGAAGAAACAAACTTAGCTTGGATAGGCTCTGATGCCAGTTGATGCGTGAACAGTGAACACTGAATCGGGTGTCGTAGCATCGACTGCGGGGATATAAGACTTGAAGAGACAAGCCTTTGGGTGTCGTAGCGTCGACTGCGGGGATAAAAGACTTGAAGAGACAAGCCTTTGGGTGTCGTAGCGTCGACTGTGGGGATAAAAGACTTGAAGAGACAAGCCTGTGGGTGTCGTAGCGTCGACTGCGGGGATAAGGTTGATCCGGAGATCGAAGGGTTGACGTTAGGATTCAAGGAAGGAGCGTACTCAACTTCTAAGGAGCGAACTCAACTTGTAAACTAAAATCCAACGTAATTAAAATGAAGTACAAAGGGGGCTACTTATAGCCAAAGAACTCTCCCAAAAACCCTAATGGGCTTGGGCCTAATTCTAGCTAAATGGGCCGGTCCACTCTATAAGAGTTGGCACACGCCCGAAATAGAAATGACTGGAATAAAAATACTAAAACGGAAAACATACTAAAACTGGAAATAACTAATAATATAGAAATAACTAATAAACTGAGCTAAGTACTACTCCAGGGAGGACGCCATGGTCTTGGTTGACTCAGCCCCTTAGTGAACCATCTGATGGCTGGCCATGATGCTATCAGAAGCCCCCGGCGAGCTCCTGTGTGCGCGTTGTGGCTGCTGCCCTCTGCTGCTGCGCGTCGTCGTTGAAGCTGCGTGGCTGAGCTGTGGCGCCGTGCTGCCGCTTCTGTAACTCCGGCGACGAGGAGCACTTCTTCCCCGGCGAAGACACCGAGCCGCACCGATGCTCCATTGTTGAGCTCCTGTTGCTGTTGATTAATGTTGTTACGGGAGGTTGAAGAAAGGAATGGAGTGGCCCCCTAGTGATTCTTGTAATGGGCCGAAAGCCCATTAGACTTTCAGCCAGATTTAATCCGAAATTATTCGAGCGGTATAATTTCGATTCATTTTTATCCGTATTTTTTTTAGGAAAATTTAATAAATATTTTTATGATTTAAAATCATAAAAATTTATTAAATTTAATTCTTTGAGTTCGTCCAGACAAATTAATTGATATTAATTAATTTATCAATTAGAACGGTAATTGTTAGATCGCGTGTAGACCCGTAAATCTGTTAGAGCTATCTGAAGCTTATGCCATATCCCCAGAAATGATATCTTCAGTAGTCGTCTCGTCTAGATTCATCGCCGAATCTACTTAAGGCAAGTAGCGGTTCACTCTTGCTTAATCATTCCATGTTCTATTAATTATCAATTGCTTTTAATTGTTAATTAAATTGGAGTGAACTGTTGTTTTCGTTTGGGAACTAATTTTATAAATAACATGATTAAGATATGATAATAGGTTGTATATATTGCTAGTGCTATTTGGGTGAATTTAATGTCACCCCGGATATTAAACTTTCGTAGTTATGAACATTAAACTTCCATTGTTATTTGGGATATTAAACTTTCGTAGTTATGAACATTAAACTTACGTTGTTATTCGGGATATTAAACTTTCGTAGTTATGAACATCCATATTAAACTTTCGTAGTTACTCGAGATAATATTAAAAGCCTTAACATTAATGTGCGTTTTGGAATTAAATAAGATAAGTGCAGTGATGCACATAATTAATGTACCTTCAGACGAGTAGTACAGCTAGGGAAACTCGTCTTGACTTTGATCAGAGTAAAGTTCTCTCTCCAATCTGGATTCGCATTGTGCGGTGAGGTTGGTCGTGAACCGAAACATCAAGTCATTTTTAACGCTTGTGTGAAACTTAAACGTTCCGAAACAATTGTCATATCTTCCCATAAGACTCAATTCGTTGGAGTCTTCTCTTCAGTGCATATCTAATTGTTAAATCATTCAGTGAAAGTTCTGGGTTACATATCATTCCTTCGGTTATTATTCGAGGGACAATGATAGTAACCGGTTACGATTACTAGAACCATTCTGCTTGTACCCTTGCATAGTCTTTCGCGAGACTAACCAACCGATTATTCCCTTGCATGGTTGGCTGGTGTCATCCGTCCTATACGGCACATCAGTGGTTGGTTCCCGAAGTCAAAGTAACCTGTTGAAGGATAAGAGGCTTGCAGACGAAGATTTAAGTGTCAGTGTTTTAAGTTGTTAAGTATTACTTTAACATGTATTTTTATAACCTAGCCATATTATAGGCTGATTCTTAAAAGTCTTCCGCTATGTAATTTAAAAGTCTTCCGCTGTATTATACTCTGTTGTAAAAATACTTCTCTCGTTTGAGGAGAGATCTTTTAATAAATGATTGTGTTTCCCATACAAATGTCTTCCGCTGTTTAATCTGTCGTTATTTAATATGTTTATTTAAGTTAATTGTTCCGATCAAAGCCTTGGGTGACATCGGACAGAACGTCTGAGGTCACTGGCGTGTGGCACTACCGGTATAAATCGGGGGTGTTACATATTTGGTATCAGAGCAATGGTTTTAAATTTTTTGGCTTATTGTTAGGTTTGAGAATTTTCGAAAGAATTAATTTCGAAACTATTTTCAACCTATGTTCTAGTAAAAAGAACTTTGAAGATTTAACTGTTGGATTTAAAAGTTTTCTTTACTCCTTGGAATTTAAAATAATGATTTAGCTATTTGAACTTCAAAAGCTATTTATAATTGGGTTATAAAAATGTCGTGTTATAAGCAATTAAATTAAAGTTTATGGTTGTAACTCTTAATAAAGTATAAAGTTTGAAAGTAAGAGGTTATTAATAAAGTGGTTTTCAAACTTCTGCAAGTTTCAAGTGTTACTTATTCCTTAGATCCATTCTTAGGGATATTGTCTCTTCTTAGGGTCAATGTCATTTAACGATTGACATTTCCCCTAGAATACTCATTCTTAAGTGAGCAGAAGAAGGCCGTTTTTGCAGTTAACAGAGAAGGGTTAGTCAGACTAATATAAAGATATTAGTTTGGACCCTTACAATCTGTATCATAACGTATTTGACTAGAGTGTCATGATCAAGTTGGAAAAGTTCTAAATTAACGTTATGATTCACCAACAGATGGTGAATACAAGAAACACATCCCGTGCTGGTGCCGAACCAAGTAATGACCCAAGGTTGAATCTGAGGAGCGCCGCTAATCAAGGGGAGGAGCGTGAGTCTGTCTCTCACAATAACCCCGCAGGCGTTGGCCAAGCACAGGCTAATCCTCCGATAGTGTTGGATGACGCTATTAAAAAGGCCATTTGTGAAATTGTTGTGCAGACGATTACCGATGTAATTCGGTCGAATGCACCATAAGCACAAGGTGTTCCGGTTCCTTAGGCTATTCCTGAAGTTGAGGAGCCAGTGGCGCACGTACCTCAGGTCAATGTTGTCAGGGACAGAGGAACTTACGGTCAAGCTTTGAAAGCCATGAGTTCAATGAGGCCTGACAGCTACGACGGTACTGGAGAACCGGTCAGAGTGGCGTATTGGTTCTCGCATATGGAACGGCTGTTCAGGAACATGAATTGCACTGAGACTGAGAAAGTGCACATCACCTCCCTTCAACTCAAGGATGTGGCTAGCGAATGGTGGGAGAGCACTGGTCTAGCTGATCATCCCGAGCTGAATTGGAGCATGTTTAAAACAAAGATGACTGACCGTTTCTTTTCCCGTGCTATGAGGGATGAGAAGCATAAGGAATTTCTGTACCCTACGACCGATGGGTTAAAGGTGACTGAGCTTGCAGCTAAGTTCAATCACTTGTTGCAATATGCTGGGCCAGAAGTGTCGAGTGAAGAGCAAAAGATCTGGTACTTCCACGGATGGATGAATCCAGAAATCAAACCTCTAATTATGCGTCACAGGTGTTCTACTTTAGAACAATATGTGGATGCTGCCTACAAGATGAAGGTCACACTGGAAGAATTCGCCCAAAAGCGGGAAAAGCAGGTTAAGGTAAAGGGTGGGCAACAGGATTGCCAGGTCGGTTCATTCAAACGACCGACATCGTCTACCAAGTTTGTGAAGTCTGGTCGTGCTAAGACCGAGACGACCCAGTCTGACTCCGCCAGAGGCTCAGGTTGGAGTAGCAGAGTGATTCAATGCCACAACTGTGGTGAAGTTGGGCATAAAAGTATTAATTGTCAAAAGGAAAAGAGAGTATGCTACCATTGTGGAAGGGAAGGCCACATGAAAACATACTGTAGAAAGAAAGGTCAAGGACTAATGCAGTCTTTACAAGCCTCAAATATTGACAGTGGGCAGAACCCAAAGCCAGAGGTATCTGCTCTTGAGCAATCTATGGCTCGTAATAAAGGCAAAGCGCCTATGGGGTCTTCAGGCCAGGGGCAACGACTCTTCATGATGAGTCAAGCCAACAGGGAGGAACCCTAATCAAGTAGTTGTAATTCCGTTAAGCTTTCCTTAAGATTAAGGAGTAACGACGTTTGTCGATAATCTCCGTAGTTTCGTAATCTATCTGTTTGACTTTTGTTAGTTGCTTTAATGTAATGTTCGAATGATAAAGAAGTGTTTCCTTGTTTCGGAAAATTTCTGAATTCATTATCACTACAAATCAATCGTTCATACGAAACCCCGTGAGTGCCGGAACAGTATATGCCATGTATGGATAAACACTGTCGGACCTATGGTGGGAGGGTATCATATGTAACTTAGATGTTCGTTCCCTACGTGGTTAACCCTAGGATCGACTCTATTGCTTAAATCTAAATCCATTCCTAAAATTCTTCTTCATTCCTGGAGTTATGTCACATCAGTATGGCATTAACTGCTTTCTTAACTAAGTTGGCAAGCGTTATCTCATACGCTGAGATCTTTTGAAATTTCTTAAGGTGTAGGAATGAATGTGTGGAGTTGATGCTCTAAGAGATTAAGAGTTATCTCTCATATGTGAGTTCGTGTTATAAGCATTGATGTGAATGAATCATTTTCAGAATGATATCTTAAGGAATTAAGAGTGATATCTCATGTAATCCATTTTGAGGAATATAGGAATAAAAGTGTGGTGATTATGTCTGGAGAAAGTTAAGGAATCTTAAAGGTTTAAGTTATAAAGTGATTTAAGGAATAGGTTAAGTCATTACCGAAAGGATCCTAAGTTAGAATTTAGCATAAGGACCAAACCCGATGATGATGAGTAATGGAATTGTGGGGTATACAAGGAATTAGGAAATGCGATGTCTCAAGGACCACTAAGTTCTGGTAATGGATTTTGAGGAAAATAAGGTACGTACTCTAAGAAAGTTATAAATGAAGAGGTTAACAGAGAAAGGTGTGTTCTCATGCTTAAAGGAAAGCAAGTTTGTTGTAAAGATTTAATAGGGTATTATCATGAGATAACTATGACCTTATGAGTATAGTTACGAGTTACTACAAGTGTGACATATGGAAATGCGAGGTAGTGGTATGATTGAGGAAACTGATCGTTTCCGGAAGCAAGTCAAGAGTAAAGTGATTAAGGATATTAAATTCAGGTAGTAAGATTAGTAGTAAGATAGATTTCTCATTGGTTTAGCCAAGTTTCGGGGTCAAAACTTTTCTTAAGGGGGTAGTGATGTAATATCCCTCATTTTTAGTAAGGATATTTGGGTAATTTTCTCAACCTTCGTTCAAAATAATTATTTCGCTTTCAGTGGAGTTCGGATTTTCCGTAACATCCATGATCTCCGAAATAATTCCTTGAGTGGTATAAAATAAATTCGATGTATTTTCGGGACTTAGAATATTTGTTTGGATACAAACATATAATTTTCGGGGTGTAAAACCCATACCAAAACTTTCCCCAAAGTTTTGCACGTCACTCCTCTCGTGCGTGGTCGGGGAAGATGCACGTCACTCCTCTCGTGCGTGGTCGGGGAAGATGCACGTCTCCTCTCGATTGTGGTGGTCGGGCACCCACGTCTTCCTCCTTGGCCTATAAAAGGGAGCCGATCTGGAGGGCTGATGGGCACCCTTGCTCGACCTCCCCATCCCTCTCGTTCCGCCTCCTCTCCCGCCAGCGAACCACCGACAAAGACGCCACTGTGGAGCTGCTGTCCGCCATAGTTGTCGCGCCGTCGTACCGCTGCTGTGCTTCCCGGCGAAGAAGACCAGCCCCGGTGCCGCTTAGGCCATTGTAACACCCCCAAAACTTAACCCTTTTGGAAATGTATTACCGCTAGTGACCCCAGTGTTCCTTACCGAGATCACCCAATGCTTTACCATATAAATACAATTTATGAAATGCGATTGATACACAATGATCAAGCATTAAAT
The DNA here is from genome assembly GCA_027886185.1 of Rheum nobile. NCBI lineage: Eukaryota > Viridiplantae > Streptophyta > Magnoliopsida > Caryophyllales > Polygonaceae > Rheum > Rheum nobile. Next base: position 912,028 of record WOAB01000642.1, read on the forward strand.
TCCAAAACATAACATTGTCAAGAAAACAAGAGTTACGGGATTACAACCCAATCCCGAATAGGTCAAAACATAGTTTAAACCAAACACAACGGAAGACTAAGAAAGTACATTACAATCGGAGTTATTGTCCAAAGGATCATAACCTGATTAAAGAAATAATTAAAACATTCAAAAACCACCGCCGACTCCATAGTCCTTCTAATCTTCTGAGCTACTTCTTAACTGATGTGCCGAATCGAACGGATGACACCAGCCAACCATGCAAGGGAAAATATTGGTTGGTTAGTCTAAATGAATAGACTAGCAAGGGTATAAAGCAGACTGGTTCGAAGCAGTCATATTAGGTTAGACTCATCGCTTCTCGGATAATAACCGATAACGGTAGTCAACCATCATATTCCTACTGGAATAAACAAGAGGTATGCACAAGAGAAGATTCCGGAAGACTGAATCTTCACAGAAATCGACTCGAAAGAAGACTCCAACTGAAATGAGTCTTTAAGGAAGTATGACAAATCTGGAAAGTTACAGAATCATTCAACAATGATTTAAAACTGACTGAGATGCTTCGGTTCATGACCAACCTCATCGCCTACAGCGAATCCAGATTGGAAAGAGAACGTACTACATTCAAGTCAAGACGAGTTTTCCTAGCTGCACTATAACTTAGCTGCACTACTCGCCCAAGGTGTATTAATTATGTGCGTCAAGGTAGCACTTATCTGATTTATGTTTCAAAGCACACATCACATTATAGACTTTTACATGTGTACCCCACCAATGGGACGACACATCTTAGTATACGTTTCGTCGAGAGTGACGTATACCGAAAGGTTTGTGACACCAGCTAAGTGTCCTGTCTCTACACACATGTGTAAGAGACCGATCATGATCTTAGAATGGTATTGGATGGGGACGAGCCACCCCTCTACCAGATTATAAAGAAATGACTGGACAGAGTCCGAGTAACGTTCCTATCTAACAGTGCTAACTAAACAGTTACAGCACCACCACAGTTATAGGATAAATCCACATAAAGGCCCGAAAGGCGATCACAGATAATAGCGTTGTTCTAACAGATATACAACCTATTATATGATTTTCAAAACAGTTTATCAAAACCGTTTCCAGACAAACAGAATATTCATTCCAAATTAATTACTCCGATAAACTACTGATAATTAATGTAAATATGGAACGAAAGAGCAAGAGCGAACCGCCACTTGCCTTACTCTGCAGAATAGTCTAAAGACGTCACTGGATTCCGGGCTCGACACGGTATAGTTCCGACAACACAACAACCTTTGAGTCGACCCATAAAAGGAACCCTAAGTTAGATCCGACATAAACAGTACGAATCTAAACACGGCGAAAGAACACGAAAGGAAAGACGCCACGACGACAACCGACCAAGCCAAAGCCACGAAGGCATTTTGGGCACTGGCGGCGGTCGCCGTTCTTGGCGGCGGTTGCCGCATTCATCACGGCGGTCGCCGCGAAGAACACGACGGTCGCCGTGACGAACTCAGACGACGCAGAACGAGAGAAATCTCACCCCAAAACACGAGCGGTTTGGCCTCCTTCGACTTGCTTTGGCTTCTAACCTCCAAGGCTAACCAAAAGCTTCACAAAGGCACTCTGGAAACACACCACAACACCTCCGGCGAGCACAAGAAAACCGACGAAACTCAACTCACTTTGAGGGAGAATTTTGGCAGCGATTCGGGGTTGTAGATGACCCAAAACCCAAAACCCATGCCCAAGCTCCTCTATAAATAGGCAAACCCCAAGGAGTACCCAGAAAACCCTAAGACGCGGCAACCGACGCAACGGCGCGCCTCGAACGACACCGACGACCGACGGTCAATGCCCACTGGACAATCACGGCGGTCGCCGTGATTTTGCCTGCGGCGGGCACGCGGCGGTCGCCATAAATGCGGCGGTCGCCGTAAATGCGGCGGTCGCCGTCGCTAGGCCTGTCGCGGCCAGCTAGAATCTGACACGCTGACTTCTCGGGCCCAACCACGGCGGTCGCCGTTTCTCCCTTTTCCCGCCCATTCAGCTTTGAACGAACATGACGTTAAACTGGGATAAAAATTATCGTATGCGAACGACAATTAAACTTCAAGGCATGATGTCTGTATATTATTTCACTAAGAAAAATATCACAGATACATAGCACATTACAGAATGTCTCAAACTCTCTGTATTAAATCCGACGTACACAACGGGTACCCGGGAAAATTCCATAATTCCCAATATAACCTTACAAAATTACGGGGTATCACATCTCCTCCCCCTTACAAGAAGTTTCGACCCTGAAACTTAGGTCGAGAATAACTCGGGAAAACGCCTGAGCATATCTGACTCAGTTTCCCACGTCTCCCAAGTAACTTCTTCGGTCCCTGACTTGGACCACAGCACTCGTACCAATTGTACGATCTTGTTACGCAAATGCTTCTTCCGACGCTCCAAAATGCGCACGGGCAACTCTTCATAAGTACCATTAGCTTGAATCTCGATGTCCTCGTAACTAAGTACATGAGACTCATCTGGTACATACTTTCTGAGTAAAGATACGTGGAACACGTTATGCACCGGGTGAGCCGATGGCGGCAACGCCAAGCGGTACGCTAGAGATCCCACTCTATCCAGAATCTCCAATGGTCCCACGTAGCGAGGGTTAAGCTTCCCACGCTTACCAAATCTGAAAACTCCTTTGGATGGCGATACCTTGACAAAAACCTTGTCACCGACCTCGAACTCGACAGTCCTGCGCTTCCGATCTGTGTAGGACTTCTGTCGACTCTGAGCGGTCAACATCCTTTGTCTGATCAAAGCAATGTCTGAAGCCGTCCTTTCGACCAACTCTGGTCCAAGCAGAATTTTGTCGGCATTATCATCCCAACAAATCGGAGATCTGCATCTGCGACCATACAAAGCTTCAAACGGAGCCATCTTGATTGTAGCATGCCAACTATTGTTGTATGTGAACTCAATCAGACTCAAGCTGTCCTCCCAGCTAGTCAGACGATCGAGCACACAAGCTCTAAGCATATCCTCCAGAGTCTGAATGGTCCTTTCAGACTGACCATCTGTCTGAGGATGAAAAGCTGTACTGAACCTCAACTCGGTTCCCATAGCCTTATGAAGTTCCTTCCAGAATCTTGACATGAAACGGCCATCTCGGTCCGATATAATGGTCTTAGGAATGCCATGTAAGCGGACAATCTCCTTCTGGTAAACTTCTGCTAACTTCTGGGTTTCCCATGTGGTCTTGATGGCTATGAAATGAGCACTCTTCGTAAGCCTATCCACAATTACCCAGATAGCATCTCTCTGGCTTCGAGTCTTTGGTAGCCCAGTGACGAAGTCCATGGAAATGTCCTCCCATTTCCATTCTGGTACGGGGAGAGGTAGCATCTCACCACCTGGCCTGCGGTGTTCGATCTTGACTTTTTGGCAAGTTAAGCACTTTGCCACAAAGTCTGCTACGTCCCACTTCATGTTTGGCCACCAAAACTTTTTCCTGAGATCCTTGTACATCTTGCTAGAGCCAGGATGCACAGAATAAGCAGATGAATGAGCTTCTCTCATCACCAACTGACGAAGACCCTCTATGTCAGGCACACAGATCCGATCCTGAAACCAAAGTGATCCATCATCCTGAACCACAAAACTGGGAGCTTTCCCATCCATCACTTCACTGCTTAACTTCACCAAGATGATGTCATCGACTTTCTTTTCTTTGATCTGATCCAGCAGTGTAGCCTGAATTTCCATCATACTCAGGTACCCTCTACGCTGGTCATATAAGACTTCAATGTCGCATGACTCTTGGTTTAGCTTAGTCTGAGCCGTAAGTAGAGAAACCACAGTCTCGTGCGTTGTCTTCCAGCTTAGTGCATCAGCTACTACATTAGCCTTGCCCGGATGATACAACAACTCCATGTCGTAGTCCTTGAGCAATTCTAGCCAGCGGCGTTGTCTCATATTTAGCTCCTTTTGAGTAAATATATACTTGAGACTTTTGTGGTCAGTGAAGACTTGGCATCTTATACCGTAGAGGTAATGCCTCCAAATCTTCAGCGCAAAGACAACCGCTGCTAACTCAAGATCATGGGTCGGATAGTTTTCTTCGTACGTCTTGAGTTGCCTGGATGCATAAGCAATGACTTTGCCCCTTTGCATCAAAACACAACCAAGACCACACTTGGAAGCATCACTATAGACCACATAATCGTCATTCCCCTCTGGGAGTGCTAACATGGGTGCCGAGGTCAACCGTCGCTTCAACTCCTGGAAACTGACCTCGCACTTGTCATTCCAGACAAACTTCTTGTGGACCTTGTGGAGTAGATTGGTCATAGGTAGAGCGATCTTTGAAAATCCTTCTACGAACCTTCTATAATACCCGGCAAGTCCAAGAAAACTGCGTACCTCCTTCACGCTCTGGGGCTGTGTCCAATTAGCCACCGCTTCAATCTTTTGGGGATCAACCATAACCCCATTTTTATTGATCACGTGGCCTAAGAAAGCCACTTCCTTTATCCAGAATTTACATTTAGACAGTTTAGCAAAAAGCTGATGTTGTCTAAGGATCGACAAGGAAATCCGTAGATGTTCCTCGTGGACTTCTTCATTCAGAGAATAGATCAAGATGTCGTCGATGAAAACCACCACGAACTTATCCAAGTACTGGTGAAAACATCGGTTCATCAAATCCATAAAGACAGCTGGAGCATTTGTAAGCCCAAAAGGCATCACTACGAACTCGTAATGACCATATCTGGTCCTAAACGCAGTTCTAGGAATGTCATGCTCCCGAATCCTGAGTTGATGATATCCAGATCTTAAGTCGATCTTGGAGAAAACCTTTGCTCCCTGTAACTGGTCCAACAAGTCATCAATCCTAGGCAAAGGATACTTGTTCTTTATCGTCACCTTGTTCAACTCTCGATAGTCGATACAAAGTCGGAACGATCCGTTCTTCTTTTTGACGAATAATACCGAAGCATCCCACGGCGATGCACTCGGCCTGACATAACCTTTATCAAGAAGATCTTCAAGTTGATTCTTCAATTCTTGCATCTCAGCCGGAGCCATCCGATACGGTGATTTGGAAATCGGCGCCGTACCAGGCTCGAGATCAATAGAAAACTCAACGTCACGGTTCGGGGGTAATCCTGGAATTTCTTTCGGAAAGACATCCAAAAATTCCCTAACTACAGGAATATCAAGAACCTCAGGTCCATCCTTCTCGGGCGAATCCAAGTAGCAAAGGTACCCGACACATCCTTGTCGTAGTAGCTTAAACGCAGCCATCGCATTGATCAGCTTTTCGTTATCAGCGTCATTTCGACCTTTGAACTTGCACACGAATTGGCCCCCAGATGCCATCGTCACCGTTCTTGAACTGAAGTCGATCACCGCCTTGTGACGCGTAAGCCAATCCATACCGAGAATAATGTCGTATGGAGCCATGGCTATGCAGATTAAATCTGCCTCGAATTCCTTACCCTGAATGGTAATCGGAAAATCGGACAAATGCTTGGTTCCCACCAAACGTTCTCCATTAGGAAGATTAACGACGAAAGGGTCGCACGAATCATTTCACACTAAGTCTAACTTGCTAACACAGCTATCCGAAATAAAGGAATGCGTAGCACCAGAATCAAACAGAATGCACACTGAAGTAGAGTGAAGGTATAGAGTACCTTGAGCAATCGGAGCGTTGGGTCCATCTGCCTCACGCATCTCGTACAAGCATTGGCCCTGACTTCCAGAAACAGCTGGGGCCTTTCCCCTGTTCTGAGCAGTCGTCTGCACTGAAGGGCTAGGAGTCTCAGCAGGCTTAAACCTAGGTCGGTTGCTCTGATGAACTGACCCTTGCTGCGACTCTACTCCCTTCTGCTTTCCCTGCTTGCAGAACTTTTGCAGATGACCATCACATCCACACCCAAAGCATGGCCTCTTCTCCCTCCGACACTCAGTGCTCTTGTGCCCAGTAGTACCGCAGTTATAACACTGAACTGTACTCCTGGTCTGCCCTGACTGCTGAGTCGATCCTCCTTGCGTCATCTCCGTCTTAGCTCGGCCGGACTTGGCGAAGTTAGACGGTGGCGCAAGGCGCTTAAAACCACCTCCCTGGTTCTGATTCTGCATCGACTTCTGTCGGTTGCACCTCTTGGTCGACTCCTCGAGAGTTACCTCCAGCTTATAGGCATAATCCACATACTGCTCCAAGGTAGAGCATGTGTGGTGCACCATTAATGGCTTGATATCCCGGTTCATCCACTCGTGGAAGTACCAGATCTTTTGAGCCTCGCTGGTGATCTCGGCAGTGGCGTATTGTAGAAGATGGTTGAACTTAGATGCCAACTCGGTCACTCTCAGACCATCAGTCTGAGGGTACAAGAACTCTTTATGCTTCTCCTCTCTCATAGCACGAGAGAAAAAGTGATCAACCATCTTGGTCTTGAACATCGACCAAGTCAACACTGGGCTCTCAGCCAAACCAATGCTCTCCCACCACTCGCTAGCCTCCTCCTTCAGCTGAAGAGAAGTGATATGGACCTTCTCGGCCTCCGTACACTCCACGTTCCTGAACAGCCTCTCCATATGGGAGAACCAATGAGTCACAGCCACTGGCTCCCCTTTCCCGTTATAGCAGTCGGGTCTCATGGAAGTAATGGTCTTAAGGGCGCGACCATAGTTGTCTCTTGCTCTGACGGCAGTCTCCTGAATCACAGAGTTTCTGGGTTCCACAACATCAGGAGCCGCTGCGTGAATAGGCACTTCTTGTGCTTGAGGCGCACTTGGTCTCAACACATCTGCAATTGCCTGCATCACGATCCCACGGATCGTCTCAACAGCTGCATCGTCAAACAGTGCCGGCGCTCGGGTTTGATCCTGTCCTTCACGCCTATGCTGGACGTGAGACTCTGACTCGTGTTCATCCTGAACACCTCTTCCTGCTGGTCTGGGGTTTTGGCTAGTCCCAGCACCGGCTCGAGTCGAATTTCTCGTGCTTCTTGGGTTCACCATCTGTTTACCGATCCAATTCCAAGCATTCAATACATTAATATTATGCAACATACTTATGCAATATATCAACGTAAATAAATCACTCAGAATAGATCAACTTGGCATTTTATAGATGAACCTTCGAATTCTTACACAAGTTACACATAAGTTTATCATTCGAGCGTTCGGACAACATTGCTCGAAGATATAAGTGTTTTCCAGTGTACTTGCCGCAATACTGAAATATTACACATAGTACAAACTTGGAATACTAAGAAACGAAACTACTGCGCTAGGCAACGCCACTCCTCCTCAAGGCGTTCCAAAATGTCTCCCATACGACTGGCTACTCGTGCATGGTCTCTTCGGGCTAGGCTCACCATCGAGCTCTGGCGATGGGTTTCGCACCCTGCTTGACCCTGAAGCACATAGTCCTAGCTCAGTCATGGTAAAGTATGGGTCGTCCATGACTGGTCCTCCTATTCCAGCCCTCATCTGAGTACTGGCGGTCAACTCAACCCACTGACTCTGCTGTTCTGCAGAGATTACCTCGCTCTGGCGGAGGATCTCTTGCAGCTCGGATTCCGACCTCCATCTTCTTGGAGTAGGGATAGGCTGAGATTCCCTATCACTTCTCCTAATGCCGTACTCGGTATACAGTGCCTCCCAATCAGCTTCTGACATGGGTGCCTACTCTAGCACTAGTGACAATTCAGTACCGGGCTCCTGATTCTGCCCTCCTAGGTCCAACTCTGGATCCTCTTCTGGATCATCCTCTATGGGATCCTCATCCTTGGGATCATCCTCGATGGGATCCTCATCATCGGGATCATCCTCGATGGGATCCTCATCCTCGGAATCATCCTCGATCATATCCTCTTCCTCGACAGGATCTAGCTCAAGCATCTCTTCTTCCTCCTCCTCGTACTCGATCTCCTCTGGAATTGGTCCCAGCAGAAAGTCGTCTTGGTAAACCCCTTGTTCATACCTTGATACTTCATCTTCCTGCTCCCATTCCTGTATTTCCTCCACCCTTGGTGGCGGCACAGGTACAGCCTCAGGGACCATAGCATCCCTAGCTACAAGGACAACCGACTCGGGGAGAATGTGCTTGACGTCTTCGGGCGGGCTACTCGGGCCTCCAACCTCGAAACATCGCTGAGGTAACGGAAAATCTAGCCTCGGCTGATCCGACTTGGCGTCTTCCGACCCCCTACCAATAGAAAAGCAGACACCCATCCTATCGAACAATAAGGAAGGAATTAGTCTTTCTAGACATAGAAGCAAGCTTACTATATCAGACTATAAAGAAGACACGACTATGAACGGTGTTTTTAAATTCTTTTCAAAATGAAAATTCAGAGCCCTCTTTAAAAGCATTTCGAAAACGGATAAATGGTTTATAAAATTCCAAACCCGTTTTAAAACCTTTGGCTCTGATACCACAACTGTAACACCCCCAAAACTTAACCCTTTTGGAAAGGTATTACCGCCAGTGACCCCAGTGTTCCTTACCGAGATCACCCAAGGCTTTACCATATAAATACAATTTATGAAATGCAATTGATACACAATGATCAAACATTAAATTCCAAAACATAACATTGTCAAGGAAACAAGAGTTACGGGATTACAACCCAATCCCGAATAGGTCAAAACATAGTTTAAACCAAACACAACGGAAGACTAACAAAGTACATTACAATCGGAGTTATTGTCCAAAGGATCATAACCTGATTAAAGAAATAATTAAAACATTCAAAAACCACCGCCGACTCCATAGTCCTTCTAATCTTCTGAGCTACTTCTTAACTGATGTGCCGAATCGAATGGATGACACCAACCAACCATGCAAGGGAAAATATTGGTTGGTTAGTCTAAATGAATAGACTAGCAAGGGTATAAAGCAGACTGGTTCGAAGCAGTTATATTAGGTCAGACTCATCGCTTCTCGGATAATAACCGATAACGGTAGTCAACCATCATATTCCTACTGGAATAAACAAGAGGTATGCACAAGAGAAGATTCTGGAAGACTGAATCTTCACAGAAATCGACTCGAAAGAAGACTCCAACTGAAATGAGTCTTTAAGGAAGTATGACAAATCTGGAAAGTTACAGAATCATTCAACAATGATTTAAAACTGACTGAGATGCTTCGGTTCATGACCAACCTCATCGCCTACAGCGAATCCAGATTGGAAAGAGAACGTACTACATTCAAGTCAAGACGAGTTTTCCTAGCTGCACTATAACTTAGCTGCACTACTCGCCCAAGGTGTATTAATTATGTGCGTCAAGGTAGCACTTATCTGATTTATGTTTCAAAACACACATCACATTATAGACTTTTACATGTGTACCCCACCAATGGGACGACACATCTTAGTATACGTTTCGTCGAGAGTGACGTATACCGAAAGGTTTGTGACACCAGCTAAGTGTCCTGTCTCTACACACATGTGTAAGAGATCGATCATGATCTTAGAATGATATTGGATGGGGACGAGCCACCCCTCTACCAGATTATAAAGAAACGATTGGACAGAATCCAAGTAACGTTCCTATCTAACAGTGCTAACTAAACAGTTACAGCACCACCACAGTTATAGGATAAATCCACATAAAGGCCCGAAAGGCGATCACAGATAATAGCGTTGTTCTAACAGATATACAACCTATTATATGATTTTCAAAACAGTTTATCAAAACCGTTTCCAGACAAATAGAATATTCATTCCAAATTAATTACTCAGATAAACTACTGATAATTAATGTAAATATGGAACGAAAGAGCAAGAGCGAACCGCCACTTGCCTTACTCCGCAGAATAGTCTAAAGACGTCACTGAATTCCGGGCTCGACACGGTATAGTTCCGACAACACAACAACCTTCGAGTCGACCCATAAAAGGAACCCTAAGTTAGATCCGACATAAACAGTACGAATCTAAACACGGCGAAAGAACACGAAAGGAAAGACGCCACGACGACAACCGACCAAGCCAAAGCCACGAAGGCGTTCTGGGCACTGGCGGCGGTCGCCGTGAAGAACACGGCGGTCGCCGTCTTCATCACGGCGGTCGCCGCGAAGAACACGGCGGTCGCCGTGACGAACTCAGACGACGCAGAACGAGAGAAATCTCACCCCAAAACACGAGCGGTTTGGCCTCCTTCGACTTGCTTTGGCTTCTAACCTCCAAGGCTAACCAAAAGCTTCACAAAGGCACTCTGGAAACACACCACAACACCTCCGGCGAGCACAAGAAAACCGACGAAACTCAACTCACTTTGAGGGAGAATTTTGGCAGCGATTCGGGATTGTAGATGACCCAAAACCCAAAACCCATGCCCAAGCTCCTCTATAAATAGGCAAACCCCAAGGAGTACCCAACAAACCCTAAGACGCGGCAACCGACGCAAGGGCGCGCCTCGAACGACACCGGCGACCGACGGGCAATGCCCACTGGACAATCACGGCGGTCGCCGTGATTTTGCCTGCGGCGGGCACGCGGCGGTCGCCGTCGCTAGGCCTGTCGCGGCCAGCTAGAAGCTGACACGCTGACTTCTCGGGCCCAACCACGACGGTCGCCGTTTCTGAACGGCGGTCGCCGTTTCTCCATTTTCCCGCCCATTCAGCTTTGAACGAACATGACGTTAAACCGGGATAAAAATTATCGTACGCGAACGACAATTAAACTTCAAGGCATGATGTCTGTATATTATTTCACTAAGAAAAATATCACAGATATAGAGCACATTACAGAATGTCTCAAACTCTCTGTATTAAATCCGACGTACACAACGGGTACCCGGGAAAATTCCATAATTCCCAATATAACCTTACAAAATTACGGGGTATCACAACCATATCCCCAGAAAGGATAATTGTTGGATCGCGTGTAGACCCGTAAATCTGCTAGATCTATCTAAAGCTTAGGCCATATCCCCAGAAAGGATATCTTCAGTAGTCATCTCGTCTAGATTCATCGCCGAATCTACTTAAGACAAGTGGTGGTTCGCTCTTGCTTAATCATTCCATGTTCTATTAATTATCAATTCTTTTAATTGTTAATTAAATTAGAGTGAACTGTTGTTTTCGTTTGGGAACTAATTTTATAAATAACATGATTAAGATATGATAATAGGTTGTATATATTGATAGTGTAATATCCCTCATTTTGTAAGGGTATTTTGGAAATTTTCCAACTCCCGTACTACCAGTTGAATTATTTCAGAGAAGTTCAGACATTCTGCAATGTGTTGGATCTTTGTAATATTTTTCTGAAAATACAGCTGAAGTATTTCCAGGGTTAAATAGTCATTCGTGTACGAATATATTTAACCCGGGGTTAAAAAAATATTTAACCACAAGTAATAAGGACAAAGGCCAAAATCGGACAAAGGACGAAAAAGACAAAAGGCCCAGAAATGGCCTTGACCGCACCCGTGGTCAGGCCACCGCACCCAGCGGTGGAGGCCAATTTCTGAGGCGGTCATAGAGGCGGTCACCGCACCCTGCCGCACCCGCGGTAGTGGTCAGCATCATCGTCATCGCGAGAAATGTCTCTGCACCGCCGGAGCTCGAAACTCGCGCCGTTTGCCGCCTTGGGAGACACCTATCTGGTCGGGGTGAGTAAGCTCCTTGCTTGTGTGCTGCTTGCTTGACCTATAAAAGGAAGAGAAATCAGAAGAGGAGATTGCACAGCTGAAGCTCTCATCTTCCTCCTCTGAAATCCTTCCTCCATTGTTGTCTGAGCTTGAAGCTTCGCCGAAGTTGTCACCGGAGTTTTCCTTGAGTGGTGAAGGTCCTCTCAAGTGGTGTTTGAAGGTTTAAGGTGTTTGGAGATCAAACCCCAATCGAATCGAGGCCAAACGAATCGAATTTGGTGAGTGTTCTTCGTCGTCGCTGTCAAAACTCCTCGCCCTGTAGTCTGACCGCACCCGCGACAACCACCACCGCACCCCGCGGTGAGGCCGGCGCACCCGCGGTGGGCTGGGTCCGTGTTGTGTTCTTGGGTGTTGTGGCCTTGAGCGAGGCTTGGTTCATTCGATTCCTTTCGTCTCTTCTTAGATTCATATATTTGGTTATTGAATCTAACTTAGGGTCTCGTTATGGGTCGTTCCATAGGGATTTATGATGCGACCATGCCATCCATTAAAGCCATAGAAGAAGAAGCCAGGACCTTGAGCTTAGAAAGGCCTTGTATGAAGACCGCGTTCTTTCTTCCACGACTCACATCAAGTACAGAGTCCACGATCTTCATCATACTTCTAGCATCTGGCACAGAGACCGCGATCCCATTCAAACGATTCCAGCTAAACCCAGAGATCGCGTTCTACATCAAGATCCTCGCCATCATCATTTCACGTGTTCCACGCGTTCTTCAGCCAAGATACTCGCCTTCATCATTTCACGTGTTCTATCTCAAGATCTTCGTATTCAATGATGAACGCGTTCTTTGAGTTACTTTGTATTTATTTGAACATTAGTATTTTCAGCATTTTCTTTGGGGTGTGTGTTCCACGCGTGTCACGTGGGCCAGCCTATTAAGCAAGACTCGGCCCATCCGAGTCTCGCTATAAAAGGCCAACTCAGCCTTATGTTTTAGGTTACGTTCATTTTAATCAAACCTTGAGTATTGAGAGCCATTTGCCTCCTCCCCTTTGATCGAACGTCAAACACCTCTCTTACTTCTCATCTCCCTTCCTCCGCCGCCGACACTACGGCCACCTCTCGATCCCATCGAGATTATCCCTCCTCCGCTGCCGATGCTACGGCCAAAGAACTCGATCTCTTTCGAGACATTCTCCATCACGCGCCAGCCACCAACACCGCGTTCCATCAATTCCATGCCGCGCGGCTTCCCAAAGAAGATCATCGATCCTTCTTCCCTAGTAGGAACACATCAACTGGCATCAGAGCCTTTGATCTTGTAAGTCGCTTATCAAGTTTTCAATTGTTCACGGAAATTTTTTTCCCCCATCATCCTTGCTTCCGCCATTGTTACTCGAAATTTTTCTTTCCAAACTTCCTTGTCCATTCGGTTTTCCAAGAGAATCTCTTTCCGAATTAATTGCTTGATCCTGTCCGAGATTAGTGTGATTTGTTTGCATTTAATTATCCGAAATTGCATGCTTAATTTGTGTAATTAATTGCGTGATTTATGCTAATCATATCTTGCCAAATCTGGAAGTTGTTGACCAAACAAATCTGCATTTCTCTCTCCAATCACCATAAATGTCGTGATCTTCTTTCTTTTAGTTACTTAGCCGATTTTATTTTATTTGTTATATCTTATCCGATCCATCTAAAGTCAAAAGATCTCGGATTTGAATTTGAATTTCAAAAGAACGCGATAATTAAAAAAAAAAAAGAAGTCAAAGTCGCATTTTAAAAGACCGCGATAATTCAAAAAAAAAAGGTAAAGCCAAAATAAGGCAACCTTCTTCCCTCTCGGCTAGGCTCATCTTCTTCACCCCTCCACCGTCTAGGTTCACGCTTAAAGGTTTGGGTTGTGTGCTTGTGTGGTTGTGTAATTAGTTACAACTTAATCATTTGATTTCGCTTGGTTTGGTGCTTGCATATCACACTAATTTTGTGCTTGCCTTAGCTGCCCTCACGGCCATAAGCCTAAGCCTACCTACGTGAACTTTGATTTCTTGTTCAGTGCTTGCTTGATCTTTGGTTGTGTTGTCTTTGTTCGTTTTTACTCGCGATGTTTGGTTACCTTGTCTTAGGAAATAAGTACGCATCGCGAGACAACCGATCACGCCACAACGCGCGAGATGATTATACACCGCGACGATCGCTACGACGCCCGCAATGCGACGATCATCGCGCGAGCAAAAATGCAACAACACCCATTCCGTTCGCCGTTCGTGACCACATTGGCCACCAGAGTACGCGCACACCGCGCTATGGCTCAGATGGCTATGGCTACACGACGCCAATGAACCATCATGCCTTTGAGGAGTTCGACGATGAGGAAATTGAGGACTCAGGTATGTTCAATTCCGGCTCTTATTACCCCTATCTTGGAGATCCACTTGATGTGCAGGACCACCATTCGGATTGGATTCCTCCACCGCGTCTCCAAGTACGAAGAGATCGCGATCTTGGCATTGGCGGCGAGCACCGCGATGTCATGCCCAAATATGTTTGCCGAGCAGCCTACGAAGCCCAATCGCAAAGACGCCGACGCGACGGTGCCGACGCGCCCAGGAACGGGTTTGCTCGCGGAGAAGATCACCCAGGCCGCGAAAGGCGCTAGCTTGGACGCGAGAGAACCCATGGTGCACGCGCCCACGAGCACCCTCTCTACGACGCAGCGCCACAATACGCATCCAACCTAGACCCTGCTCCGCCTCGATACCAACACCATGAAGTGAAGGATCATCACCGGCTCAACCACCACAAGCCAACATCTTGGCAACATGAATGCCACAATAGGTATGATCCTAACACTAGTCCCTCCATTTATACTGATGTGCGTGTCCTAGTCTCAGGTTCTCATACGTACAACCAAGGCCGAGACGCCCAGCTCGCGATGCCTACTTCAACGGCTTCTCGCGCGACCGCACCACCGGCCCCATCCCAGGGCAATCAACCCGCACATGTCACTGAATGTATCAACTGTGGAGGACGAGATCACCGCCAAAGGGATTGACCTCCACAGAAGCAGGTCCGCTTCTCCACTGTTGCCGCGGACGATGAGTCTTCCGAGGAGGAGACCCCGCGTGAGCCACTTGTAGGACTCCTAGGTGACACCCTCGACGCCGACAAATGTGACGCTGCCACACTCCAGCAAGGCAACCTTGACGACCAGCAAGAGCCTCTCGTCCACCAGTGTTGCTTGGTTGATACCACGTCGATAATTGTCTTTGTCGATGGTGGCAGCTGCTTCAACACCCACAATGAGAAGGTGGTCACCCATCTCAGCCTGCCCAAACCACGTCAATAATATGACCTACAAGGGATGTCTCCCAACTCAGGTAACACTATCTCACGGCAGTGTCTTCTTCCCTTTTCCATTGGTCCTTACAAAGACACAACTTTTTGTGATGAGATTGCACTGGACGCCACCCATCTCTTGCTTGGGCGTCCATGGCAGTCCCATCATCGCATACTTCACGATGCGTATCTCAACACCTATGTGTTTACATACCACGGGAAGCACGTGACTTTCTTACATATGTCTCTGCATGAGATTTTCCAGGATCAGGTCAAGCGTGATCGAGACAAGACTATGGAAGCAAACAAGTTCACGTCAACATCAACGCGACCCCACTCAGATTCTGGAGATGCTTCCACCACACCAGATTCAAATAGTAGGACAACGCGTTCTTCCAAAGGGCATAAAGTTGTTTACAATAACCCGGAGGCCAACGCGCGATCTAGAGGCCGGGACGGTGCAAATAAAGTGTTTCCAGGAACCTTCGAGCACCACTTGCTTCTTGGACCTTGATAAGCACTACTTTATAGGGCTTAACTAAGAGTTATTAGAGGGTTTTATTGGTGCCATTCGGGTAGATTTAGACACATTCTTGTGCATGGCGTTTGGGGGCGAAGTCTGGTGTTTTTTGAGGTGTTTGAGCTATTTTGGATATCATAGGAGACAATGAGGAATGAAGCCACCAAAAGAAGACGCCAAGGAAGTACAGACGAGAGGTTAAGGAGGCGAAGCCAAGGAGTGAAGGCTGAGCATTAACCGCGACCGCGGGCAAGGGTGCCGCGATCGCGGTTCCTCGGGCAAGTCGAGAGTTTTCGCAGGCACGGAGGAATGTGAAGAGCGCGGAGCCACAAGAGGCCGCGATCGCGGGTCGTCGACGCTGGAAGTTCTGACTTTTCCGGAGTCTATCTTTTCTAATTTCTTTTCTTATTTTTCCATATTATTTCGTTTCTTTTCTTATTGGGCTAGGTCATTTGTTAGAGGCCCTATATATACTCTCTTTAGTATTAGGTTTTGGGAGTTTTGTTGTTTTTGGAGATTTTCAATTCATCGTTGCCACTTTTCATACCTTTGGAGTTCATCATGTTTATGAGGAGCTAAGCCTCTTTTGCTTAGTCCGATAATGGAAGCATAAGTTTATTCATCTGGTTGTGAGGTTTTGTTCCTATCTATCTTATCCTATTGAGTTATATATTTTCTCTTGAGCAAATTCTTATTTGGTTGTTTGTTGGTTTATCTAGATTGATCACCTAGGTTTATTGCTTTCATTCATATTGCTAATACTAGGGAACTGTTGGGCTAACGCTCTAGTTCGAGTAGCGAGCATAGATTCTTATCTACCACTGTGGAATTTATCTATGTAGGGAATTGATTACATGTTGAATGCTTCTGGTTGATGTGTTATGTGTATCCTGGTTAATTCTTATGTTCATTGTTGCTTTTGGGTTAATCACTAGTGATGCTAGGGTTATTCATTGGTAAGGGTTCTTAGGGATGGTTTCCCTATTAATCTACACAAGATCAGGACAGGAATAACCGAATAGGAAGATAGGGCATAATCAAGGAACAACCTTTGAATGACTTATGTGGACATTACTTGGCTAAGTGTTTTCTCTCTTTGATATTTTCATCATATACTTTACTGTGTTTGACTTAGTTGTGACCAATCAACCTACAATCCCCCCTTTAGTGACATTGCATGCAATCACCATTAGTTTCGCTCCTTCCCTGTGGGATCGACCTTTTCTTATTGACTATACTAGTTTATTTGTGAGGTTTTATATTTGACAGCTAGGAACGACAGCACGTCAAATTTTGGCGCCGTTGTCGGGGAAGGCAAGTTTTGAGCTTTTGGCGTTTTTGTGTGTGTTTCGTGTGTTTGCTTGTGTGTGTGGACCTATCTTATGGTCCACACCCGTACTGCTGACTCTTCCCCTTTAGCTATTGATTCAGAGATTGAGCGGACACTGAGGGAGAATCGGAGAGCAGCAGCACTTTTGGCAGATCCACCTAGGGCGATATTGCAGGAAGAAAACGACGAAGAAGAAGTGATGGCTGACGATCCACCCACATTGAGGCAGCTGACTGCTCCTAACTTGGAGCAGCAGCCAATGGCCGTAGAGTTCCCTGAGCTCCCTGCGGGAGTGAACTTTGAGCTCAAGTCTGGGCTTATTCATCTTTTGCCCTAGTTCCATGGGCTGAGTGGAGAGGACCCAAACAAGCACCTCTCGGAGTTTCACGCCGTGTGCACCTCCATGAAGCCACGCAACGTAACAAAGGATCAAATCAAGTTGAGGGCTTTTCCTTTCTCGCTTAAGGATTCGGCCAACGACTGGTTTTATTACCTCACCCCAGGTAGCATCAACACCTAGGGAAAGATGAAGAAGGCGTTTCTGGAGAAGTACTTTCCAGCAACGAAGTTGAACAGTCTCAAGCGCAACCTGAGCAACATAGAGCAGCATGGGACGGAGACGCTCTACGAGTACTATGAGCGTTTCAAGAGGTTGTGCTCCAGCTGTCCCCACCACGGGTATTCATACCAAGATTTGGTCTTATACCTATATGGGGGATTGCTGGATAAAGAACGGTGAATGGTGAATGCGGCATGTGGAGGCAACATACTGAACAAGACACCTGCCGCAGCATTCGAGATATTCAGCGAGTTGTCGGAAGGCTCAAGGCAATTCAGTAAGAGGGCGAGCGCCCAGGTAGTGAAAGCCACTTCAAGTGATCATGCTCCCTCATCTATGGTGAAAGACATGAGCGAAATGAAGGAGATGATCAAGGTTTTGATGAGGAAGGAGGGACCGCAGAGGGTCAAGGAATGCGAGTTTTGCTATGCTACTACGCATGCAACTGACGCATGTCCTACACTCCATGAGGAGTCCACTGAGCAAGTCAACGCTGTTGGGGGTACCAACAAAGACCACGGTATGACCCCTTTTCCAGTACCTATAATCCTGGATGGAGAGACCACCCGAATTTAAGGTACGGGAACACTCAGAACATAGAGAACCCTCCTGAGTTCCGTTCAAGACCCCCTCAGCAATACCAGCAGCAGCAGCAATAGTACCCCCAGAGGCAGTTTCAAGGAGGCCAGCAGTTCAGAGGCCAAGTAGATCAAAGACCGCAAGGACAGGGAGCTCCCCGTACCAACAATCTTGAGGACTAGGTCAACACACTGGCGCAGCACATGACTACGCTGACGCAGACCGTGGGAACTATGCAGCAAAACATGGTTCAGTTTCAGCACGAGACCAAGTCCAGTATACATAACTTAGAGAAGCAGGTAGGGCAGATCTCCCATGCGGTTAGCAAGCTTGAAGCTAGAGAGTCACGAGCACTCCCATCTCAAACTGAGATAAACCCTAGGCAAAACGTCAACTCCATGACGTCGAGGCCCAGATGAGAGCATGAAGAAGAAAAGTTGCCAACCAAAAATTACGAGGACAAACCACGACCGCGGGCAATTTGCCGCGATCGCGGGTCTGTTGAGCCAGAGAATGGGCAAGATGCGCCGATTAAGCGCGATCGCGGGCAGGATAGCCGCGACCACGGGGCCCCAGTGCAAGAACCGCGATCGCGAGGTGAAAACCGCGATCAAATTTCGGAAAACAGGCCAACTCCATTTACTTTCATGATGCGGTATGTCTACCCGGAGGGATATTTTGACATCCCAGTGCCATTCCCTGCAGCACTAGAAGATGACGAACCCATTGAGGGGATGAAGGGAATGTTCGAGACATTCAGGAACTACAAGGTGACCCCCCAATTGAGCAAAGCGATACCTCGCTTTGCAAACTTCCTGAGGGAGCTATACAAGCTCAAGAAGGAGCAAAAGGAGCGGTCGAAGAAAAAGGTGAAAGTCAAGAAAGATGTCTCGGCTGTGATGCAAAAGAAGACCCCGAAAAAGTGTGAAGATCCTGGGATGTTTAGTGTACCCTGCAAGATTGGGGAAACCGAGTTCAGCGAGACATTGCTGGATTTGGGAGCCTCAATCATTGTCCTACCACTGTCCGTCTACAACACCCTCAATGTCGGACCACTAGAAAGCACGGAAATCGTCATCCAACTGGCTGACAACTCCGTCATCATTCCTGAGGGCGTTGTGAAGGACGTTTTGGTGAGCGTCGATACCCTCGTCTTCCCTGCAGACTTCTTCATCATGAACACAGGGAAACAAGGAGGACGAGTAATGCTAGGGAGGCCTTTCATGAAGACCTCCAACACAAAGATCGACGTGGGCATAGGTACGATAAGCATAGAGTTTGACCGGAGGAAGGTAGAGCACAAACTGAAGTCCATTCAGGAGCATCCCCCAGATTCAAGAGTGCAGAGTGTGGTTGCAGGAGGCAACCCAGGTTGAGAAGTACAGCAGAACGTCGTGCCGCGACGATAACTATGGCGCTGCTCGGGAGGCAACCCGAGGTATGAGTTGCTGAACTCATCTTTGTTTCTTTGCTTCGTTAGGATTTGTTATTGTGTTTTAGAATTCTTTGCTTTAGTTGCCATTTTCTTTTTTGTTTCTTTCTTCTGTGGGCCGTTAGAACTAACCTTGCAGCGGAGCCCAGACCTCAGCGACCCGCGACCGCGGTATCGATCCCGCGATCGCGGTTTCCCCACGGTGTTCCATGGAGTTTAGTTTTTTTTTTTTTAAAAAACGGCACACAGATTTCAATATCGGCGCATTTTTCGAGGCGGTCAACCCTCGTAACTCGCGCCGGCCATTACGCTGCAGGGTATTAACCCCGCGATCGCGGTTCCTCAGCCCCGCGATCGCGGCCCCTCGTCGCCGAGCTTATAAGAGCGGGGTATGGCGGAGGCATTTCACAACACCTCCACCACGCTCTCTCCCCCTCAAACCACTCGGCTCTCTGACTCCGACCACCGCGACGACACCCTGCATCCCCGCGACCATTGTTCTGCCACCGCAATGTCGTTTGGGTGAGATCTCCATTTCCCCCCTTGGATTTCTCATTGCCTCACGAGCCGCGGTCGCCGGACCCACGCCCGAAGCCCCGCGACCACTATAGCACCACCAAAGACCACCAGAGCCATTTTTATTCGAAGCTTTCTGCTGCCCAGAAACCGCGATCGCCGCTGTCCAGCCCCGCGATCGCGGCCCTTCTTCTCTAGAGGACTTCATTCGAGCATAAACCGCGACCGCGGCCCACACCCCGCGATCACGGGCCTCTCCGATATTCTTTTTGTGCCTCTTACTTCTTCTTCCCACCATGTCTGCTTTCGTAAACAGCATGAGAAGCCCGAGGCACCAGCGCTATTTCGAGACGTTCAGCCTGTGGAAGATCGTCCCGACGAAATTCTACGATCGACCGACGCTGCAACTACTAGGTTTGGAGGACTGCACTCAACAGTTGCTGAGCCACGGAGGGCTCAGTAATTTCATTGACCTGTCCGCCCCGACGTCCGACGAATTGACCATGGAATTCCTGGCCACGCTGGAACGCCACGACGACGGGATCACGTTCAACCTGCTGGGGCGATAGAGATGGATGTCCTACCAAGGTCTGCGGGACCTTTTTGGCGTTACTGAGGAACCCACCGAGGATTGGGAAGCTGTAGGCACCTTGCCAGAGTTCTTCTGGCAAGATGCGACCCGGGATGTGATTAACCCCAGCGCCGACGAGTACAATTACAAGCTGACACACCCCTGTTTGAGGCTGGCTCACAAGGTGCTAGCCATGACCTTCCTTGGACAGGGGGAGGTGAACAAGGTCTCCAGGCAGGACCTTACAGTGCTCTGGTGTTTGACACCAGAGAGTCACAACATCCCCAACTAGGTCGGGCTGTTTCTCTCCATCTGCCTACGACTGCGAGAGAAGAAGGGCGGTAAGATCTCCATGGGAGGCATGGTGACGCTTATCGCCCGACAGTACGAGATCCTTGCGGACCATTGGGAATTCCCCGACGAGAGCTACACATACAACATCAGGCTCATGAGGAGGTCCCATCTGCTGCTCTCCCTGGCCGGCAACCACCACCACATGAGGTTGCCTCGTCCGATGCCTTTTGGGCCCCGGGCGAGGGACTTCTACCTTTATGCCGACGGGGAGCAGGGGTCGTCGTCCGAAGACGAAGGGGACGATGACAACGACGAGGAAGAGACTGCGGTGGCAGACATGGAGAGAGATGTGCCATCACCGCCGGATTCCAGGGTCCCCCATGTCCTTCCTGACTACACTCACCAGGCATCTGGGTCTGGTAGTGCTTATGGCGGGGCACCCTGGGACCAGCTCCTGGACAGAATGACAAACCTGCAGCTGAGGCAGGATGAGCAGATACGGAGGAGCGCCGAGTGGGAATGCGGCATCTCCCAGAGGCTAGAGGAGCATGTGAGGAGAAGCGCTGAGTGGCAGCGCAACATGGAGGTCAACCTTGCCTACCACGCCAATCTCTTGGACAACCACCTCACCACCGTTGAGGACCAGGTGGTTCATTTGCAGAGGAGAGCTGAGGCTTTCTTCAATGCCTATGGGTATTGGCCTCCACCCCAGTGAGTCCTTCTATTTTTCCCTTATCTTTTATTTGTCCTTCATACATTGAGGACAATGCATGATTTAAGCATGGGGGAGTAGAAGTGCTCACTACCTATCTTGTATATACTTCTTTTCCAGCATTGTACTTTGGATTTTCAGCATTTTATGTTTAAAAAAAAAAAAATATCCTGGGACAAGTCGAAAACCCGAAAGGGCGGCTTGGGTAAAAAGCAAGTGGCCCGGACCAGCGCTAGACTGGGGTAAGAAGGTGTCTGAGTGACGTGAGCTTATGTGAGCACATCTATGAAAAAATAAAAATAAAAAATATATATGAGTGACTAGGATGAAAACTCGAAAGGGCTCCTAGGCAAAATGAGTGAAAAGAAAAGGAGTGTTTCTAGGATCTCATTTTACCGACGGGGCGGCACAAGAAGAAGAGTCAAAGAAGGATTGACGAGTAGGTCACTCTGGGAGGCATAAGGAGTCATAGATGGAGGCTAGGATTATAGGTTACTCACACCATTGGATGCCCGGGTTAAGCTTAGGGGAAGTACTCTGCTTGCCCCTTAAGCTTGTTGAGTTGTGGATGTGTCGTGAATGAGATTGGTGCCAGGAGCTTGGCATGGGTTAGGTGACTCTTAGTTGGAGGACATGCTTTCTGAGATCTTGGGTGTTGCATTGGAGGGTAAATTCTTTATTAGTTTACTCGAGGACGAGCAAAGGTCTAAGCTTGGGGGAGTTTGATAAGCACTACTTTGTAGGGCTTAACTAAGAGTTATTAGAGGGTTTTATTGGTGCCATTCGGGTAGATTTAGACACATTCTTGTGCATGGAATTTGGGGGCGAAGTCTGGTGTTTTTGGAGGTGTTTGAGCTATTTTGGATATCATAGGAGACACTGAGGAAGGAAGCCACCAAAAGAAGACGCCAAGGAAGTGAAGACGAGAGGTTAAGGAGGCGAAGCCAAGGAGTGAAGGCCGAGCATTAACCGTGACCGCGGGCAAGGGTGTCGCGATCGCGGTTCCTCGGGCAAGTCGAGAGTTTTCTGCAGGCGCGGAGGAATGTGAAGAGCGCGGAGCCACAAAAGGCCGCGATCGCGGTAAATGGGCCGCGATCGTGGGTCGTCGACGCTGTAAGTTCTGACTTTTCCCGAGTCTATCTTTTCTAATTTCTTTTCTTATTTTTCCATATTATTTCGTTTCTTTTCTTATTGGGCTAGGTCATTTGTTAGAGGCCCTATATATACTCTCTTTAGTATTAGGTTTTGGGAGTTTTGTTGTTTTTGGAGATTTTCAATTCATCGTTGCCACTTTTCATACCTTTGGAGTTCATCATGTTTATGAGGAGATAAGCCTCTTTTGCTTAGTCCGGTAATGGAAGCATAAGTTTATTCATCTGGTTGTGAGGTTTTGTTCCTATCTATCTTATCCTATTGAGTTATATCTTTTCTCTTGAGCAAATTCTTATTTGGATGTTTGTTGGTTTATCTAGATTGATCACCTAGGTTTATTGCTTTCATTCATATTGCTAATACTAGGGAACTGTTGGGCTAACGCTCTAGTTCGAGTAGCGAGCATAGATTCTTATCTACCACTGTGGAATTTATCTATGTAGGGAATTGATTACATGTTGAATGCTTCTGGTTGAGGTGTTATGTGTATCCTGGTTAATTCTTATGTTCATTGCTGCCTTTGGGTTGAATCACTAGTGGTGCTAGGGTTATTCATTGATAAGGGTTCTTAGGGATGGTTTCCCTATTAATCTACACAAGATCAGGACAGGAATAACCGAATAGGAAGATAGGACATAATCAAGGAACAACCTTTGAATGACTTATGTGGACATTACTTGGCTAAGTGTTTTCTCTCTTTGATATTTTCATCATATACTTTGTTGTGTTTGACTTAATTGTGACCAATCAACCTACAATCCCCCCTTTAGTGACATTGCATGCAATCACCATTAGTTTCGCTCCTTCCCTGTGGGATCGACCTTTGCTTATTGACTATACTAGTTTATTTGTGAGGTTTTATATTTGACAGCTAGGAACGACAGCACGTCAGCTGTTGACTGAGACATTGGTATTCTGTTTTGTTGTTGCTGTTCTGATGACTGAGACATTGGTATTCTGTTTAAGTTTATTCTTTGTTTTGGTGTGTTGGTGTTGGTGTTCTGTTTTGGTGTTGCTGTTCGGATGTTGGATTATGTTGTGTTGCCTCTGTTAGGTAATCGGTGATGATGCATGATAACTGAGATGCAAAACCTTTATGCTCACTGGACTTCTGATCTGCCATGGCAACACTGTGTCACATGTAATTGATTGATGCTTATGTGTATGTTAAGGTACTGGGATTGGTATTGTATCTATGAGGGTTATGGGGACATCCGAGATTATTTATGCATTTCAATGATGAAGTCTTTTTGCTGAGATGCAATACCATTAATGTCACTGCCTTAATGTGCCATAGGAACACTTTTACATGTGGTTGATTATTGCTTATGTGTATGTTGAGTCTTGTGATTGGTATTGTGTCTATGATGACTATGGGGACATCTGAGATTATTTGTGCATTTCAATGATGAAGTCTTTTTGCTGAGATGCAAGACCTTTAATATCACTGCCTTAATGTGCCATAGGAACACTTTCACATGTGATTAACTGATGCCTATGTGTATGTTAAGGTCTTGTGATTGGTCTTGTGTCTATGATGGCTATGGGGACATCTGAGAAAATCTACAATTGTGATTATTTATGCATTTCCCTTGTCTGGTTTGTCCCGAAATGTTTGTCGTAAAGGTCTAAAAGCTCTTGTGATTGGTGGTGTTATTCTCCTTGAGTCTATCTATGATGAAGTCTTGAAACTGAGATGCATTCCCTGCATGTTCACTGTCTTAGTGTGCCATAGGAACACAATCAAATGACTGATTGATGCTTATGTGTATGCTAAGGTATTGTGAATGGGTTTAGGGACATCTGAGAAATGCATTGTCATTGTTGTGCCATTACTTGTGCTTGTTTACAAAATTACACAAGTTCTTTACCTCCTAAGATTGCTCTGTACACAAAATGTTCAATCTTTGTCATATATTGCTAAATAAACTGACTGTCTTCAAGTGCTTCTTCAGTGTCTTGATCTTCATATACTGTTGTCCCTTGTTGACTCTGTTGACCTGCTATTGATGTTCCTGCTTGATCTGCTTGTTGTGCACCCCCATGCACTATGTCCCATGCTTCTATGATAGCCCACATAGGTGCCTTGATCTCTCTTGGTAGATTTCCTCGAGCCATTAATTTCTTCTTGTTTACATGTGGCAATCATACTCATTGCCTCCCTTGCATTTAAGTATTTCATTCATAACAAATTGTAGTGTCATCCACACATCTCTAAGAGTTATAGGGGCCAATTCAAAAAATGC
This sequence comes from Rheum nobile, assembly GCA_027886185.1. Taxonomy (NCBI): domain Eukaryota; kingdom Viridiplantae; phylum Streptophyta; class Magnoliopsida; order Caryophyllales; family Polygonaceae; genus Rheum; species Rheum nobile. Next base: position 936,918 of record WOAB01000642.1, read on the forward strand.
TTCATGTACTGCTTCTATCATATGATCAATACTTTTTGGCATCTTCTTGTGCATGAGTGACTGAATGCTTCTGAAAAATCCTAGATCTAAGATGTTTACATCTGGACTATTAGCTGGTTGTTGTATTAAGATGAAAGTGAATCCATCCTGAATGTATACATGTTGCCATTCTGGATCTCTTTGAGTTATATGGGCATTTGCATTGTCTTGTTGTATGAATATAACTCTTTGAGCTCCATCTTGTGGCCATTTTGCCTTGATTGCTGGAATGATTTGGTTTATCAACATGTTCCTTGTCACTTGCTTGTTGACTGATTCAACTAGCTTTGTAACTAGTGTCTCCTTCTCTCTGTTTTTGGATGACCTCTTTGATGCTTGTTGATATGTGAATGGAAAGATTCCTATCTTCCCATCAAAAATGCATTGTCCCTCTGCATCAAATCTAGGCCTTGCTACAACAGCAGTGAACATAACTTTGGGAATGAATTTAGATGAATTTGCAGCTCTGTACTTGCCCCTTTCATTCTGTGCTAGATATACTCTCTGTGATTTCTTTGATAGAAAAAACCACTTCTCATCCAAGTGTACAAAATCAAACATTGGATAATACACTGATTTTTCTTCTATTGTATCCCCACAAAGTAACTTCGGTACCCAATCCAACCTAGCCTTCTTATGACCCTCACTCAAACCAGGATGGATTGGATTTGTATGTGGCTTTATTGTACCTTGCTTGACCATTCTATGCGGTCTTTGAAAGACTAAGCTTGCTATCTAAGTCTCTAATGCATGACCTGTCTCCCATGCCCAGTGCTGTGATTGAATCCATCTCTACTTGAATTCCTTTTCTACCACAGTTGTGATATTTTGTGCTTAGATTGTACCTCTTTTGTGCATTATGTTGCTTCTTTGCTGTGTTCCAAAGTCTGCCTATGTACCTTGTTGACATTTTGAACTCTTGTGCAGCTTTCTTTATTGCACCATGTGGTAATTGTCCCTCTTTAGATGTCGTTAGCAGAGCATTCAATATGTGCATTTTTTTATCACTGCTGAGCCTGGTATTATGTGTTGGCTGATGATGTTGTGTTGTCTCTGTGTTGTGCTCTACTTCTGATGATTGTCCCTCTTCATCTCCTGGTTCTTGGTTGAGATCAAAGCTATGTTCATCTTGTTCCATGTCCCCTGATGACTGTCCCTCTTCGAACTCTTCTCCATCATAAACGTACTGTTCATCTAGAAGTGGAGCTTCATTTAAGTCCCATAAAGCTGAGGCCATGACACCACCAGGTTGTGATGCAGAGATTGTTTACTGATTATTTTGCTTTATGATTTTAGTGAAGTTAAATTCTGTAAATTCCTTTGGGAATGCTGTAATCCCCTTTTATACTCTGTTTAGGGGCAATTATGTCTAGGGCAATTATGCCCTAAGTCCCCTGCATAATTCCCCTTTTGTTTAGGACAATTCTGTCCTTCAGTTCTCAAAATTTGTAAGTGATCCGTGTGCACCCTAATGCTCCCCTTTCATTGGCTGAAATTTCATCTGTGGTTATTTACCACAGATTGCACTGTAGCAGCAATCATGTCATTTGTAATGTCCCTAATTTTCTTAATTAAAGAACTTTTTATACTTTAGAACAAATATTTCGGGACAGAGAGAGTACTATATTTGTGTGTATATAAAAAGGGTTGGAAACATATTGCACCCAAAAACATATGTGGTCCTCTTCAGAATAACTTATTAAATATGTTGAAGGGTCAGGCCTACTTAAATTCTAGACCTTCAAGTATATCATTATTTGAGTATGAATGAGTCAACAAAATGTGAGTTTTTTTAAATACACGATTCACCTTTTTGAAAACATGATTATTTTGGACGCTCAAAAATAAGTAAAGGTCGATAAGAATGCCTTACACAATCGTGTCAAGTCAAAATACCTTTGATTGTATTGATTAAGCATAGGTTAATTCCATTTATACCAAGATGTTTTGCTTTTTACAACATTTTCAAGTGTCATTGTTGTAGTTATTAAGGTGAGATTTTTACAACACCTTGCAGTTTCCGAACTAATATAGACTTGACTATTATTTATTTTAGAGTCTTCAAAGTTGATTTTGTGATTTGTACAATGTTGTACATATGTCCATCCAAAATGAATTGACAAATAAACATTTTTTTTTGTTTAAATAGATTGTTTGATCATATATAGTAAAAAAGTATAGACATGTTCATCCAATATGAATGACTTGTCCAATAATATTCAACTAGGTCATGCACCAATTGAGAAACAGCCAATGATGTAGCTCTAATGAAACAAACAATGATTGTCGCTCATAAATGGTAAAAAGCTTATACCGACACAAAGTAAAGACCAATTGACTTTGAAATAATACACACTAGTTACATGTGTGCTGGTGCTATGCACGGGTCCGTAACATGTTTAATTCAATTTTATTTATAATTAGATTATTTTATATTTTTAATATATTTGTATACTTTATACAATTTATACAATCAAATTTATCAAAATTTACGATCTGTTTTTAGATAGCAGCGAAATGATATATATATAAGATATTTTATTATACTTTACTAATTACTATGTTATTAATGTAATCTGGGATGAAACAAAATTATTTTGTGAAATTTATAACAAAGTTGTATAATTATATCTCATATCAAATTTATATCGAAATAGTTTAAACATTCACTATTTAGGTGTTATTTCAAACAGATACATTGAGCTAATACAAAACCAAAGTGTTGAATTATTTTAATTGTTGTTCTCCTCATTTTACATGTATGTCAAATGATATTTGTTGGTTTTCAACTCGTCTTTTAAAAACATATTGATAAAAAATTATATTTAAATGTGAGCATTGATAAATAAATGGGTTGAAAAAGAGTTTTAAATAAAATTAATTAAATGAATTTATTAAGATAGAAGATTAGAGGGAATTGATTCTTTGTGAAATAGATTTTAATGTAAAATAGAGGAAATTGTGTAAAAGAGAGGTCATTAATTGTGACAAATATGACAACTTTTATATATAGATAGATTATGTGTTATTTCAAACGGATACATTGAGCTAATACAAAACCAAAGTGTTGAATTATTTTAAATTTTGTTCTCCTCATTTTACATGTATGTCGAAGGATATTTATTGGCTTTCAACTCGTCTTTTAAAAACATATTGATAAAAAATTATATTTAAATGTGAGCATTGATAAATAAATGGGTTGAAAAAAGAGTTTTTAATAAAATTAATTAAATGAATTTATTAAGATAGAAGATTGGAGAGAATTGATTCTATGTGAAATAGATTTTAATGTAAAATAGAAAAAAATGTGTAAAAGAGAGGTCATTAATTATGACAAATATGTCAAGTTTTATATATAGAAGTTTGTAGCTTTACTAGATAAGAAATTTTGAACCTCCATTGTAACCTTTTCAATGCATTATCTCCCACTTATTGCAATGTAATGCACTAAGGCACCTATTTGGTTCTAAATATGGAAACGATAATATACAGCAAACCAATCTAGTCCACTTTGAGGTCATGATACATTGATCAAAATTTACATCTTGGTTTGTGGCTATAATATTTGTATTTCACGAATGTTTGGGAATGATTTCATCGTTTTAAAACTCACCCAATATTGGAGAAAGGAATAATAACTCCTTCACATTGAGCCACAAGCCAATTCTTGTATGGAAAAAAGGAGTTACAACTCAACAACCTTTTATGAGGTACAAATTTGATTTACCAAACAACTTTGGTATATCGAGAGGCCAAATAAATTGATAGCTGGGCAATTCTGCATGAGGACAAAAAAGTATAACCATGGAAAACAAGCTAAGAGGGAATAAAACATAACAATTAAGGAGCCTAAGCGAGCTAGAGAGTAGGGTGATTAAAGCACTAGCAAAGAACAACGTCGTTAATAGCAGGTCAAACATGACATCTCTTGGAAAAGTGCAAAATGGACCACCATGATGTCCCCCCACCAAAATGGAGGATCATCTTGAGCCTCGAGCACGACCACGACCACGACCTCAACAAAGACAAATTGGTCCACACCCTAAATCATCATCACAATTGCAAAAAAGGTATTCACACCAATTAAGATATATCGATATTTTAATCAATGAATGATGACATCAAAGTGGACTAGATTTGATTTATTCTCGTTATCGTTTCCATATATTTAAACCAAACAGGGGCTAAGTGTGTACTACAAACACACCCTTTATGGTAGGGATGAGTAAAATCTTGTTCGAGCTGGACATGATCGAGGTAATATCGGTCCGGTCCTTGGTCTAGAAATTTTCAAAATTTGGTTTTGGTCTGATTCGGATCGAACTTTTTTAAAAAGAATTATTTATAAAATACTTATTAAATATTGATTATATTTTGGTTATAAATATATTTGGTGTAATTTATATGTTTCTATATTTACATATTATATCCTCAACAATATTAGATATTTTAATTTTTATACGTATTTTATATTATTTAAACAAATATAAAAGCGGTCCAAAATTGGCCCGAGATGAACCGGATCAGACCGATATTTTTCGAATTTGATTTTCTGTCCGGATTGGTTTTGGATCGATGCTCAATTGCTCACCCTACTTTATGGTACTAGAACGCATAAGTAAGACAGCTTATTGTGGCTCCCTACCTCTTCTTGTGCATATGATGCATGATGTATTTTGCATGTCTCTACCTCGAATTTCAAAATACATTCATGATTTGTCACATGTATTTAGTTACATTGCCACTATATAAAAAAGATTATACATGCAAGAACAACCCCTTGATCAAATTCCAGAACATCATATGAGAAGTAAAGTAATTTTTTATGGAGGTGCTTTATATTTAACATATATCTTTTGGAATAACATGAAAAACTTAGGAAAAAGAAATTGGTACAAAGTGATATTCCAAAGTTTTTTAGGGGTGTAATTTTTTGAAAGGGAGAATAAAATACATCAATGTATTCTATTTGTGATCTTTAGTGTGGAACGTACATGAGCTTGTGTTAAGTCGTTAGTGGATTACATAAGATATTATAAAATGCTATTTTTGAAGTTCTTCTTCTAAGAAAGTATTTATAAATGGAAGCAAACCATTTTTCAAACTCGGTTCATTAGTTAAAGAGATTTTAATCTAACATGAAAGGATGATTAAATTTATCTAAGATGATATTCCAAATCCAAGGACCTATTGTGGTCTACTAGGACCTAAGGAGCCGAGGGAAGTCAAGCCTAATGCATTTGGGTTGTGAGTATGTGACAATACATAAGGTCTTATATCAAGAAAGTTCATACAATTCGAGAAAGAACATATCATATATCAAGCAAGGAAAACAAAGAAAGGTGAATGTTGGATGTTTCGTCAGTCTTGAAAAAATGTGGAAAAAGAAGACAAGTTGTCCTTGCACTTGTCACCTAGCTTGGATAGGGTTGGACAAGTCAATAATCACAAGACAAGCCTATGTCATCTTTTAGAATATAGCTAGCCTCTTTATTTTTCTAAGACAAATGAGAGGTAGATGACACGGATAAATGTAGGTTTACAAAATTAAAGTAGTTTACACATTTACATAAAGTTGTCATCTGTCCAAAAAAATGAATCTTAATAAATTTATATCGTGGCAGTTTATTTTTCTAATGCATTGGAAACCTATAAACTTGTCAGAATCTTAATAATTTATATTGTAGTCCATTTACTAGAAGTTCATTTATTGGTCCACGTATAATTAAATGGCCAGATTCATTTTTTATAGAAAAGGAAAAAACCAATCTCCTATCCTCATCTTCACCCAGGAGAAAAAACACAACTCAAACCTAACTCTGCAAAAATACATATGGAGGTTCAAATTCAAACCCCTTTCATCGTCTTCACAATTCACCCTTATCTTTTGATAAGCAGACAAAACACTACTCAAGCCTTCAATTTCATGCTAATACCTATTTTACTTCATTAGTCACATAAATAAAAATTAATTTGCAGGTCCAACTCAATGGCTTCCATGGCAGACCAATCGAAACTTTCACCAAAAGACATACAATCAGGGAGTTCAATTCATCTCTTCCTTCCAATCTGAAACCCCAAAATTCCTCCTGAAATCAGTATCCGATTTTGTGTCGTTCTCCCTTCCCGACCTCCAAATCCTCCGGATCGATCTCCATTCCCCGATTTCATGGAGGAAACCCAAATCCACTAACAAGCCCACAATCAACGACGAATCCAAATTATGTGCTACATCTCTCGAATAAACGCTCGAAATCATCAGCGCAAAATTCAAACCCGAAACTGCTTACAACGTCGTCTTGGGCAGAGTACCATAGCCTACATAAGTTCAAGGTGGTGGAGGATCCAAAAGAGATCGAAGCTCCGAACCTTGTTGCCAAACCACCCTAGAACGATGGAATGTCACCAGAGACGGAGGGGTCGAATAAGTGCAGTGATTGGAAAGAGGTGGGCCATGGGTTCTGGTGGTGAGGTAGGGAAGAAGAGGTCTGATAAAAGGGTAGGTGAAAACTTTAATTTGTAGTTTAATAGAGAAAAAGATAATGAATAATAAAAATAAAATAAAATAAAAAAGTAATAATAGTATTTTTAATTGTACAAGAATCTTCTGCCACTTGGTAAAAAGTATATGAATTGTTGTTTACACCTTGTGTAAACGTACCAAAGTCCAGATGACACAAGGAAGGTCGACCTAAATGAAAGATAACATGTTGTTATCTTAGTTGCTTTGAAAGCTTGACAAGGGTGACTAGGCTAAGTAAAGTCACATAAACTCGATCAATAAGTACTTCTTGACAGATCATTCAAACATTGAACACAACCATCAACAAGGTCCCTAAGCTTCTCCAGAGAAACACAAACTTAAACCCATGACACCATTTAAACCCCCTTATAGTTTGTCCTTTTTTCACAAATTCCTTAAATATGTGTTAAAGTTCAGTGGGCTGATAAACACGAGGTTCATGTCCGTACGAGCGTACATCTGTGACAAGCCCAATACATAATCCTAGTGAAGTTCCAACCTAGATAAAATCAATTGGCATTAAGAGGAGTAGTCCATGTGCCGATCTTATATATTAAGCTTGTTTTTCTCTCAACTTCCAATGTGGGTTACATAATCTCCATACATGCCATCAAGTGCAACTCCCTAGATAATATTGAACTTGACAAGATGCCTTAAGATCGACAAGCCCAATTAAATCTAAGGCCGACAAGCCTCACGAGTTAGCCTAAATCACGTCCTTTTGGAAAGCCAGGAAAAATCAACCAAGAAGCGATCCCAAGACCAGAACTAGCTTCAATACTATGTTCAAGTCTAGTGTGTCGATAAGCAGGGGGTTCGTGTTCATACGAGTGCACATGTCGTATGCGTGATAGACCCAATACATAAGATCAGTGAAAGAGTGAAAAATGAGATCATTAAGAGGATCGGAGTAGCTCACCAACCTATATACTAAGCTTATTTTTCATCCAACTTCCAATGTGAGATAAATTATCTCCACATTATGCAAAGTTTTAAACACTATATAGGTGTCTAGAGACTACCCTCTGAAATGAGTGAAAGAATGAGATCATTTTGATCTTATTTTGTTGCAGAAACTTATCAAAACCACAATTTGGGTACTCTCTTGGTGCAATCTCTTTGCTTCTCAACAATATTGGTAGTTTTTATAATTTACATGCCAAGGTTGGTGAGCTAGAAACCATAATTCAAAGCCTCATTAATTAATTCCAAGAATTAAATTTTATATGAATTATTAATTAAGCAAATGTCATCTTATCGTGGTACCCCATGATTGTCTCATAGTGTTGCTTGAGACTCCTGTGGTTTTCCATAAGTTTCCTTCGGTCTCAAAAAATTTATTTGATCTTGGATAAGTATAAAATCATTCTGCCATTTTTCATTTTTAAAGACTATCTTGAATTTATTCTAATTAATAAGAGAACAAAGGTAATAACTATCAATCTTTGAACAAGTCCTTTTGCACTTGTTCAAAAGAGTTAAGTTTGGTGTATCCAACGTAATTCAATATCATATCTAGGTTATACTCTAGCTAGCCAAGTTGTAATAACCTTTTGACACATTATCATGGTGTTTGACGATTTTGGTTTCTTGGCACAATTTTTGAGTTCGTATTCGGGTGTACACGCTTGCATGGGTAACATGAGACATCATCGCGGCTGCCTTTTTCTATTCACGATGTTGGCTTGGGTTGGGAACCAATGACATCGACGTTGGTTGGTCGACGATATTGGTCCTCAACGATGGTTTTGATGGAATAAGGCATTGACACCTAGTTCAAGCATAACTTTCTCCCTCGTATAAAACTGTCTTCATATTACTCTATGGCTAGCGACATTTATTTCATTTTATTTTTCTATGCATTTCAATCTCAACTAAGACTTGTAGAGATCGAAGAGTCAGAATTGACATAATTGGACTTGAAATCTTCTTAGGTTGATGCGAAATTATTGTGAAATAGCTTTAAATTTATATTGTCTATTTTGCATCACCAAGAGTGATTTTGTGTGTGGAATATTCGTGAAAACTTAGTATCTTATTTATACAAACAAGTGTATTATTGGAATCTATACAATGTCATTACATTTGATAAACCAGGAATCAAAAAATTCTATACCAACATATCATTTTGCCTATTTGCTTTTTTTATATATATATTGTTGATCGCTTAGAAATAACGTCATTTACTTGACTTTCATATCAAAACTGGTCGTGTTGGGTCTAAAAAAAAATTTCACAAGAATATAGTCTTTTCCACAATGATTTCAATTGATAAAAGAAACTTGACTTTATACATGTTTTGAAGAGGAGATGACGTTGAAAATAAAGTATGTATCTTTGTCATTTAACTTGATGTTACATCTATAGTTTCAGCATTGCGCATGTCCTAAACTTATAATATCTAATAAGCTCACTAAACAAAACCTAAATCTAGTTTAAAAGTAAGATACTAATTTTTTTTCTCACCTCTTGTTGGAATATTTAGTTATTTCATGCAACAAAATGTGTAAAATTAATGCTAGCATATGATATTTGATAAACTTTAGGCATGAAATGTAATTTGTAAAAAAATGAATTCTTTGTTGATAATATATCAAACTTCACTTAAGTGTATAATGAATTATAACACTATGTGTTGACTATTGTCTTCACCTTGTATTTTTTTTATTGGGTAAGAATTAAGCCAACGTTAAGATGACTTGAAGGTCAACCTAGAATATCCATTGGGATGATAACTTGAAGTTCTAGAAGTTTTTCAAAGAAAACAAGTGGCTATGAGAAGTGATTTTGGATACCATTTCATTCACCTCTCTAAAAACATGAAAGATCTAAAGTACCGAAATTGATTTTAAATGAATCGGGAGATCATAGATGATCATCTTGATTTTCCAAAAGCATCTCCAGATACCTTTAATTGACCTAATGACACTGAGATTGTAACCTTCAATGACGAATTTCTTTAATCCAAGTCGTTTTACAAATATAATGTCATTTCAGAGGGATAAAGTTTCTACAATGAGAATGGAGTTTGTTCCACATCTTTCATGACCAATATGAATGGGTTTTGCCATATGATTTCGAATTATGAATCTCGCGGTTGCATGTTCACTATCTTTTTTTATACATCAAATTTAATCTTAAATGTATACAATTATGGTCTTGTTCAGTGGATGCTTCTTTTCCTTATGGGTCTTGTATTAGTTTGAACTAGTTGTTGCATATTATCATTGTCTTCCAACTTTTTTGTTAGGTTTCAAATTTTCAAATGTTGTTTCTTATTTGGTGTATCCTTCCATATCCTTCATGACATTGTTTGGTGTTTAGTGAAAAAAATTCTTTTTTCTTTGGTACTAAAAGCACCACAAAAGTAATTGTCATTTAGGTTATTTCTTGTTTAGTGTGTATGCTTTCAAGTTCCTCAGGGATTTGTGTAGGTTCTCTATTTAGTAGGGTCATAATCTTGAACAACTTTTCCATAAGAAAATAAAAGTGTAATCTTCAATATTAGAAGTGATAAATCACTTGGGCTGATGGTATGTCAGTCGCGTTCTATCAAAAATATTGAGACATCATCGGGTCTTTTGTTATCAATACCATTAAAAGTTTTTCAGCCCCATAAAGATTTTGAAGCGACTGAATCACACATTTATTACCTTTATACCAAAATGTGATAATTAACTCCACAAGTCATTAAAAGCCTATCCGTTTATGTTCAACTATTTACAAGATCATTGCTAAAATTCTTACTAATTGATTGAAAAAAGTAATGGAAAAGATTATCCACCTTGACAGGGAGCTTTTTCTACAAGCAAAACAATTCAGGACAACATCCTTATTGCTCGTAAAATCTTCCACTCATTTAGTGCAAAAAAAAGAAGAGAATGGATAATATGATAGCACTTGATGAGAAATATTGCATTATCTCAAGACAAAATGTTAGTTACCATAAGCTAATAACCTTTGGTGACGATATCATGATTTTTGCAAAAAGCTAATGAAGGTTATTGTGTGAAAGTGAAGCAAATCATTGAGAAATATTGCATTATCTTAAGACAAAATGTTACTTACCATAAGTTTGTGTTTCAAGTCACGAGCAAAATAACCAACAAGCGAAAACAACTACAGATTATCCTAAATATAGCTAATATGATAACACTTGATGAGTATTTTGGGTGCATTGTCATTAATGGAAAAGTAAATAAAAATACATTCATGAAATTGTAACGAAATCAAAATCAAAATTGACCAAACGGATAACCAATGAACTTTCACAAGAAGGAAGAACTACACCCATTAAATCTAACCTAGCAGCCACACTGATTTATAATGCAAAACTTCATGCTTCTAACAAACATTCATAATGAACTAGACAAAATTAATAGATCTTTTATAGTGAACCTAGCAACCACATTTGACTTGATGGATCATATCTGCAAGCCTACAACTTTGGGTGAAGTTAGACTTAGGGAAATAAAAGACACGAATCAAATTGCAAATGAAATTACTTTAGAAAATTATGGGGAAATATAATAACATTTGGGTTAGAATAATTAATAAAAAATATATGAAAACATATACAATCTGAACTATACTAAGCAAAAGAACATTTCGTGGCAATTGGAAAATTAATTGAGCTCTGGGACTCGTATGAGAATGGTTTAGTGTCACAAACTAGGTTGGAAAAACTAACCAACCGTTTATTTTCCTTGCATGGTTGGTTGGTGTCATCAGTTACATACGGCATATCAGTTGTTGGTCCCATACTATCTTGAAGTAACAAATTAAAGACGAAGGCTTGCAGTTGAAGGTTGTGTTTTAAAGTAATACTTTGAAGTTGTTTAGTATTGATTTAAATCTTCTTAATAAATGTACTAAGTTATAATATCTAGATCACCTAGTCATGTATTTACAGTTAATATGAAGTCTTCCGTTGTAATTTCATATTGTTTTGTAAAACTAGTCTTCTCAATTAACGAGAAGAGTTTTAATAAAGGTTGAGTATATTTTTCACAAGTCTTCCGCTGGTTATTTTTATGTTATCAGTATATTTAAGCATAAATTGTTTAGATTAAAACCTAGGGTGGCTTTTGACTTAAATTCAGAGGTCACTGGCATGTGGCACTACTAACATAAGTCGGGGTGTAACAATTATGGTATCAGAGCAATGATTTTAAGATTCTTGACCTATTGTTAGGTTTGAGAATTTTGAAAATTATTTTCAAATTATTTTTGAATCATGTTCTTTTAAAAGAATTTTAAATTTTTAAATGGTTAGTATTGAATTTGATGTTTTTCAAAATAGCATAGAGTTTAGACAATTTTAAAAGTAGTGGCTTAGTTATTAAGACATTAAAATTACTTTTATAGTTGTTTTATAACAATTGCTTTGAAATGTATAATGTATAAATGTTGATAATAAGTGGTTTTCAAACTTCTGCAAGCTTCGATTCAATTACTTATTCCTTAGGTCCATTCATAAGAATATCTTCTATTCTTAGGATTTATGTCATTCGGATGTTGACATTTATCTTGTTTGCCTTGTCCTCAAGTAAGAGGATAAGATCGAATAATATTTGTGGTGGGTCAGTCAAATTAATATGAACTATTAGTTTGGTCCCATATACTTCCTATCATAACGAAGTTGATTTAAGGATCATATGATACAAGTTGGAAAATTTTAAATTGGCGTTGTAGTTCATCAACAAATGGTGAATACCCGATCCTCCAACCGAGTGGCCAATGACGGTCTCAACAATGGTTCTTGAATTCAGATGAGTGCTGCTCAGCAAGGGGATGACACGTGATCTGGCTTCCATAACAATAACCCGCCACCGCGAGAAAATGTTCGTCAGGAACAAGTGGACCCTCAAGTTGAGAGGGAAGTTCCACTTAATCTACATCTTGCCCTAATAGTCTTGGATGATACTGTCATAGGGAAGATAGTGAGACAAGTTGTGAAGATAATGACAACCCAAGGAGATCTGTAAGCTCAAGCGGCTCTCGTTCCTCATGTTGCAACTGAAATTGGGGGACATGAAGACCATGCACCTCTAGTTCATCCCGAGAGAAATGAAGGGAACTACAATCGAGCGTTGAAAAGGATCAATTCAATGCGCCCGGATAGTTATGATGAAACCGGTGAACTAGTAAAGGTTGCCTATTGGTTCTCTCATATGAAGCGGTTGTTTCGGAATGTTGTTTGCATCGAGGTTGAATAGGTGCACATAGCTTTGTTGCATCTAAAAGATGAAGCTAGTGAGTGGTGGGAAGGAACTGGGTTGGATGACCATCCGAATCTGAATTGGAAAATGTTCAAGGCAAATCTCACTAATCAGTTCTTCTCTCATTCTATGAGAGAGGAGAGTTGGAAGAATTCCTCTACCCAGTGACTGAGGGATTGAAGGTGATCGAGTTGGCGGTAAAGTTCAATCATTTGCTACATTATGTTGGTTTCGAGGTGCACTCTGAAAAGAAGAAGATTTTGGTACTTCCATGAATGGATGAGCCCCGAAATAAAACCTATGATGGTGCATCACAGTTGTTCTACCTTGGAGCAGTATGTGGATGCAACATATAAAATAAAGGTTAGGTTGGAAGAATCCACCCGGAAGTTAGAGGATAAAAATAAGGCAAAAGGCGGGTAACAGAACAAGAAGTTTAATGGATTTAAGCAGCCGACATCGCCTATCAAGTTTGAGAAGTTGGGTCGTTCTAAGACCAAAACAACTCAGTCTGACTCCACGAAATGCTCAGGACGGAGTGATGGTAATATTCAATGTCACAATTGTGGTGAAGTCTGACATAAGAGTTTCAATTGCCAAAAAGAGAAGTGAGTATGCTATGCTAGCTTGTGGGAAAAAGGGACACATGTAAACTTATTGCCGACAGAAAGGCCAAGGGTTAACACAACCATACCAGGCATCGAGTGCCGGTAGTAGGCAAAACCCAATGTCATAAGTGTCCGATCCTGATCAGTCTGCTACTCAGAATAAAGGCAAGGCGCCTATCAGGTCTTCTAGATAGTTAGGGGCATCGACTTTTTGCAATGTGTCAGTCTGACGAGCATAACACCCTGAACAATTAGTTATTTTTTTAAGTTTTTCTAAGAATAGAGAGCTATGACGTATGTGTCTATAGTCTCCGTAGTTAAGTTACTTGTTCGTTTGGTATTCCTTCAGTTGACTTCAAATCAATGTTTCGAGTAATAAACAAGGACTTTCTTATTTTGGGTAATTACTAGATTAATTATTCATTTTGAGTTATGCGTTCATACATGAATCCTTGATTGCAATACAGTACAAGTCACGTGCTGATATAAACTAACTGGATGATGTAATGTGTTCAAACATGTGTGGTTGTTCCCTATCCTATTAAGTGTTACTTTCGGGGTCGAAACAATTTTTAAGGGGGTACTATTGTAATAACCCTCATTTTTACATAATGATATAATTTTTTATTTGTAAAAACTTTGACAATTATTAATTTATTTCTAAAAGTGAAAGTACATTAATCAATTTTTTACCCTAAGTATGTTACATATTTAAGTCATGGTTTATTTAAAATTTATTTGAACATTATGTTAATTTTAAATTAAATAAACTTATGAATTTAACACTAATTATTTAAGTTGAGATTAACAATATGGTTAAATTTATAAGAAAATATGGTTAAATTTATAAGAAAATATGACTTAAGCTTATAACTAGCCTAAGTTAAAAAAAATCATCTTAAATTTGGGTTAAAATGTATAAATAAACTTAAGATAATATTGTAAAAAATTTGGGTAATTTTTGTAAATTTTAAATTTTAAAATAGGGGTATTTTTACCATAACTTGAAAATTTTGGCAAACGTTTGTAATTAGGCATAAATTAGGTGGCCACGATCAGACCTTCAACCTTGCACTCACGCGAGCTTAGGTCCATTTCCATGGCGATTTTTGTCGCGATTTCGACTTGTTTTTTTCAATTAAGCCATGGGCATTAAAGATTAGGGTCTTGTGCATTAAACCTCTCCATCAATTGGGATTAATATGGGCGAAATCACCGAGGATTAATCCGGGAAGCAAGAGTGTCGTTCGAATCAACCGAAATGAATTTTGCAAAATTCGTCCTCATCCGATTGAATTGGGAGGCGATTCTTGTGGGATTATATCGAGGACAGACAAGGCTACATCATCAGTTGATTTGAGCGTACGTGTTATTATCCGAGAAGCTTGAAATTTAAGAAATGAAATGGGAATCTTGGATGCATGGTGTATTTCAATTGTCACAATCAGTAGTCACCAAATTAAATACGGAAAATAATTAATCTTTCTTTTTCCTTGATGCCTTGCTGTGGTAGGGTTCAGATTGTTGACCACAATCAGCTTTGCATAATTGATGCCATCAACATAGGAAATCCGGGTCCGTCGGGTGGTGGAGGTATTATTCGAAATGAGGATGGGGCTTTGGTAATGGCTTATGTGCTTTCTAAGGGATATGGTAACGCACTATCCGCTGAACTCTATGCGATTTTTCATGGTTTGCAGTTGGCGATCTCTAACGGATGCCCGCGCCTTATTGTCGAGACGGACTCTACCGAGGCTCAACGTTTGTTATTGGTTCGACACTTGCAAATCCATGCTGATTATTACCTCATCCGGCGTTGTTGGAAGTTGATCGATGACCACTCTTGGCTTATCAAAATTCAACATACGCGTCGAACGAATAATGTGGTTGCGAATGGACTTGCGCAATTATCTTCTACTATGTCTGTTCCTTTCTTTAGTTTTAACGAACTTCCTGCTAGCATCGAACCGTTGTATGTTTCTGATTTGCTTACCTCTTCTAAGGAGCTCATTCCTAATGGATAATAAAATTCTCTCTCCGGGCTAGGCCCGTTTTCTGACCCAAAAAAAAAAAAACATAGTTAACAAACTTTTGGGATAACGTATAGCCTGATCCATGATGGAATTATCTTTTTATGGGTCTTAAATCTTGATCAACCAATATGTGTATAATTCTTATATAATACAGTTTTCTGCATCACAAATTCACAATGACTTGAAATAAGATACATGTAAATATTTATTTCAATTCCACATAAACAAAATATATTGAACGGTTTTTTCGCCTAGTATCCTTGAGGTATGACGAAATTCGCGAGGTGTACTAAAGTTTTGACTATTTCACGTGGTATCCCGAATTTTTTTTTTTCCGCCAAATACTCATCTCTTAATTAATTAACAGAGGGAATTTTTGTATAGTACCCTTGAATTTAAGTAATTTTTGTAGAATGCCCAAAGGTTTGAAAATTTTCGCCTGATACCCTCATACTTTTTAAAACATATTGCAAAGTGCCCAGACGTTTGTCCTCCGTTATAATCGTTAACTAATTAGAAAAAGAATCCATTTCCAGTAGAGAAAAGTCGAGAAGACGTTGCTAGTTGTAGTAGGGAGGGGACGACCGGGGTTTTGGGTGGTGGCCGAGGTCGGCGGTTTTTGCTTTCCGGAGGAGGAGATGCTTTGTTCTGAGCCGGAGGAGGAGACGCTTCGTTCTAGGGCGGTGAGAAGCGGGGCTTGGAAAACCCAGACAGGGCGGGAAGACGGCGACACGCAACGACGGACGACGACGATGCGGTGTTGCAGGCAACGAGGCAAAGACAATGGCTGCATTTCAGGTATGTATTTGGGGTGGGGATTTCGAATTTGGGGTTCGAAAGTTTAGGGTTTGAAACTTAAATTGAATTTGGGGGTTTTCAGATTTGATTGAGAATTTATTTTGATTGAAATTAGAATTGCTCAGAGTTAATTTGTGGATTTTGATTTGCATGAAAATGGCTTACAACCTGATATCCTAACTTTAACCATTCTTGTTCGGGTTGGAAATAGTTCAGTTTGAGTGATCAAAGCAGCTGCATTTCCACAATCACGTTACTTATAACACAGTTTCAAGTATATAATTGAAGGATAAAGTTAGTCCATTTTGATAAGGATAGAACATTGCTTAAACCATTTAGGTTTTGTTGCTTAAACTATTGTGGTGCAAATGCATATAAGATAGTGATAATGTTGTGTTAGTGTGGCTTATTACTCAATTTTTTCTCCATATAAACCAAACTGGAGTGTTACACAATTGAGTTGTACGCAAGACCAACGACAGAGCTGATGGCTGGTGCTAGAGGCGACGACAACGACGCTGGTCGGTGATGACTTGATGGACAATAGCTTGTGAGAGTAGCACCATTTCTAGCATAATTTAGTTGGATCATATATATGCTATTTTGACTACTATGTTGTTGTAGATGGTTTTTCATGTATTAACATTTAAGCCTATTAGCTCAATGGCAGAGCAACGTGCTTTAAGTACGTGGATGTGGGTTCGAGTCCCACATAGGCTAATTTATATCTCAATACTATTATGATCCTAATTGTACCACGGTCTTTACTATTTGATCTCTTTCATTACCAGTTGAAGAACCTTGACAATTCAAGCATACTTCTATTATCAAACAAATCATTACATTAGCCTATGCGAGAGTTGAACCCACATCTTGTGCATAAGCACATGCTCTACCATTTGAGCTAATAGGCTTTAAAAAACGCTAGCATCCAAGGTCATAACATAAACTAATTCCATACCTCATTATAAGTACTATTTTTAAAAAGACCAACAGGTCATCCATAAGGCAACATCACTTTTTAGAGAGCCAACACAGTCAACTCAAAGAAAGCAAACTTAGCTAATCAATAATTTAGAGTTGTACCTATATGATCAGTTCAAAAATAATCTGACAAGTAAATGCAAAAAATGTCATTTTTTCAGCTAGAATAACATGTAAATGTACCTAGATGGATCAACCTTCCTCACCCTAACAAGTAACAATAACATCAAGCTTAACTCACCTATATCATATAGAAGAGAGCTCATGAAAACTTAACAAAGTGATAATCATCATGACAAATCTCAGCCAAATAACACCTGCCAGAAGAAGAGGAATGATGGATATTGTTCCCTTTCTCTCATCAATCCTCTCTATGATAAATATTGCAATAATTGATGTGAATGCAATTTTCATCTGGATACATCACAAAATGAGAAGTTAACTTTTCTAGCTTTCAAAAAAAAAAAAAAGATGCAAGGAAAATACTAAAAACTATTTTAGACCAAAAATAATCGACTGCTTGTGACCCATCATATTATAAAACTAACCGGCAACCGATCCCACACAAGGGTGGCATCATTTGGGTCAAGATGGTAGTAAGAGGATCCAACCCCAACAGCAGCCACACCAACAAAGAAACAAGGCCAGCCCCATAGCTCACCTTGCAAGCTTAAAAAAGAACAGATTCAAAAAAGGAATACATGTAGACAAAGTCCATGCCTTCATAGAATCGTGTAGCTAAGATAAAATGCTTAAAGTGAAATACCTTAGCTTGATTATAATAAAAATCCTCTAATTAACTCTATCCAACTTTGATTATAATAAAAATCCACAAACCTTAAATCTGAATTTCAATCAAAATCTTCTAATTAACTCTATCCAACTTCAATTTCAATAAAAATCCACTAAACCCTCAATCAGATTCAAAAAATCCCAAATTTCAATCTCAATTCAAACCCTAAAATTGAAAATCCAAATTCATAACTGAAATTGTGCAAAACATACCTAAACACAACATTGTCGCCCCTCTTGATCACCACCAACACAGTCGTCGTCGCCACCTCAACTGTAATCGTCGCCACCAGCACCGTCGCCCGACTTGACGAACTCTTCCAGCCCCGTTGTCGTCTTGGTCTAGCGTCACCATCTCCAAAAGCCGACGGACTCTTCCAACGCCTAGCCATCAACGACCTCCTCCCCAAGACAGCCACCACCCAGCCTTGGTCGAGTATCCTTCTTTCCTCCAAGTCTCCTCCAAGACACGAGCGTATTTCTCAGTTCTCTTCTCTGAACTTTTTTAATAAGTCGTAACGTTGTATTAACGGAGGATGGACGGCTGGGTATTTTATGAAATTTGTTGAAAATTAAAGAGCATCACGCGAAATGTATCAAACCTGTGGGTATTTCCTCCGAATTCGTCTATTTTCAGCACCTTCTCTTGTCTTTCCTCCTTACGAACCCATCCTACTCTTTCTTCCTCCCAAATCATTCTCTCAACAATCAATGAGCTCAGCCCCGCTCTTGCACCATTTTCTTGATTAGCAACCGTGACAGACTCAGTTGGAACTGTAATATCCACAAACACCGTGTTCATGCCTTGACCTGATCCTGCATTTCCGTTATCACAGAAAAAGATCCGATCCCATTGTTGCTCCAGGGTCATTTCGTAGTACATAGATTTCTTCACTTGATCTTTTGGTGTTAGGTAGTCCTTGATGAACATGAAAGGACAGTACCACTTGCCCACAATTACTGGATTAGATGCCTGATAAGAAAGAGAGAAGTTGAAGTATGGAAGACGAGCACGCAGCCCCGGATCCAGGCCTGCTGCTTCTCCAAGTGAGAAATTCTTGGGAGTTTTGGAGTCGAGGCGCCAACCTTTCCTTCGAAGAAACGATGGAGGATGACCATCATGAGCAACAGATGTGGCTACCAACCCCGAACCGTGTTTTGACACCCTGAACAGTTGATAGGTGTTGGTCGGGTCTAGCGGTCTTGGATGGACATCGTTTACGCAGTTGCAAAGGCAACATGCTGTCATTTCTTCGTCAGTCGAACTCACACACGCTTTCCTGGGAGAAAAAAAAAATCAGACAACATTATGAAACTATGTTCCGCAAACCAATTTCAGAAGAACTAATTCTTACCCTTTATGCTTTCTCTTTGTCTTGATTGCATAATAGATATTTGAAGATAGTGGGCGATTGATTGCTGGGATAAAATAGACAGGATAATGAGTCTCGTCTTCTCCTGATCCATGAGTAACTTCGTGGAGCTTGTTTTGAGGGAAAGGGAAATCCTTAATTCTGCTGTCCTTGAACAATCCGAAGAAGACTCTTTCTGTTGATGCATCATCTTGGAGTATTAGGTAACCGATGTTCGGGCCTTCAGGGGGCGGTAAAGAGACAGCGTTAGGGTTGTTTTTGTATAGAGAAAGGGGTCTGGTGACATACATGCTTATGGTTTGCTGAATTCCCTTTGAATCCACTGTTGTAATTAACCAATTGCAGGATTTATATAGAAGTTTGAAATTCAGGAAATGAAAAGGGAATCCTGGATGTTATATTACAATTGGCACATTCACTAGGGGTGAGCAAACGTATATATCCGATCCGGTCCGGTCTGGTTCGGTATGTCGGATATTCGGAAAAAAATATTCACAAAACTCCTATCCGTATCCGGTCCGTTTCGGACCGGATATCCGATAAATATTATACGGATCGGATCGGATATTCGACTCGGATATCCAAATTATCCGGTTACTAGAAAACCTATTAAAAAGTAAATCAAAATATTACTTTTTTTAATTCAATCAAAACTAACAATCCGCAAAGTACAACTAAATGTCAAACATCAACACTATTTGCAATTCCCTGTAATGTTTTCAAACAATTAAACTTGTCAATTTTTTCAGATTGAGAACCATAAACGTATATATTATATAAGAAGAGGAATTGGCAAGTATATATAAAGTTATAGCTTTAACTTATATAATCAAAATTCAATTCAATGATGAACACTCAATCTTGACAAAAAAACATATTTACTCTGTTTAGTGAGGCGACACTTAGTACATGACTTGGGATTTTAATTTTATAAGAATAATAATCAAGGTTGTATTTTATTAAAATAAATAAAATAAGAAATGTTGTATTGGAGAATTAAAGTGGTTTAATTCCTTAAAAATGTACAAGCACCATTTTGATATCATTCTAAACTAATTAAACATTGTATATTAGTTATAAAAACATATATATCTTATATATTAATAGTACCGGATTCCCGGATATCCGGTAAGCAAAATATCCCGATCCGTATCCGGTCCAAGTATCCGGAAAAATCACCCGGATCGGATCGGATTCGAATAAAAGTTAAACGGATGTTTTCAGATACAGACTTTTAGGGTTCGGATTGACGGGTTATCGGATCGGATCGGCCGTGTCAGATACTTTTGCTCACCCCTAACATTCAGTAGTCACCAAATTGATAAAGAAAAATTACATTTTGAAGTTATCAGCTTTTCATAATCACCGAATTGCAAAAATACCCCAAATGCATTAGTGAGTTGCATATATATCACTTTGACTTTTTTTTTGCATATATACACCAAATGGGGTATTTTTGCAAAATATTTAATTTTTTTTTTTAATTCAGAAATGAAATAAAAAAAAAGCATGAAAAGAAAAAGGAAACAAAAAGCCCAAACTAGTAAAATAATAATTTTTAGGATTTCCCTCTAAAACCCCAAAATATTTCCCGCCCACTTTCCGCCCATCCCGGCTTCCTCCATCCCGCCGACCGGTGCATCAACAGTTGAAAGTGAAAGATTTAAACCCATCCTCCCTCCCCTCCCCTCCCCTCCCTCTCCCTTCCATTCTACAGACGTCCTTGTAACTGTTAAAGTGAAAGATTTGAACTGGTAAGTAGTTATATTCAGAGGTTTTTTTTCATGGCGAACTGTGCAACTGTAAAAAAGGAATGGCGATGGGCGAGAGAAGGGTTGAACCTCAGCATATGAACCCGAAGAACTGTTGAACTCAACAGATTGATTAAGAAGCAGTTTTCAAGGTGAACTGGTAGTTATATTGACAAGGTTTTTTTCTGAAGTAAAGAAATGATTCTAGCCTGGATGAACTGGTAGTTAAAGAAATGATTCTAGGGCTAAAGTATGTAAAAACAAATATTCAGAAGGGAGCAAATGTAGAACCCAAGTGAAGAGATGAAGTGGAAATTTTCTGAAGTAAAGAAATGATTCTAGTCTGGATAAACTGGTAGTTATATTGAAAATGTTTTTTTTTGTGCTATAATAGAAAGTTCTTGTCGGACTTAGGAAAACAATTGTCATACTTAGAAATAAAAATGTCATAACTACAGCGTTGAAATTGGATATATGTCTACTAAGAAGGTGGATAGTTCATCTCACTAATCTAAATACAAGATGTCTTAATTAGATCTCCCGTTCCTGATGCTATACTTCTTTGGCAATTTTACTTTACATAGATATTAATTGCACTTCATCTCACCAATCTACTTTAAAGATATATTAATTAGAAAATGCTCCATGTTTGAGTATTTTTAGGTACAGAGGAGGCACTTGTAGTGCTGGTGATTTCCAAAGCGTGACATTTTAAATTGTTATTGTGACATACTATTTATACTATTTTCACAGTGTAATAATGTATGATTGACAAATGTGACCGTATTCAGACTGATTTACTTCGCAGAGGTCTTACTTTATGGAGATAGTAATGGCACTTCATCTACCCTATCTCATTGGAGTGTGTGTTGTTTGACTATCCTAACTGTACATACTTCCAGTTCTACTCTCTCTTTGTTTCACTTCATCTTACCCATCTCTTTCCTCTCCTTAGAGCAGCTCGTGTGGTTGTTGGTGTTTTTTCCTGGGGAGTCACAAACTTCAGTTGGATTTTAATTGAGTGACAAATAGGTATGGACGATGAATACTCCACCATTGGAGACAAGGGAGAGGTTGGCTTCATCGATGTTCCTTCAGTCACAACATCATCACCAACTGAGGAGGGTCCTGTCATGGTGTCTGTGCCGTTTCCATTTGCTGGAAGAAAGCCTCAATCGGTTCCTGTGAACGAGGTTGTCGTGGCGTCATTCACCATAGAAAACACCACAGATGAATATATTTTACTTTGGGGTGTGAAGATTTATGCTTCAATTCCTGAAGATTCATTTGTGTTGTCATTGATGAAACCTCCATCTGGCCAGCCAGATGACATACCCGAGGGAGATTTTGTCCCTTGTTTTGATATGGAGGAACGAAATTTGAACCCACATGGTAGCCTGACTATATGGATGTCTTGTGTGCCCAAGGAGATTGGCCTTTTCACATCTATGCTGCATATCCAAACTGGTCAGGGGATTATTGAACGACTTGTCTTCCTCTTGGCTGAAGATGAGGTATCCAAAGCTTTGGCACCTCAGAGACCATATTACATACCAACACAGATCAGGAAAGCGATAGAGTTTGAGGAAATCCCTGAAGTGGTCTTACAAGGCTTAACAGAGGAAAATTATGTGTCGTATTTCATTGAGTTGTTAGGGGTGGAGGAACTTCTGATTATGGTAAGTGTTATGTTTTCTATGTATGGGGGTTGGGGGACTGATGGGATAGCTAAATGGCATCGTTCTGCCGTAGTACCAAGTTGTTGAATGCCTTTTTTTATATATTTGTTTACAGGAGTATGTCAAAGCTTATAATATGAAGTTTGTTACTTTGAGACAAAGGTATAATGTCAGGCTTGTATCACTTAAAGTGCCAGGACTAGGTGAAAGAAGGCCCTCAGTTGTCAGTGGAGATGTGGTGAATGTTTATGGAGAATATTCTGTCCATCAGGTATGTCAATAATGTTAGGTATCTTATGTTTTTTGTCAAAGTGTTATATACTATTGTCGGTATGAATTATGAAATTGCACGAATTATCGTTGTCAAAGCTATGTTCTCATGTTGAACTTGCTAATGTTCTTTGAACAGGGCGTGATCGACCGTGTTAAAGCTGATGAATTAGTATTGCAATTTAATGATGAATTTTACCAAAGGCATATAGATAGCAATGTGTATGAAATCTGTTTTGTGTTCAACGGGACAAATTTCCGTAAGCTTCATGAAGCCATTCTATCTGCAGAGGCATTACATGAAAACTTCCTCTTTCCCCATGAGTATCAGTCAAAACGGAGGATTACAACCAACAATTTTGTGCCTATCTCACTTCTTCTTGATGAGGAACAACAAAATGTTGTTCGGTTAATTTTAGGCTGCAGAGGAGGAGCTCCTTATGTGATTTATGGACCCCCGGGAACAAGAAAGACAAAAACACTAGTGGAGGTGATCCTACAACTCTATACAACTAGACATGATTCTCATATACTGGTATGTGCTTATTCAAATTGCGCGGCAGATCACATATTAGAGAAAATCCTTTGTGAGTGTCCTTCACTTAGGGAGGAAGATATTTATAGGTTGAATGCCACACATCGTCCCTTACAAAGAATAAACGCTTCATTGTTGAGGTTCTGCACCTACAATGCTGGTTTCTTCACTTTCCCTTCTCGAGATGCACTCCGCATGTACAAGATAATAATAACGACATACACGAGTGCATCTTACCTCTATCATGCTGAAAGGGTTAACCGTGGCCACTTCTCCCACATCATCTTAGATGATGCAAGCCAAGTTTCAGAGCCAGAGACAATGATCCCCATATCAACCCTCATAGAAAAGAACACAGTTATTGTTCTTTGTGGTGATCCCAAACAACTTGGGCCTGATATTTTTTCAAAGCAAGCTGAGGCTTATGGTTTGGGAATATCTTTTCTAGAGAGGTTGTTGGACTTTGAAGTTTACAGATCAGGGGATCCTAATTATGTCACAATGTTGTTGAACAATTACCGGAGCCACCCTGCTATTGTCAATGTTCCTTCAAGACTATTTTATAGTGGAGCATTGAGGCCAGATCGAGAAGACAGTAAGACATGTTTCTTACCTTGGGCTGATATGCTTCCCAATAGGAACTTCTCTTTCATGTTCTGTGGTATCCAAGGCTTTGATGAGAGGGAAAAGGGCAGCCCATCATGGTTTAATAGGATTGAAGTTTGCAAGGTGGTTGAGCTCGTACAGAGGCTGATAAGAAGGAATGTGCCTGAGCAAGACATCGGGATTATTACCCCTTTCCCACAACAAGTACTAAAGATAAGGAAGGCTCTCATGTCTCTATGTATGAGGCATATTGAGATTGGCGGGGTTGAGCAGTTTCTGGGTGAAGAAAAGGAAGTGATCATCCTGTCAACAGTCAGATCGACCGCTAACCACGATAAATATGACAGGACTTTCCGCATAGGATATCTGAGCAACCCGAATAGGTTAAATTTTGCCCTGACTCATGCCCGATCATTGCTTATTATAGTTGGAAACCCTTATATTTTAGAAAAGGTAATTCCCGGTAAAAAAAAAAGTAGAGTTGGTCATTGTTGTTGGTCATTGACAGGATTAACAAGGTTGATTAACTACGGTGTTTTTGGTCTTTGACAAGATTGGCACTGGCAAGAAATCCTAAAGGATTGTGTATTACGTAGCGCCTATGAAGGCTGTGCATTCCGTGTGCATGAGTAGTTTGACAGTAGGTAGTTGTGATTCTAGTAATGTGATAGCATCCAGTTGACAACTATCCTTTTTGTAGAAATGTATGGTAGCCCACGCTATAATATTGTAGGAATGTAATGATAGTATCCAGTTGACAACTATTCTAGTAAGGTAATTGTCGGTGTGTGTAGTGTCGACATTAATGTTTTGGCAATCTGACATATAGATTACAAATGCTGAAACCATGCTTTCTAAAACTATTCGAAAATAAAATTCAGCCTCTTACATAAAAAACCAAAGTCATGAGGTACATACTTCATAGTCAATTCATCCTCAACCATGCCTACATGCTCGATTACAAATGCTGAAAGCACTAATCCCTAGAATCACACCAGCACCAAACGCAAAAATAGGAAATATTACATGGTTTCTGAAGTTTGCCTGGGAGTGTAGTGCCTTGTTTTCAGCTTCAAGTTCTGTCACCCTTGCATTTAGTCGCCAAATTGCATGATCGAATTGCATCTCAGTTGTATTGAGTTCCATGATTCTCTGTCCAAGTTCATGTATCTCAGTACGTAGGCGTGTGATTATTTCACCCAACATGTTGGAACATGGGCTATTCGTTAGCAACATGTCTAACTCTTCTTGCAACTTCTCCTCTAATTGAGAAGGTGTAGGAGATGAAGGTGGATGTTCATATTTGCGGGGGTCCCCGCTTTGAAAACTTGAGGTGTCGCTGGATGACATTGTACTCGAGTACTGTAGAAACAAAGAAAGATTTGCAGCAAAAAATAAGTGATACGTGCTTACTGATCCAGTATGAAAACCACACAATAAACAAAGAGGGTTACCTTCAAGTTCGGCACAGAGAGGGTTTAGGGATTGTTGAGGAAAAATGAGAAGGAATGGTCGGGGGTCCCCGCTGAGGTTTATTTAGTTGTTTTTGTTGGAGAAATATTACTTCATAACTATTCACCTGATATGACTTCTGAAAATATAGTACACACTTAGAGGGGAAACCTCTGTTTTTCCTCTAAAATTTCCCTCCAATTTCTACCCCTTTACCCACGTGTTAGGGATTGTTATCCAAGCATAACCCAACCTGTAAACCTGCACAAAGCTTCCGTAACACCACAATACCTTAAATCCACAAAGCTTCAAAATAGATTGTGCAGCGTCTTCAATGTCTTTGGAATAGAAGAAGTTTAATAATGGGTGAAGTTCTGACTTTCACGTTCTTATTCCTATTTTTCTTTACAATAAAATATTTTGTGGTCTTGCTTACTCTTTCATGTCGGTGTTAGGGAATTGTCATACGGGGGTCCCCGTTTGGCCCTAATAAAGTATTGAACTTGTGTTTGCTTTTTGTTCGTGTAACAGGTTCAACATCATACTACTTGACTCTGAAAACAAGTGGTGAATGGACATGTAAGGGAAACAAGTGGGTTTTTGATGGGATCACAACGACAACAAGACTTCTTTTGTATGCAGATATGAATTACTCAAATCTCAGGAAAAAGTTAGCTGAGAAGATTAAATGCATCGACGAGATAGATGAAATGGAGATAAAATATCTGTCATCGTGGAAACCACTGGCACAACCAATCGATGTCAAAGATGACGAGGACCTTGGTGCGTTAAAGTTTTTGAACGCACACTCGCATGATAACATTTGGCCTATCGAGTTATATGCGAGTATGAAAAAGAAGGGAAACAAAGAGCCAGAGGTTGTGGTAGGTTGCCATCCAAGTAGAAGTGATGACGAGGACATCACAGTGTGTCTGACTCCACCACCGTTAACACAAACTCAAGAGGCAGAGCCCGAGGCTGTGGTAGATCGCCATCCTATCACTGATCGTCCCAAATCCGACAAGAACAATAAGGTAAGCAACAAGTATCCCACTGACGAAATACGGAATATCGTTGATTGTGACATGTATGAACTTAAACCAAAAATTTGGCGTGTAAACAATGGGGAAGTTAAAATAGTTGACTTGGTGAGCCAATCTGAGGCAGACTCGGAAACTGATGGGAGAGAAAAAAGGTCTTCCACAGGAACGAAAAGAATACAGGACTCTATTGACATTGAGAGTGATTATGGGGAAGACGTTGTGCGAGATTTTGATTGGGATGACCTTGAGGAGGATGTTGAAGAAGGGACATTGTTGGATGACACTAATGAAGTCAAAAACTTATTCATAGACATTGATGAGGAAGTTCTACAACAGATTGAAGCCGAGTACTATCGTAGCAAACGGTTGTGTAAAAGGCAATTGGATGAGCCAATGGAGGATAATGGGGTGAGCGGCAATAATTTGGAAATAAAAGTTGGAGAGCACTTCAATTGCAAGAAGGATCTTAAGGATCGTTTATCCTTGATTGCATTACAGAGGCGCTTCCAGATGCACGTCCAAAAGTCTGATAATAAGTTATATGTCGTAAGGTGCATTGATCCTAGTTGCACATTTTTTTGTCGTGGGACCGCTCTTGGCAGCACAAGATTGTTTCAAGTAAGGAAGTATTGTGGACATCATACATGTGGCATGAAGCTAAAGCATAATTACCACAGACATGCAAGTTCAAGCGTAATTGCTAACCATATTATGTCAAGGTAAGTAAACTATCATGTCAGTACGATCATATATGAGCATGTCTATGAACTAACCTTAGCATGTTACATATACAATCCTGTTACAGATTTAACACAGCCGGTACATGTCCTGGATCTCGTGCTGCCAAAATTCAAGACAACATGAAGAAAATGGGAGTGGCAGTTGGTTACGACAAGGCAAACAGAGCACGTTTAACCGCCATTGACAGGATAAGAGGCACAGCTGAAGAAAGCTACTATAGGATTCATGGATACATGTACATGCTCGAAAGGATGAATACAGGGACAGTCACACATATTGAAGTAGACTCTAATCGTCGATTCAAGTATTGTTTCATCAGCTTGGGTGCTTGGCGCAATGGAATGAAGTTTTTAAGAAAGGTATATTTCCATCTTGTCACGTTCCGTGATACTATTGTCAAATCGATATATGACATTGTAGAGCTGATTGAAAACTACTGCAGGTCATAACTGTGGATGGTACCCATCTAGGATCAAAGTACAGAGGCACACTTCTAGTTGCAGTGACACAAGACGGAAACAGACAAATATATCCAGTGGCTTTTGCTGTTGTTGACAGCGAGAATGATAGTTCATGGTCGTATTTCTTCCGACACCTACGCTCTGTTGTTGCCGACGATCATGACCTCGTATTTGTGTCTGACCGTCATGGAAGTATATACAAAGGTTTAAGAGAGTGCTATATCTTCGCAAAGCATGGTTGTTGCACACTTCAC
Source organism: Rheum nobile (assembly GCA_027886185.1). NCBI lineage: Eukaryota > Viridiplantae > Streptophyta > Magnoliopsida > Caryophyllales > Polygonaceae > Rheum > Rheum nobile. Next base: position 965,081 of record WOAB01000642.1, read on the forward strand.
CTATGGGGTAACGTGAAGATGAGGTTTAAAAGAAATGACTTGTGGATTCTGTACCAAAAGGCAAATCAAGCGTACACCAAACAGGACTTTAATCGTGAATTTGCAAGACTTTGCAACCAGTCTCCTGAAGTCGGTACGTACCTCAGGGGTGTTGGATTTGAAGCGTGGACAAGAAGTCATATGCCCACAAACAGATTCAACATTATGACGTCCAACAACGCAGAATCCGTGAATAGTCGCTTACTGGGCCCGCGTCGACTGCCGTTGATTGGGTTGCTTGATGGTATACTGAATGTCATGAGTAATTGGTTTTGTGACATGTGATTTAAGGGAGAACGACATTTGGATATTCTGACCCCGACTGTTTCTACTGAGCTAGAAGGTAATTATTTGAAATCGTTGACAATGGTTGTGAGTAGGCTAAATCCATATGAGTTTCAAGTGCATGCCAATGGAACTACACTCTTGGTAAATCTGCATGCTCGAACCTGCTACTGCAATGTCTTCCAAGTTGACCAAATTCCCTGTGCGCATGCAATAGCGGCCGCGAAGGATTGTGGTGTGGATCCTGTCACTCTTGTTCATCCCTTCTTTACTGCTGAAATATGGAAGGAAGTGTACAAGGAAACTATATATCCGGTTCCTGCATTTGAGCGTTGGGAAGTTCCTGACACGGTCTTGAATAGAGCATGTTTGCCCCCGGTTGTTAGGAGGAAATCCGAAAGACCAAGGAAGAAAAGGATCCCGTCACGTGGAGAATACAGGGGCCCGAGGAGAAGGTGTGGAAGTTGTGGTGCTGTCGGCCATAACTCACGAAACTGTCCTAATCCCTCAACCGGCCCATGATGCTGTTAATTGTGTTGTGTTACCTCTTCAATTATGTATTTTGTTAATATGTGTAGTCAGAGTTCCAAACTCTTGAAGGATCTCTTACCACTCATATTAATTTTTGTATAAATGGTATGTATTTTGTTAATATGCATCCGTATGTTAATGTAATATTATCATGTCGTCGTTATATATATATCCCGACATAGAGTATTCACCATAGAGTATTATTTCATGCGCCATTACCATCACCATAGAGTATTATTTCATGCGCCATTACCATAACATTCTATATTAAATAAAAGAGAATTACATAATATCACATTATGGATGAGAAACTTGACATATAATATTAATTCATGCGACATTACAACATACCATAACATACTATACCATAATTTACTGACTATATACAGTCGCTATATGACATTATCATCTTCCTACTTGACATACCTATCATAACATACCATAAAATACTACATTACATTGTCCCTAAACTAGATCACTTAACCAGATTCTATATATTTGCGGAGCAGACAGATGATTCTGGGCCGTCATGCTGCGGAAGTTCATCAACAATATCTCCAGTGACGACATATATGTTGATGAAGGCAACGGATCTACCTTGGGCGGCAAGGGCGACGGCGTTTCCGCGGCGCTGTAAGGCCCTCAAGGTACGAGGCCCGTCATGGGTGGGCACAACTTCGAAGAAGTAAGAGGCGTCCCGTTCGGAGTCGTTAAAATAAAATAGTTGGTTCAGCAACCAATGGATATCTTGTACCATTTCAGCCGAGGGCCTCCAGTTTTGCTTCCTCCCGCCTTGGTAGACATGGGTTGAAATCTTGGCATCTTGTCCCCTTGAAGGGATGAGTCTCCCCCCGGTATGGACAGTTGTGTAAACCATGTGATCGTTTTGGCCGTTAGGCTCATAAGCCATGGTTAGTATGAGGAAACAAACGAAACAAGAGAAGGGAAATTTTTGGAGCGATTGTGGAAGAAGTTTTGGAGCGGATTGTGGATGAGGAAATATGGTTTGTATGAGGGGGTATATAAAGAGGTTTTTGGGTTGGTGGCGGTTATGGTTTCATTTATTAGGGTTAATTGGGTTAATATCCTGATTGACAGGATTTGGTGGGCATTTAATGAAAGTTCATGACAGTTGACTATTTTTTTGTTGTCAGTGAAGTTGTCATAAAACTTGTATGCAATCTAAAAAAGTTCAATTTCAAGTTGTCATATTATCCTGTCATTGATTGACAGGAGTTGGTGGGCACTTGGGCAGTTAGTGAAAGTTCATGACGGTTGACTACTTTTTTCTTGTCAGTTAAGTTGTCATAAAACACATTGTGATCTAAACGATGTGAGCAATCTAAACAAGTTCAAGTTGTCATAAAACACGATGTGATCCAAATATCCAAAAATCTTATATCCGAATAAACTTCCTTGTAATCTAACCGATGTACACTCTCATATACTCGACCTCCAGACCCCGTCAAACACGCTGTGAGCCATGTCGCTCCTGAAGCCGTCAATAAATTTGTCTGCCACAACGTCCAGATTTTTCCGACCAACACTGAGCAACTCCATGTGTTTCAGAGTGTATATCCCACAGTCATGACTACGAACACAACATGCACTTTGTTACTCAGATGAAGTATGTAATAAAATTCGTAAGGGGATTCATATTTCGACTTACCCACGCTTGTTTTGCTTCAGTCCTTGAATTCTCTCAAATTTAATCTCTTTAGTACCCCGATGTTCAAATCTCTTGCCAAGCGGGGGGTACTGTGTCATGAAGTGAGGAAGAAACCGACAAATTGCATGCACGCAGTTCTCTATGACCAAGTCAGGGTTCAAAGCCACATTACAATCATATACATTTGCCTGCCATTGCTGCAAATCGATCTCAACAGCCACCCAATGGTTGTTATCGATGTTGAGGGGGAAGTAAATGAAGTCCAGATCATCCCAACTGGACCCATAAGTCTTAGGCCGATCTCCCCTAAAGTATGCGAGTGCACGTTCATATGCAGGTGGAACAGTGCATTCATTTTTCATATAGTATTTCAATGCATCCGTATAATCAGCAGTCCAGAAAACGTCCAATATTGTGGTCTTGCTTTTAACTTCGGACTCCAAAAGCGCCTTACGGATATAACCACAAACTTCATCGATATGCTTCAAAAAAATATAATTCATCCTGTCAGGCATTGCAATAAATCCCAACAGTAAACTATGTTGACATCATACTTAAATAGCTTACACCATCTTCCAGCCAAGCTTTTGGTTCCAGTATTAGGCCAATTCACTTCTTGCCCATCTCTTCACCACACAGTCCAACTATTGGCTTAGAGCTGAAAAACAAAGAAGGCGTAATTCAATCCATGAAAGATAGTTGAACATTATTATTAAATCCGTGGGATACTAACCTTTCATCATTCATCCATTCCAGCAAAGCAGTCATCTCCTTCACCTGTGGATTCTTGGTTATCTTCTTCACAATTTTCCCCTTTTTCTCATCTGTGTAATGTGTTTTTTTTGGGCGGATGGCTTCACCATACGACTAGGAAGAAACCTCGTCGGTTGGAGATGCTGCTCTCGTTTATTTCTGGGTTTCGCCTTCTTGGATGAAGCAACCACATCGGCTAGCACTGAAAGAGGTTCCTCTCTTTCCTCTACCTCAGCTTGGGTAGCCTCCGGTGCTCCTTCAATGTCGTTAGTAAAATCCTGCTTCTGGTCCTTTTCCCCAACGCCAGCATTTTCATTTATGTCATTGACAAGGGCCATAACACCATACGCACCCTCAACATCATTGTTAGCCTGAATGGAATTATCAAAATCCTGCAATCATAATAACCATGTCATGCATGCGTACAAATCCTGTCACCATGCCTTTTCTTGTAAAACATAAAAACTCACAGACTATAAACTATAAATCTTGTCATTTCGTACAAACAATAATGTCATAGTAGGGATGAGAAATTGATAATTTTCATACCTCTTTTCCTTCAGCCTGTACCTTCTCCACCGCAGCCTCCTGAACCTCAGCCTCTACCTTCTCCACCTTCTCCAACGCAACCTTCTCCTCCGCAGCCTCCTTAACTTCCTCACCATCAGTCTCATTATCGTCATCAGAAACTTCCTCCTCCGCAACCTCCTTAACTTCCTCACCATCAGTCTCATTATCCTCATCAGAAACTTCCTCCTCATCAGAAACATCTACCTTGTCATCCTCCTTCGGTTTGTCACCACCCTGCCGAAGTTCTTCATTGTCGTCGTCGTCGTCGTCATCATCATCATCATCATCATCATCATCATCATCATCATCATCATCATCATCATCATCATCATCATCATCATCATCATCATCATCATCATCATCATCATCATCATCATCATCATCATCATCATCATCATCATCATCATCATCATCATCATCATCATCATCATCATCATCATCATCATCATCATCATCATCATCATCATCATCATCATCATCATCATCATCATCATCATCATCATCATCATCATCATCACTCTCAGATAAAACACCCTCAACTTTCTTATCATCCACCACATCATCCTTATAAACTTCCTCCTCTTCCTCATCAGACTCACCATAGGATTCATCCTCATCCGAATAATTCTTTGATTTCCCAGTACTCTTGAGTTTACGCACCTCCTCCTCCTTTGATACCCTCTTTTCCAACATTCTCATCCTGTCAAGCACTCCTTTTTCCAACCTCTTCATCATTCTGAACATCTGACTTATCACCTCTGATGACTGCACAGATGCATTACTCGAGCTCGCTCCATCTTTTCCTTGCTTCTCCTTCCCCTTCTTTTTCAAACCCTTCATTGCTTCCTTCACAATTTTGTCAAAATACGGGTCATCCAATTCAACAACATAGTAGCAGTCGGACAGCTCATCCTCATCGGGAATAAGAATGGGCTTAACCACATGTGTAAGATCAGCCAAAGACAACTTCAACACTCCATGTTCAGGGGCGTCATCTGAAAACCAACGAAGACCTTGAGGCATTGCAGATTCACTCAACTTTAATGCAAATTGGAGACCAAATGTTGGCACATCTTCCCATACCCATATCTACAATAACAAGCGGTTTGAGAATTAGCAAATTAAGATACATTATTTTATTTTATCCCGTCACCCTATAATTTAGATCAGGTCACCCTAAAACAATCTGGAATGCAATTAAAAGTATGTTGAAAAACTACTATGTAGTGTCAATCAAACAAGAAAAACTTCGGGCATATTCACCACGATCCTGTCACCCAGTACTCAAATATCATGTCATAGTATAGCATAAAGTATACTACTATGCTGCAAATAAAACACATTCAGTAATTAATATTTCAACCATTACACATTTAGATCAGGTCACCCTAAAACAATCTGGAATACAATTAAAAGTATGTTGGAAAACTACTATATAGTGTCAATCAAACAAGAAAAACTTCGGGCATATTCACCGCGATCCTGTCACCCAGTACTAAAATATTATGTCATAGTATAGCATAAAGTATACTACTATGCTGCAAATAAACACATTCAGTAATTAATATTTCAACCATTACAAATTTAGATCAGGTCACCCTAAAATAATCTGGAATGCAATTAATAGTATGTTGGAAAACTACTATGTAGTGTCAATCAAACAAGAAAAACTTCCTGCATATTCACCACGATCCTGTCACCCATAGCATAAAGTATACTACTATGCTGCAAATAAAACTACCTGAAATACAACTGGCATGCCTTGAATGGAATATGGAATTCTTGGTGTGTCGGAGAGTAGCTTTGCCTTCTCTACTGTTTGCATCCTTTTGGCCAATGCTGTGATCAATGACTTGTGAAGCTCTTCATAAGCAACCCTTCCCCATGGATAATCCCAAAAGTTATCCATATTCTCCAGCAGCCTAACATGCAGCGGCTTCACTAGCCTCTTCTTATCCCCTCCCAGCAACAGACCCTCAACTATCAACAACAGTGCCAATTTCATTTTGTAGTTGTCCAATTCACGATGTTCTTTAAATCTGTTGTAAACATCTTGTATGGTCGTCTTAGGACCACCAGGACTACCAAAAAAACGCTCCATTACTAGCCTGTCTGCTTTAGTATCCACAAATGGAAGTTCCCCACAATTCAGTCCAGTTATGAGAGAGAACTCCTTAATCGAAAACCTCAACTATTTCCCTGCCACCTCATACCAAGACTCCCACTTCTTTTTTGTTTCAAGTTGCTTAAATAGAACTGCATGCACTGTCTGTGAAGAAAATGATACCTGCTACAACATTTTCAAAACTTTTCCAAACGGGCCATCCAAAACCTGTTGCCAATCCACATGTGTCAACTTGTTTTCAATCTCACGAACAAAGTGCATCCTACAGTTTATGTTAATTCTGCCGTAGAAAGGTGCACCTCTGAAATAACTGTACCTAATCTGCAAGCCAAATGAAAATAACCATAAACACACGCAATCGAACCATTTCAGAAGCCTCAGACGACAGATGAAAAAACATAAAACCCTAAAAAAACACTCCTGATACAAAGTAAACCATTTCAGATGGGTGACAGGACAATTGAAAAATTACGCTAAGCCCTAAAAAAAAAAATTAGACAACTTACATCCTCTTTAAAGATTAAGGGTTTATTCCCCTCTTCATCATTCGCTTTTGGCCTCGACCTGCCCTTCACGGCTTTTTTCCCTATGGAACTGTTAGAAGTTTTTCCGCCTTTCGCCTGCACTATGCCTCTCTGCTTCTTCTTCTTTCGAACCTGGCTGTCGTCTTCTTTTCTCTTCCTTTTTTCTCCACTCTTCTTTGGGGTCGATTCTTTACGGTCTCTAAGCACTACCATTTTCTAGGGTTCTTTTGTAACGCGTTAATGGAGAAAGATGGAGGAGGGAGTAAGTAAGAAAATGTGGAGATGGACTTCAAGAGTAAGTAAGCATAAATCGAGAAAGATGGAGGAGTTGAAGAGTCGCCTTCTGGGGAAGAAGAAAATGTCTGATAACAATGATGGATGTTTGCAGAGTCGCCTTCTTGGGAAGGAAAAAGAAGAAACGTGGAGGGAATTTTGGAAGGTAAACACGGAGGGGCTTTGGGAGAATTCGAACTTCGAAGAAAGGTAAATCGGTGTATGTCTTACGCTTTTTATTCTAAATTAAATATTATTAAAACGGTCAAATCGGTGAACAAATAATATTACAAAATAATTTTGTACCCTAAAACAACAGAAAAAAGGATATTTCCGACAATAGGAGTATACAATGTGACAAATAACATATGTGCAACACTGGCAATTACCCTAGATTTCCAAAACAACACTAACAGGAATTTTGAACAACAATGGCAGGAATTTTGAACAAGAAATGCAACAACCAATATTGCTACATTTCCAAAACAATCTCAACACAACTTATTGTCAACAATACAAGTCAATTCTAGCGAAAACCCCCCAACAAGGAATCATACAACACTAGCACTATCCCAACTACAGTGAAGCTTACATGAAAGTGAATAACATATCCTCCACTAGTCAAACCAGTTCATATCGAATATACTATCGGCTATCCTTTTTCTGTACTCATCCACAAATTTTTCACCCACGTTCACGATGTTTTGACGTCCGAAACTTAGCATTTCTATGTACTTGATCGTGAAGACGCCACAATCGCCCCTGCACACAAGTAAAAAATGTAGTTGGTTTGCTGATATTATAACCAATTTCACACAAACAAATGAACAATTTATGTAAACAACTTACCCTCTCTTGTTTCTCTCCAATGTAGGAACACGAGTCACATTTAGGGGATTTCCCCGCCTATGTTCATAAATTGTTGCCAAAGGCTCATATCGTGCTATCATGACAGGAAGAATATATGTCAACTCTACAAGGAGCCTATGGACTTCCGACAATTTGAACAAATTAACGTCGGGATCGTATACAGTGACACACCATTTACTTAGTTGTATCTCCAGAGCTACCCAATGTTTGTCCTTGAAATTGAAGAGGAGGTATATACGATCCACATCCTTCCAATACTTCCCATAAATTGCAGGCAGTTTCCCACGTAGGTATCTCATGTTACCTCCATTAGCAACATAACTTTGCTTATCTGATAACCATCTATTCATTTCCTTGTCCAAATTACGCTGAAACCAGGTGTCCAATATTGCCACTGGTTTGTCACGCACGCGACACCCAAGATAATACATACATTCGTCCAAGTGCTACAAACCAAAAATATGTCATACCACAAATTTGCTGCATGCCACGATAATTTATATAAAAAATGAAAGGAGCTTACATTAGATTTCAACCACCCATTTGGTTGCAACAATGGCTCAAAAAACTCCCTCTTTAGATATTCTCCAGTTGAAGAAATAATTTCCTCACTGCATCATAACATGGTTTAATTAACACCTCAAACACGCATTCATATCTTCAAGACAAGTTCATATAATCAAGACAGGAGGGACAACTTCCTAACCTTTCCTTCGAGTCTAACCAACACTGCAATTTATTCATGTTTGAAAATCCTTTGGGCGTTGAAACCTTGTATCGTTTGGGATTATCGGCTACTCTGGACAGTCCTCTCTTCCTGACAGGATGGTCCTTCAGTTCACCAGTTGTATCAATTGTTTTTGTTGAGCTGCTTTTTCTTGTTGAGAGTCCAATTGATTCTTTGGTAGACTCTCCTTCCACCTCAGCTTGTTTTTGCGTCTGCAAATAAGTTTTTTCATAAATAACATGTTGGTGATCTGAGGGACCATCCTGTCAGGATGGTTTATTGATGCATACCTCAACTCCTCTTGTCCTCCCTATTTTATTTTTCGCCTCATTCTGAACTGGGCCATCTTCATCACCCATCTTCTTTTCTGAGCGAGTATTCCTTGTCACTACTTTTCCTTCCTTGCGATTACTTTCCCCTCATCTTGTATTGCACCCTCAACATCATCTCTCTGAACTGCACCATCTTTATCATCCTTCTTCTTTTTTGAACGAGTCTTCCTTGCAACTTGCTTTCCTTCTTCTTATCGTCTTCTTCTTTTGTCATCGTTTCTCCATTTCCCCCCTCATCTTCTACTGCACCCTCAACATCATATCTCTGAACTGCACCATCTTCATCATCCTTTTGCTCTCGATAAACAACCATGCTTCCTAAATTGTCATTGTCGACTTTAGTGGCACCTTCATCATCGTCATCCTGTAGGGGATTTGAATCAGACCCCCCCATTCTATCCATTCCGACATCCTCATCACGACCATGTATACCATTCTGCTTCAATAAATTATAAGTTAGATTTAACTCAAAAGAATAATCAGTAAGTGCACCATTCTATAATGTTTGTCAAAAACAGAGCTTTATGCATAACTAAATTACAATTCAAAATGACATTACTATTCTACACAAGTACAAATGCTTGAGCTTCCACGACATATATATCTAAGTTCCCAAACATAACTTAATAACGATTGTTGACAGTTATCTTACCTCCCCTTCCTCTTGTTCATCATTTGTTGAACCTGACTTGTTGAATACCCTCTCCTTGATCATATGTTGCATTATGCCCAAAGTTTTATTCATAGCACAAAACCCTGCGTCCACTTGGTTTTCCAAATTATCATACGCTCATGAAGCTCTTTCATAGCGCACATTACCTGTCTTGCATCCATGCCCGAGGACTTTGTAACAGGGGCAGAGTCCAAATCATTATTTCCTTTTCTTCTACCATTGATAGACCTCTTATTACTTAGCTCGAATTTCTCAACTGCCTTATCAAAGTAAGTGTCCTTCACTTCCCCATAAAATTTGCATTCTTTTAAGACATCCACTCTGCTTCTTCCTCTATCAACACCACATTTGGAATAAAACGGGATGTGGCCTTCCCTAAGAAAGACTCCACAGCCGTCGCATCAGGTTGTGAATCTGATGACCATCGTAGACCGCGTGGGTAGGCCTCCTTATCCACCAAATGTGCAAACGCTGAAACAATTGGTTAACAACTTCAAACAGCCAAACCATCAATATATTGTAACTACAATACCAACTTCAATACATATACATTACATCCTGTCATGTTACCTGAAAGGCCATTGGCAACCCCTTGAGTTTGTAACCCAACCTTGCACTTGAGTCTCTGCTTGTTTCAACCGTTTCAATCTATTATTCACCGTTGAACTCAATCCCTGGTGAGTTTCAATGTAGCTAACCCTGCCCCATGAGAATTTCGTGAATCGATCGATATCAGCCAATAATTTCACATGACCTGTGCTTATGCGAACTTTTTTCTCAACCCCAAGAAATGACGCCCTCTAATATAATCAATAATGCCATCTTATATTTCAAAGGGCTATCAAGCTGTGCACGCATAAATAAAGACTCGAGCTCAGCCAACGTCAAATTATGTACATCAAATAACTCTTTCACGGCATTTTTATCCGGGTTCAGCTCATTATCTTTCATCTGTGCAGCATAACCCCGTCACAAGTGCAAATTCCTTCATTGAAAAACGCAGCAGCTGTCCTTGCAGGTCATACCACGTCTCCCACAACTTCCTCGTTTCTACTTGACGGAATAAAACGTAATGTACAAGCTGGCATGAAAAGTTTTGGCGACGAAACCATCTCCACAGTAGGTCCAAATGGACCATCTATTATCCTCTGTCAGTCCACAGGGGAGAGGCATTTCTCAATAAGATTTAGCATTCACGCCGACAGTTTTGGTTGACTCTGCCGATGACCTTTTTCCCTTCAAATCTCATAAAATGACCCTAAAAAAATACAAATTATAAAAGATCAATAAATACAAACGAACTTAGACTTAAACACAAACTGACAAGATGTCAAACTATGGAAAACTACACACAATGAGCTAAACAAAATTTACCTTTTTACCCATTTTAATCTCCTCCGTTTCAATATGGAGAACTACACCACTTCAGCTGCACTGGGGGAGATAGACAAACAACATAAAATATCAATATTTAAGCTTTTTCTAAGCACCTAACTCAACATACTCAGTTGTAGAGATCACACGAGAAGACAAGGAAGTTGCAAGAGGTAAGAGCGCTATAATGTCAGGAAAATATAAAACATTATAATTTCAAGTAAGGAAGATAATCTAACATTCATGACAATCAAATTGATCATTTCAACAATAACACTATACGATGTGACAAATATTTCATCAACGCTGACAAGAAAGTGTTGAAACAATGGTAATTCCTACAATTGTGACAAAAACACCACATAATCTGACATTCTATTTTACAACACGGATTTCATAGGTTTATACAATTCGCTGCATTCAACCTCACTTCATTTCAGCTCAAACAACAGCGAATCAACCCTAAAAACCAAATGAAGAGCAACGGAGCAACCCTAAAATGGCGTTACTTGACTTGAACTCTGAAAAACTTGACATACCTACCTCCAACAACAAGGGCCTTAATCGGAGCAACCCAAATGAACAACAAGGCTCGAAGGAGATAGACAGAAGAGGCAGATGAATCGGATTCGCGACCGAATCGCAAGGGCCTTAATCGGAGCTCAAGCGGCGATGGGATTAAGCTACCTCGAACGGTGAAGAAGGGTTTAAGCTACCTCGAACGTGAAGAAGGGTTTAGCTACCTCGAACGGTGAAGAAGGGTTTAAGCTACCTCGAATGGGTGAAGAAGGGTTTAAGCAAACAAACCTGGAAGAGAAACCTTCACGCCGGAATCGGTTAAATTCGCCGGTAAAAAAACAGATCTACACTCCGCCGGAGAAGATGGACATTCCGCCGGAAAATATCAGATCTGGGAGAGAGGCTTGGTTTTTTTTTCCTGTTGCGAAATTTTCAGATTTCATTTTGGGATTTGCTTTTTTTTCGCATTTAAAATAGTGTCATATCATATTTTATTTTCCAAAAGAAAAGGTAAAGTCAGATTTTAATTTACCTTTTTATTTGTGGGGTATTTTTGCAAAAAACAAGCCAAAAATAAGTCAATAGGGTATATTTGCAAAAAACAAAAGTACTAGGGTAGAATTGCAAAGCCATATATGATTTGGGGTATTGGTTGCTATTCTCC